>JALPQD010000267.1:0-233514 GCA_023101885.1 Typhlomys cinereus
CAAACCCCGGATCCCCGAGAGAGAGAGAGAGAGAAGAGATAATAGGAGATGAAGAGGAGATATACGCTCTCTCTCTCTCATCTCGATCTCTCTCTCTCTCTCGCTCGCCCCCCGTCCGTTTTTTGTGCTCTGCCCACTTCTGACTCTGGAAAGCGTCTCTTCCCAGGCCAGCGTATTTCCCAAATGCGTTCGCACGTCACCCTTGTGCCCCCTACCACAGGTTGTCCTTAATGCCACACATCACTCTAAGTAAATAAAAAAGAAAGATCAAGAGACTTTTAAAGAAGTTAACCTTTTGGGTGCAGCAGCCCTGTACATGGCCAGAAGGATTGAAGTAGGAGAGAGACTGGCTGGAGGAGAAAGTATGGAGTGGACCAGGAGAAGGGATGGGATTGGGTAGCAAGGGGTGTATTTATATATGAAAGTCACAAAGATTTTTTTAAACACTGAAAAACAGCTTTAAAAAAGTTAATGTTTTTATGAGCCCAGGAACTCAGGCCCCTTCTTTCAAAGGACTAAGGTGTACCTCGGGAGCAGGGTATCTGCCTAGCATATACAAGGCTCGAGGGTCAATCTTCAATGTGGGGGGGGGCTTGGCTGACTGGAGAATGGTGAAAACATTTCCTCTCCCATGTGTCAGGGCTTGTATCAAAAGGATCTCCTCAGAAAGCTAACTTTGGTTTTGGCTACTCTCCAATGACAGAAAGCAGAGGATAGGGGAAAGGGGAAGAGAAGAAAGGAGGAAAAAGAAACAATTAGGTCTATAAAATAACCATGGGTTAATTCAACTCCAGCAAATAGATTTTAATTTAAGTTCTACTTTTATAAGGACCCCCCCATTCCATGCCATCAGTTTAGAAATCTGTTGACCTAGCAAGGACTCAAAATTAACACAGACAGCAAGTGGATAAGGGAAAGCAGTTCCTAAGTGTCTTCTCTGGCTCTTACCATCCCGTCTTAACGGAGGGGCAGTTAATTCAGAAAATTTTCACAGGTTAATGGTGGCTGCTAAGAAAACTGAATGGATGGTGTCAAGTGAGACTAAGGGAAGGGGAGGGGAGGGCTGGAAGGCTCTCTGGCAGTCTGTCTCCTCCTCCTTACCTTCCTGTCATCTTTCAACTTGATGAGTAACTTGCCACCGCTGACTCCGACTGATTGCACAATTGCGTTGGGAATCACCTTCACCCCCTCTGCAAAGGAAAATGAGACCTGAGGCTCAGCCCAGAACCTGGCACCTTTGTACAAAGTTAAGGAAGCCGCCTGGAGGCGTCCCCTGTAGCAAAGTCAGTTACCCTCCGCATGCAGGCTGTCTTAAAGAGCCAGAAGAACCTACAACTACAGTCCATTTTTATAACACAGCTGGGGAGGTGGTGCCTCAAATTCTGGATGCCTGCGAACTTGGCTAACCAGAGAATGGTGAAACATTTCCTCCACTAGGTGTCAGGGCTTATAGCAAAGGGGTTCCCCTCAAGAAAAGCTAACTTTGCCTTTGGCTGCTTCCAAAGAAACAATGACAGCATATGGACAGTCTCTGTACCTCGCCTGACTTTTTCCATGGTCCAGTTGCTGAGGTATTCTGGGAGGATCTTCCCCATGTTTCCTTTCTCAGGGAAGAGCTGAATCACTTCTATGCCTGAGGCTTGAGCTGGAGAAGAAAGGGAATTAGTTATAATGGGAAGCAAAGCCCAATCCCAGTACAAAGGAAGGGAGGTATAGGAGCAACAGTCCTTACTAGACTTAGGATAACCAGGTCAGAGCTTATGCTTATGGGGCACTGGGGCATAAGGGCCTTGGTGCTCAAGTTCATTTATAAGCCGAAGACAACAGACACAACTTCCCTCCCTGGATAAGGCTATTGACTGTGACTTTAGCGCAACTCTATCCACATGGCTTATACAAGCGCTCTTTGACTTCTGACTAGGAATCACCCTCCTGAGAAGATGCTCTGAGTATACATGGATAAAAAATAACATTAAGAAACATGGTGGGGAGGAGGAGGGAGGGAGGAGAAGTGTGTACTCTATTAGTTGTATGAGCGGAACTCATAAAAAAATGTATAAAAAAAACCATGGTAATAAGCGGGGGGGAGAAAGGCTCATGGGCTCAGACTCGGCATTTTCAGCGGAAGGATCTAGATTCCAAGCCGATCCTGGATCTCATGTAACAAGGCTGGTTCAGAAAAGATGGTGACCTGATTGCACCTGGAATCCCGATGTAGGAAAACCCCAGCGAAAGCAAAAGAGGGACGTAGAGCAAACCGGTTGAATTCTGGAAGTTACCCTTGGGCCTTTATAGGCACACACAGTGCCCTCTGATACACGCACACACTAAAAAGGAAACATTCAAACTGGAATTCACAGACATGTTTAGCTGGGAACCATCCTGTGACTAAAGGAAGTGCTTGGCTTTTTATAAGGACAATGGTTCAAAAACACACAATTGTGTAGTCTGCATCGCCCTTGTCACCTTAATAACTCATTTCCCTTAATATTTTATTTCTTTATGTACTGCTGTGGTGTATGGAGACATATATGATTTGTGTGTGAATGCAAGTGTGCACAAACCACACCGTGAATGTGGAGGTTGCATACAACAGTCTAGCTGGTCTGTGAGCTTCCGGGTGATACTGTCTCTGCCTCCATCTCACCATAGGAGCAGTGCCAACGCATCTGTGATTTTGTAGGTTCCAAGGAATCAACCTCAGGTTGTCAGGCTTACACGGCACATGCTTTTATCTGTAGCCTCTCGCTGGCCCCAGTATTTTCTTTCTAGGGTCTTGGCAAAGAAACTATAGGAATGGAGGGGAAGCAATGGTGTTAAATTGCTCAGGTGATAGTTTTTCTATTAAGGGACTCTTGTCAGAACTTAGCTTTCCATTCTATAAACCTTTTTTGGAGAGGTGGGTAGCACCAGGATAGCCTTGAACTTATTACGTAGTTCAAGCTAGACTCCAAGTCAAAATCTTCTTACTTCTGCCTATGAGTACTGGAATTATGGTACCAGACCATTCAGTAAACTTCAATTAAACTCTCTCTACTTCTGGCCAATGCATTTCTGGAATTTGTGACAGTTCACAAGACACACGTGATAAAAGGCTAGAGAAAGAACATCAAGGTCATTCTTTAATACTCACACTTTCTGCCGAGAGCACAGGCCAGTTCACTCCCAAGGAAACCCCCACCGATAACTGTAATGGACTTGACTTCTCGTGAGATCTTCTCCAAGGTTCTAAAGTCTCCAATCTGTAGGATCATATCACTTTAGTCCAATAATTTCCCAAATGGGTACAGGATTAATAATCCTAAGAAATATTTTCCTCTAAATCTTACATGACAATCATTTACACATAAAATCTCGATTATAGCCACTGTGTCATTAATGTGTATTTCTTTCTCCACTGTAACATTTACTTGTAGCAACAGCCGTTGTCTACTGGTAGCACTTGTGCCTCCCATCCCAAGGGAGACATTTGGCAGCATCTAAAGATATTCTAGCTGTCAAGACATCTAATGGAGAGAAGTCAGTGCTGCTGCCAACATCCTACAAAGCAAAGGACAGCCTCCCACATAAACAATCATTCAGCCCAACCATATAGCAAGAACAGAAAGGGTAGGACAAACTTCATAAATGCAGCTGTGAAATTCCAACAGATTTGATGAGCAAAGCAGTGTTAGGAAGCAAACAACTCCCTTTCCTTTTTACTTGGGTACTGCTGACCTTAACCCACCTGCCCAGAGTCTTTACAGAGCACTTGCAATGAAAAATGCCAAGAGGCTATAAGGAGTTCCAATGGATCAAATACATCAAGAGAAAACAAGTGTGGAAGGACAGCTGGGAGGAACTATAGCAAGCAATAAAAGCCAACTGTAGTTTTCTCTTGGCAGCATAAAACCCTTGACTGAGACACTGGAGGTGCACACAGAGGAAGTGACTTGCTTAAGGCCAGGTAACAAGTCTGGAGAAGAGCCATAAATAGAATTTGGGGGGGGGGCACTTAGGATCACAAAAATGTATTGTCTCTTCAAAATAACAGGACAAAAACACTAAAGCAGACAATTACCTTTCTGAAAAGTGTTGTTCTGCTCTTCACCTCTGCCCCAGCCCTATCGATGGCAGACAGACTTCTTGGAGTGCCTCCTGGAAAGAGGACAAAGAAAACCCTTTAGGTTTTCAGTCCACACAATCACCACAGGTAGAGCTCTCTCTGCTTTGACTATGGCTTCCTGACGCTGCTCTGAGCAGCCAAGGAGGGACCAGCAGACAAAATGGCTTGGCGTCCCTCACAGCAGGTTTTCGATCAATTTCCTTTCATAGGAAGACCTGTGTTGCTTTTTAGGGGTTCCTGCCTCCACATGGCTATGAAAGCCTTATTCCTTGCTTCCTTTGCTCTATACTTTCATTTTCTGAAACAGGGTCTCACTACATAGCCCCACACCTGCTGTGCTCGTACTGTGAAAACCTCCTGCATGCTGGGATACAGCTACCACATCTGGCTGCCATGTCTCAGGAGGCTTCAGCAGCTAGCACGTCTACACTGCTCTCACCAGCTGCCTGCTCCTCTCTTGATTTTTGGATGGGAACTGCAAGGTGTGAAGCTGTGGGCCAGTGGGGGAGCATTAAAGACAGAGGAAAAGGAGGCAACTTTTTTTCAAGTATGGGATCGACTGACATGTAAATTATGATGCTTGATTTTGAATGAGAGATATTTTAATATTTTTGACTTCAGTCTGGCAAGATGGCAAGAATTTCAGAATTGGAAGTAATTGCCAGTCTCTCCTTACGCCTTTGCCAAGAAGAACAATGACAATGATCCAGAAGGGCCGATGTCACCTGGTTTTGCAACAAAATACACACTTCAGAGGCCCTGGGTCAGCTTTCTTAGGGTTAAGTAGCAATTCCTTTCAAAAAAAAGGCCTGGACTGTTAAAACGTTGAATGAGCTACCGTAGCAGGAAAGACAGTCCATTTTAGAAACTCAACTTTTTGGTCAATCAAGCGCCTTTTTTTTTTGTCATAGTTATCTGAGAGCACATCATTAGATAGTTTTTCACCCATGTGCCTCTCACATCTAAGATGAACTATACCTGTAAAATTACATCACATACAAATTGTAAGTCATGAAAAATTGTTGAGATGAGTCACGCAATATTCACCATTTTAAAGTGCATTAGTTCAGCAGATTTTAACATAGTCATGAGTTGTGTTCAAGTCCATCACACACCACGTGTCTAGAAATGCTTAGGTAATAAACCCCCCCCCAGACTCCAAGCCTGAAGCCGGTATCCTATGCTGTCACCCAGATAAAAGAATTCAGTTTTGGACTAATATGATCCCTAAAAAACTGTTTCTAAGTAGTCACTGGAACCATAATTTTTGGGCCCCAGTTTCTTCATGTGGTCCTAAGTTCCTCAGCAGCCAACATTAGAGTAATCGATCTCCAAAGTTCCTGTCTGATTTGGGGAAGCTGAAATCAGAGAGATGACCTTTTCTATTTTGCTATTTTGGAATTCTTATTTCTTTATTAACAACCCTCCTACATTCACAGCATCTTTGTGGAATCCTTCCTTGATTTCTAGACTTCACTGAGACTCAGTCCTCCCTCAGGATTGTTTATGTGTAGAGACAGTTTATTTGCCCACATTCCAAATCATAAGGCCAGGAAGAGGTGTTGCCATTTTCCCATACTTCCTGAGGTTGCTCTTGCTGCTTTCAGATCCCTGTACCTCATTCTCCATGGAGGGCTACCTACCTATATCCCTATATATCACTATGAGTGAGCCACCTCCTGGCCAGTGCTCTCTATTCCCAAGTACCTTGGAACCTGGTTCATATTTTCCTCAGTGTCACATTCTTGTTTCCTAAACTGCTCAAAGAACTCAAAGAAGTTTTCTCTCAAGCCCCACAACCACTTTTTTTTGATAGTATAAAGAGGCAACACAGAGCCTTACTTATGCAAGGCAATCACTATAACCCCGCCCCAAGCCCATCTCCTGCCGAGTTCCGCATTGCCGTCTTGTCATTGTTTCGGCTTTTTTCTACTTATTTGGTAGGGTACAAGTGACATTCCAAATAATCCTGGACGCAGTTGATAGACCACGCAAAAAACGGTTCTTAGATGGCAAGGCCTTCAATCCTTAGCAAAAACCTTTCTTCTTCCTCAGTTAAGAGCTTATTAAGCTTTGGAGTCAAAGAAATTAGTTTCCAGTTTCTTTTCCACTTCTTACTAGCTGGGACCATCCAGTAAAGAAATACTTTTTAAAGAAAAAAAAAGGTATCTTACTCTCTGGACCTCCGTAAATCTTTTACCCTTTTGTATGCTAATGCAGGGCCCAGTATTGGAGACACCAATGTGAGGATAACCAGAGACAGCTTTCCTGCCTTCAGAATAAAATAGACAAAATGTCAATTTAGTAAGTATTACCCAATATAGTGACAATGGGGCAGTCGGCAAGGCAAGCAGCAGTCTGAAAAAGGGGCAACTATGAGTTGACTGGGATGGGGAAAACTTTTCAGAAGTGAGGATACAGATGGAGGAGTGGGTTCTTTAGATTCCTTTGATAAGTTTGTCTTTGGTAAGTTCTCTCTCTGATACAACCTGACTACTCAACGTCCACACTGCTCAATCGAATAACCACTTTACATTCTGTTTCAATCTGCCGCAAACAGCCAAGTCACATGAGCTGTGAGTCTTTCCAGCTTCCCCCATAAAAGTCCCACCTCTGTGACACCCCCCCCTAATAAAAACTGATTCATGGGGGTGGGGAGATGGCTTAAGTGAATAAAGTGCTTGCTATGCAAGCATGAGCACCAAATGGATTCCTGACACCCACCTAAAAGGCATGAGTGTGGCTCTGTAACCCCAGCACTGGGGAGCAAGTGGATTTGGAGGCTCCCTGGCCAGCTGGTGAGTTCCAGGTTCAGTGAGAGACTGTCTCAAAATATAAGGTGAAGAGCAATAAAAACCCCTGATATCAACCTCTGGTTTCCAAGTGACCTTTCAATATGCTAATGTATCTGACTCCCTTTCTCTATTTTTTCTTTTGGAACCTTCACCTGTCAACTACTCATGCATTCCTCTCACTCTCTTGACATCTTGTACCCTCAGCACTCTCCCATATCTAGCCTATCCAATAAAACCAATCTTTGATTCTATGTCATCTTTAAGATTAAATCCAATTTCCATTTCCCTGTTCTATGTTTAAGTGCTTTTTAAAAATTTTGGTTTCTCTAGGGGCTGGAGAGGTGGCTCAGGGCTTAAGCCTCCGCCTTGCAGGCAGAAGGTCCCGAGTTCGGATCCCAATCCACTATAGACGCCAGGCGGAAGCGGGGGCAGCCTGCGTTCTGGCCTGGTTGAGGTGGAGCCTTGTGAAATCCCCGGGGCAGAAGGAGGTGGAGCGTCCATGGTGGTTCCAGAATGTCCGTGGTTCTCATATACAAGACACAACACATCAGACACACGCGCGCGCGCACTATACAACGCACATGCGCACAGTTGAATAAAAAAAAAAAAAATTTTGGTTTCTCTAAAAAAAAAAAAAAAAAAAGGAACACCCATACAGAAAGCATCCATTGTATTTATTTTTACTGTACTGGGAATTGATCCAAGAACCTTGTGCATGCCAAGCATATGTCTCGACCACTACACTCCCCCAACTCCTTATTTTTTAGGTTTTTGGAGATATGGCCACACTCTTTTTCCCGGGCTGCCTGCAAATCACTGTGTAGGCCAGACTGCCTGAAAACTGCAGTAATGTTCTTGGCTCAGTCTCCCAAATGCTGAGATTATAGGCGTGACCCACCACATCTGGCTTTTATTTGGACTTTATTGTTTGTGTGCATACACATTCATGTCTACAGGTGCATGTATGTGGAAGTCAGAAGACAATCTTGTGCTGCCTATCTTTTATTTTATTATTTTTTGAGCCAGGGTCTCCCACTGATCTGTACCTCAGCAAGTCCCAGGTATAAATTTGTCTCCAACTCCCCAGTGCCAGGATTACACGCATGCACCAGCATACCTGGATTTATTTTATTAGTTCTGGGGATTGAATTCAGGTCCTCGAGCATTTTGTCAGCTGAGATATCTCACCAGCCCTTTAAACTTGAGTGGTTTAACTTGACAATGTTATCTAAAGTGCCAAACTGAAGGCATTTTCATGTCTTCTCTCTTGTAAGGGCCTCCAACCTTAACTCCTGTCCTAGGTTCACCTTATACTACTCTGTAAGGTCTTTACCCTAGTCTCCTTCATGGATTCTCCTTCCCCAAGAATTCTATCCTTGTTCCATTCTTCTCACTCACCAGTTCCTTGGTTCTCACTCACTTGGATGGTTTCAAATCCTACATGTACTCGAATGTTTTCCAAATCTCTACCTGAGACCGGCCTCTGCAAAGTTATCACAGCAGTATATGCAACTACTCAGACCACACTTTCTCACATGTAGCCCATGTTACACTTAACACTCCCAAACTGATTGACACACAATCTAGAAGCTAGAAAGATACCTTTGTCTCTTCTCTTTCCTTCATCTCCCACTTTTAATCACCCCCCCAAATTTTAGTGAAGTATGTTTCCTATGTATGTGCCAAGCATGTTCCCCATTCTGACTGACTATTTTTCTTCAGTGCTGGGAATAGAACCTAGTATTACACAAGAAGTGATACAATATTAGGAGTTTGGGCCCCAGAACCAGTGTTTGTGGACTCCAGTTCTGCAGTCACAAAGGCCTGGGTGTATATTCTGTCTCTATCAATTATCAGTTGTGTGAATTTAGGCTAGTTATTTGTTTTCTAAAAAATACTCAATTTTGGGCTGGAGAGGTGGCTCAGGGGTTAAGCCTCTGCCTTGCAGGCGGAAGGTCCTGAGTTCAGATCCTAGACCTCACATATAGACACCGGGCAGAAGCGGGGGCGGCCTGCGTTTCTGGTCCTGGTAGGGCAGAGCCTGTGAATCCAGGGGCAGAGTAAACAAGGAGGAGGTGGAGGTGTCCATGGTGGTTCCTGAATTCATCCGTGGTTCTATACACACACATACATACACATGCGCACACACACATACACGCACAATTGAATAAATAATAAATTTTTAAAAATACTCATTTTTCTCTGTGAAATGGTAATGGTATTACCTCAGAAGATTACTGTGAGGATAAAAGGAGACAATAAACAAAAAGCATTTTAAAAACTAGGCTTACAAAGTTAGGGCAGTTCTGGAAAAATGGCCAGTGGTAAAAGCACTTGCTATGCAAACCTAATGAGCTAAGTTTGATCCTTGGAGCACAGGTAAGGAATATGTGGCTCCACAAAGTTGTCCTCTGACTTCTAAAGGTACACTTGTGGCACAGGTGCTCCCACAACACAGTGATAATAAATAACAAAATTTAAGATGAGATACAAAAAAGGATTGGAACAGAAAGGTTTGGGATGTA
The DNA here is from genome assembly GCA_023101885.1 of Typhlomys cinereus. NCBI lineage: Eukaryota > Metazoa > Chordata > Mammalia > Rodentia > Platacanthomyidae > Typhlomys > Typhlomys cinereus. The sequence goes on from JALPQD010000267.1 coordinate 9,426, forward strand.
GCTCCGTTATGTAGAGTGCCTGACCTGCATGCAGGAGGCCCTAGGTTCAATCCACAATAATGCAAAAACAGATAAAAATTCAATCATCAGATTGGGCATGTTGTCTAATTGGTAGAGTGCTTGCTCAGCGTGTACAAAGCCCTGACTTGCAGCCTCGGCACCACATAAACCAAGTATGGTGGTGTTTGCCTCGAAGACAGAGGCACGAGGATCAGAAGTTCAAGGTGATCCTCAGCTAGGATGCAAGTTCAAGGTCATTTTGGGCTAGAAGAGATTCCATGTCGAAAGAAAAATAAGATTAAAATAGGTATTATATAAATGTTAGCCCTTCCTTTCCTCCTGTTTGGGTCATTACTCTACCCTGAATCACCACAGTAACCTTCTTTGTTAACATCTACCTGTGCATGTGTGTGTAAGAGGACTCTTGAGTGTGTGTGCCTGTGGAGGCCAAAGGGTTATTATAAGAAGAACCATCCTGGGGGCTGGAGAGGTGGCTCAGGGGTTAAGCCTCTGCCTTGCAGGCAGAAGGTCCTGAGTTCGGATCCTAGACCCCACCTATAGACGCCAGGCGGAAGCAGGGGCGGCCTGCGTTTCTGGACCTGGTAGGGCGGAACCTGTGAATCCCGGGGCAGAGTAAACAAGGAAGAGGTGGAGGTGGTCCATGGTGGTTCCCGAATTCGACAGTGGTTCTACACACACACACACACACACACACACACACACATACACACACACACACACACAATTGAATAAATAAATAAATAAAAAACAAAAGAAGAACCATCCTAGATTACTTTACCTCCTTATTGCTTTGGTCTGGGGTTTCCCAGGCTCCACCTTCCAGGGTCAGAATTCCAGGTCTCCGCCATTTCCATCAGACATTTTTATGTGGACCTGGGGATTCTAACTCAGGTCCTCTTGCTTGTAAGGCCAAGGGTTTAACCCCTGAGCCATATTCCCAGCCCTGTTTCCACTTTTATTCCCTTGAAATCCATTCTTGTTATAGTCAAAAGCAATTATTTAAAATTAAATTCAAGTATTTTATATCCTTGTCTACAAGTTCAGGGCTCCTAATACAAATAAAGCAAAGCTCTCTCACATAGCACAAAAGTCCGCCACAACAGGTCCTTGTATGATTTCTCAGTATTTAACTAACTTAAATATTTTTATCCTTTATTAAAATATTTATTCATTTATCTATTCATTTGTGTGTGTGTGTGTGTGTGTGTGTGTGTGTGTGTGTGTGTGTGTCTGTCTGTCTGTCTGTCTGTCTGTCTCAGAGCGCACTGTGTGTCCCTGTGTGTCCCAAGGGTCACTTTGGGAATCAGCCTGGATTGTGTCTATCTCCTTTTTGCTTTGCTCTAGGATTTCCCAGACTCCGCCCACCAGTCGGAAGTGCAGGCCACTGCAGTTTCTTCCTGGCATTTTTTTTTTTTTTAAACTGGAAAGACCTTTTTTTTTTTTTCATTTATTTATTCAATTGTGCGTGTGTGCGTATGTATGTGTGCGCGTGTGTGTCGATCCACGGATGAATTCGGGAACCACCATGGACGCCTCCACCTCCTGCGCCCCGAGATTCATAGGCTCCACCCTACCAGGGCCAGAAACGCAGGCCGTCCCCGCTTCCGCCTGGCGTCTATACGTGGGATCTGGGATCCGAACTCGGGACCTTCCGCCTGCAAGGCAGAGGCTTAACCCCTGAGCCACCTCTCCAGCCCTCTTCCTGGCATTTTTATCTGAGACCTGGTTTCTAAACTCAGGGCCTTCTGCTTGTGAGGCAAATGCTTAACCCCCTGAGCCATCTCTCCAGTCCTTTAAATCTTTCTTATATTTATTTTTGAATTTCTTATTTCTTTTATCAAACCTAGTACCTTATCCATGCTAGACAAATGTTCCACCCCTGAGCTACATCCCTAGTTCCCTAACTTGACATTTCTGCTTATCAGTGCTTAGCTGCTTGCTTTCCTTGCAGTTTCCAGACTGCTGCTGGGCATTTGCTTGTGTTGTTCATTTTTTCCACAGATATTTTTCTCTTGACTGTTGTTTGCTTTTCTTTTTTAAAAAAAATAATCTATTTACACATCAGAAGGCACTGTGTGTCCCTGTGGAGGACCAAGGGTGACTTTGGGAATCATCCTGGATTGCTTCTACTTATTTCTTGTTTTGCTCTAGGATTTCCCAGGCTCTGCCCACTACTCCCAACCTTTGCCCTTTCTTTTTTTTTTTTTTTTTTTTTTTTGAGGATTAAGGTAGAGTTTATTAGAGGAGAGAAAGGTTGGAACTCACGGACTCCAGATGAGGAGTGCCATGAGGGATTAGGGCACCAGAGAACTCTTGAGAAGCAGGTACCTGGAAACGGACTCACGAAACCTAGGCATGGAGTCCATAAAGAACAAGGCAAGGAACCAGAAAGAACTCATAGCACAAGTGCCACAAGGAGCTAGGGCGCCCCCATGAGAAGTAGGCAGCAGAAAAAGAACCCATGGCACTAGAGTGCCATGAGGGGCTAGGGTGCCCCCTTTGCCCTTTCTGATTGGCATTTTTTTTTTTTTACGTGGGACCTGGGATCTGAATTCAGGACCTTCTGCTTGAGAGACAGTCTTAACCCCTGAGCCATTCCTCCAGCCCTGTTTGCTTTTCTATAGGCAATGTTTCTTCATTTCTAAAACTTACTGTAAGTTATAAGATTTTCTTCTTGAAGCAGCTTTCCCTGTCCATTTCCTTCCTGTTACTGTTATTTCCCCCAGTTATTTACATATCAGGGACATATAACATAATGTCTCATTATTCTTTGCCTACTGTCTCCCTTATGGGAGAAGAGAGTCTGTCCCTATTAAAGGTCAGTATTTTCATTTGTGCTTGGAATCCCAATTACTTTAGACTTTGCTCCTTAGAGACCCTCCCCACCTCTACTGGAACATACAATGTATTATAATACTTTCCATTAATAAAATAAAACAGTACACAATACAACAAAACCCTCCTTGGACCCCATGGGTGTCCTTCAACAACTGCTCTCCTTACTTTTTTGGGTAGAATCTCAAAATGCTTACCATGCTGAATTATACCTGAAATGATTTACTATGCTGAATAATTAGCTTCATCTCTTGCTATCAATAATCCTAGGGAAAAGTGGAAAAATAGCAAGGAGGAGGAAGGGCAGAAGTACAAAGAGAAGTGGTAATAGATTTTAAAGTTAAGGTGTCAGATGATCTGACCTCATGAAAGTTTAACCAGCTTCCTACTCTAGGCTTTACTATATGCTTTCCCCAGACACATTAAGCAATATTCATCACTGTACTTGCTGGTTGGTACCTAATAGAGTCGGAGAAAGAAAGCAATGTACTAGCTCACCTTCTTCCCAGTGAGGACGGCCACACCACCGTTCTCAATGTGAGGCAGGTCCTGAGCAGAGACATAGAAAGAAGGTGGCTGGAAATAGATGCTGTGTGGGAAAGAAGAGGAAGAGTTGTAAGTATCTGGAACCACTACAGGTTCCCCCTAAAACTTTAGTAAAATTATGTCCATTGTGAAAAACAAATTTAGGAACATTTTCCAGAGCATGTTTGTGGGCCTTAGACCTCGGTGGTGACTTGCTTATACAAAGTCACTGTGTTATCAGTGGTTTTCAGGGGGTGGAACTTTGCCCCCATGGGACACTTGGCAATGTCTATAGGCTTTCTGCATTGTAACAACTTGCATGCAGATCCTTGATGTCTAGTGGGAAGAAATCAGCAGGACTGCCAAATAGCCTATGTTATAAAGACAATCCCCACCCCAATAAAGAATTATCTTGTCTAAAATGTCAGCTGCTAGTATATAAGCTAAAAAACCTGGCTCTAAATATAGCATCATTTCAGAATAAAAACAAGGACGCTCAAGGAGGCGTTATCCATACACTAGCCAATATGAATTTTTCAAAATGATGCTGATTGATGGGAACAAGATCTAGCTCCTAAATAGTTATCTGAAACAAGCTGGTGTGGCGGAATATAGCTACATACAGTCTCAGCTACTTAGGAGTTTAGAATCAGTTGAGACAACATAGTGAGAACCCATCTTAAAAAACAAACAAAAAAACCAGGGCCACAGAGATAGTTTGGTAGGTAGAGGTGTCTGTACGCACACCTGACAACCTAAGCTTAATTCCTGGAGCTTACATGATAGGAAAGAACCGACTTACGAAAGTTGTCCTATGATCTCCATACGTGTGCCCTCTGTCTAGTAAAGCATTTACAAACAGCTAATTAAGTGACATATCAAGGGATAGTTAAGTCAACAAGAAGTATGCATCCTGCTCAAAACCAGAGTATATTAGGAGTAAGGGAGGTAAGCAGATTCATAAAATTTAGTTCAACATCGAAGCAATCACCAATGAGAAAAAAACTTAGAGCTCTCAGAACGACACTAGAACTGAGAGATTTAAGGAAGGAAGAGGCTTCTGGATTTGTAGTCTCTGTTTGCCTTTGGATTTTAGAAACCATGTTACTATGTACTCTAAGTTAGCCTTGAACTCCCTATCTTGTCCTTTTAAATGCTGGGATTCCAGGCATGCAACATCCCTGCCCCCTCCCCCTTCCCCCCAGTAAGCTGTAAGTTCTTTTGCAAACATTCTGATAAGGAGGCTCTTTCTTATAGTCTTTTCACCCTACACTTACGTTTGTATGTGGGCTAGGGTGTCATACAAAGTGCATTAAAGTCCTGGGGGAGAGCTCAATCAGTAAAGTACTTGCTGCACAAGCATAAGGACCTGAATGTGATCCCAGAATTCCCTAGTGAGGCATGGTGTCACACACTTGGAAATCCTAGCACTAGGGAGGTTGAGACAGCCTAACCTACGTGTCAAGTTCCATACCAATTGAGACACTCCACCTCAAAATTCAAGACAGATGGTGGTTGAGAAACAACAAATAATGTTGACTTTGGCTGTCCACACACAAGTGAACATAGGTGCACGTGGACACACATGTGCATGTGAGACCATGCACATATATATAAAAACAAAAATGCCATAAACAGTTTTATTTGCTTTTATGGGGCCTGTTCAGAGGAGTACCTTAAAGGTTCTGGAAATAAGAACAATAATAGTTCAGAGGCCTGAATTACATTGCTAATGGCTGATAGTTTGGGGAATAGAATCTAGAATGCCTTTTGTAGCCTGCTGCCTCTAAGCCTGGCCAGGCTGCATGACAGCAGATTCTCACATACATCCCAATCATTCTTCTATTTGTCGCAGAGGCAAATCCTAACCTACTCCCTATGCTTTGTTGAAATTGCTGACCAGGCCCACTTTATAAAACCAAACACACCTTCTCTCTTTTCCATTCCACTGTCGGAATCGTAGTGTCTTTGTGACATTTGGATCTTCTGAAAACCACAGTTCTTTTGAAAGAGGAGGTCGCATGTATGGCAGCTCAGGATCTTCAGATACAATCAGCACCTTTAGACACAAAAATAATGATATTTAGCAGAGTTAAGCCATTTAAGAGGTAAATGTCAAAGTGTTCACATTGACTAAGTGCTTACATGCTACAATCTTCTATGCCAAGCAAAATAACATGCACCTTACCCTGGCCCCAGGATCCCGAGCCCGGATGGATCTGGCTGCAGCAAAAGCAGCAGTGCCTCCACCAATTAGCAGGAAGGGAACGTGACTTGGTACCCTGACTGGAGGAGCTGGCCCTTCTTCTGCAGCTGTAAGCAACAGAACACAGGGGATGAACCTTCTTAAAGACTCTGAAGACTCCTGGCCACTATTACATATGTCACCTTGAAGACTGGGAAGATGGTTAAAGTGCTTGCTGCAAAAGCAAAAAGACCCAAAAAGGACCAGAGTTTGAATCCCCAGATTCTAGTTAAAATGCTGGCTGAGTGTGGTGGCCTACCTATAATTCTAGGTGGACTCTCCATGGTAAGCTGACTAGTCAGATAACCCCTAATAGTGTGCTCTGGGTTTAATTCTATCTAGAGACCTAGATAGAACGTGATCCAGGATGATTACCAGTATCACCCTTGGGTCCACATGCATGGGCACTGACATGCATGAGTACCTGCACAAACACACACATGCAAACATGCATCTATACAAGCACATGAAAATGAAAGAAAAAGCCCCCTTGCAGTCTCAATCCTTTACAAACAATAAAGCTAGCATAACACCTATACTGATCTTATCAAAATCACGGGGCTTGGGATGTAGCTCAGTGGTTAGAATAGGATAATAACCAAACAACAATCCTTGATGCATCCTGATCAAAGAGGAAAAACTAAGTATGCTCTTTATTTTACAAGTAAAAACTACAAAACAAGTGAGTGATTTGGCTGATGTCATTCACTCAGGTTTATATCCCGGACCTAAGGCATAACATAAATTATTATTTCCTTTTTCTTTTTTGATGATAAAGCTCTCTCTCTGTAGCCCAAGCTGCATGTGAACATGTGGCGATCCTCTTGCCTCAGCTTCCCAAATACTAGGATTACAGACATACACCCAGCTACTTATTTCTAAAATACATTAGAAAGCATCTATTAGAAGGTCTATGCCTTTCTCATTGATTTCCTAATAACCACCAGGAAAATATCAAGTTCAATTTCACCTTTGTTTGCAATAAAAGGGGAACACCTAGGAGGAAGCTCACTGGGGATTATTACACAATGTTCAAGAATAAGGATGTATTACAGAAGAAAGCAATGGAAACCACCCACCCAGTGTTGTGGGACTTATTAAAGGATTAAGGCATTCTACTAAGAAAAAAAACCAGAGTGAATCATGGGGAATGGAAGTGAAAGCTAGAGCTATGTATTATAGAGAAACAAACACATATTTAACTCAAAACTCCAAAGACTCAAGGAAACTAAGCTGATCAAAAAGTTTCTGTCATTAAAAAGCATGGTTTTCATGTTAAGTTTCAACAGTCTAATATAAATAAAAACAAGCAATTGTAACTATCACTAATCTCATGCTCAAGCCAAAACGACAGATGAATATTTTTAAAAATGCTTCTAGTTGTGAAAAAAAATGTAGTTTCTGCTGGCTTAATCACAGCACCCCAAACTTCTCACTTTCCGTTCACAAGCCTCAAATCACATAGCCACATAGAGGAAAACAAAAGAATACTCACCAGAAGCTATAGCCCTTCTCTGCTTCTCTTCTGGTGTCAGCCCTAACCCTGACATTCTTTCATTATGTCTTTTTTGGTCATCTTTTATAGTCTTGTAGGCCTGTGGACCCAAACATGGAAAGGTTTATTTCACCAGACAGCTAACTCATACCATAAGCTATCATTATCTTTAAATTAAATGAGAAGCTTTTGTCTACAGTGAGGTTAGTTCCTCTATGCCAAAATCAGTAAAGTGAAGGCCCCATGCACTCTACCACCAAGCTACGCCCCCAAACTTCTTTTCTCAAAAAATACAAACTATTCAGTGTACACATCCTTCGTGAGGAAAGAATACTTGAAGGCAGATCAAAAATACATCGATTTCAGATTTTCTGAGAATCTCTTCAAGAAATCTCATATTTAACTCTGAAGATACTGGTAAAGAAAAAAAGTTGGTATTAGTAAGTTTAGAAAAAGCTAATTTTAAAGTATGGAAAGAGGTTTTGGACTATGCTGGATAGCAGCTGGAAAATCAATTTAAAAGTTTCTGAGTAAAAGCTGGGAATTACATTTTCATGGTAGATGTTCCAGAGTTTACCAGTTATTCAGATAATGCTTGGCTTTGTGACTATCCCAGTCCTGTTCATCTAACTTATAAAGGAAGGAGGGAGAGAAAGAGTAAATAAGGGAGAGACAAAGAGAGGTAGAAGGAGAAAAGAGATAAGGAGAGACAGAAAGAGAGGGAGAGAGGGAGGGAGAGAGGGAGCAAGAGAGCAAGCGAGATTGAGCAGGCATGTACATGACACTACACGTGTGTGTAGATCAGAGGACAACTTTGGAAATTGCTTGTCTCCTTGTGGGCTCCAGGGATGACATTAGGGTCTCCAGGTTTGTGTGCAGGAGCTTTAACCTGAGAGCCATCTCATCAGCTCTTTTTAACTTATTTTCACTTAAAAAATATTTATTTAGGTGCTGGGAACCAAACCATGGCCTTATACTTACTCTGCAAGCACTCTACCAGAGTTACATTCCCCTGCCTTGTTAGCAACCTTTTAAAAGTGGTAGACAAGAATGGTGCTTAGTTACAATACTTTTGCTCCCTGAATACTCTACAGTGTCCACAAGACAGTAATTTAAGCGACTATGTCAAATGAAATTCCAGATTAAGTAACTGTAGATATAAAAACAATTAGATGAAATGCCGTAAAAAACATATTCTGAGACTGTTCCTATGAGGGCTGGGGATGTAGGTCAGTCAGTGTAAGCCCTTGGTTTGAGCTCTAGTAACTGTGTAAGAAAAGACTATTCCTTACAGAGCAGCCTATTAGGTGACATGCAGTAAATGGGGAACCTGGATGCTAAGAGGTAACATTTATCAGCCTGGAAACATTTGACACAAGACAAATGGAGGAGAAAGTATTGTATGTTAAAAGGTAATGCTTATTCTTGAAATTTACGACTAAATGTATCAAGCAAACTGAATCCCGGAGATATGGCACTTGACTATCACGCCTCAGGCCTTAGTACTGCCAAAAGAAAATAATTTTTTAGGAATTTTTTAAACCTAAGCATCAGATACATATTTCAGTATTTCTCCATACCTACAAACATTTTTTTTTCAGAATCTTACTGTTTTTATTTGGAGAATTTTTTTTTTAATGTGGGATCTGGGATCTGAACTCAGGACCTTCTGCTTTCAAAGCAGAGTCTTAACCCCTGAGCCATATCTCCAGCCCCTACAAACATTTTTTTATATAGCTCAGTACAATAACATGTTTAGTTAGGCAGGGGGTCCTGGGTTCAATTCCTAGCACCTTCTCCAAAAGGGAAGGGTTGTAACCTAAAATGAATGGCTTAATCTTGTCAACAGGTGTGAACAGGGAAATAAATTAAGGCCATGTTTACATTGAGAAGGGCACCCCAAAATGGTTTAAGTCTAGTTTTTTTTTTTTTACTTCCCATTGGTGTTATATATGAGGAGTAGAGCAAGAAATAGAAATAAAGACAATTAGATGAAGTAGCATGAAACGTGCTAAGAACATTGCTATGAGGGCTAGGGATAGGGCTCAGTGGTAGAGTGCTTGCTTAGCATGTGCTAAAAGGTGTGGTAGGGAAAGGGCTAAATTGAGTTTAGTGTGGCTATATATCTATCTGCTTTCAAATTCAATGTTCTAACATAAAAATAAATTTGAAGATAAAGTGAGGCAAACTTTCTCCCAAGAGTGTCTGTATTCCTAGTGTGCATGGATTTCCAATAAGTTAGGATAAGAAATATTAGAAATTTATTTTAAAAAGTTTCTAGAGGCAACTTTTGTAAACGGACAGATACAGTGTTTATTTAACTTAAAGTAATTAAAAAGGAAAAAGCTCAATTTTTCAGGCAATGTGGTTCTATCAGCTGAATAGCAGCAAGGGGCCCAAATACTCAGTCTCATTAAATATTCTAAAGGCCACTTGAGCTCTGTTTAAAGACTGAGGTTAGGGAATCTGCCTGAGATGCTACAGAAAGCAGCAAGAGAAAGAAAAGCTCACAGAGTTGCTAACCAGGAGTTCATGTTTACATCCAAGTAGCTGATGCAGCTATTCAAAGCAATGTTTCTCAAACTGTGGCTGCAACCCATGGCGGGGGGAAGATTATTTTGTTCTTGTTGTGGTTTTAATTTTTTCCTTTTAGAGTTTTATATATGAATACAATGAGACTTATGTCATTTTTACCCCTTATTTTCCAATCCCATCCCCTGTTCATTTTAATTTTTAAAACATTTGTATTTATTTTTACATATGTGTATGTGTGTTCATGTATATGTGAGAGGGCACTGTGTGTCCCTGTGGAAGCCCAAGGGTGACTTCAGGAATCATCCTGGATTGCTTCTACCTCTACCTCCTTTTTGCTTCACTCTGGGATTTCCAAGGCTCTGCCCACCAGAGTAGGAAGCACAGGCCACTGCTGTTTTTGCCCGGCAGTTTCACATGGGATCTGGGATTTGAACTCACGTCCTTCTGCTCACAAAGCAGAATCTTAATCTCTGAGCTATCTCTCTGAGGCACTTTTCATTAAAAAAAAAAAAGACAAGGTTTTATGAATCTCAGGCTGGCCTTGAACTCACTACATAGCCAGGATGATTTTGAACCAATCCTTCTGCCTCTACCTCCTGAGTGCTGGTATTATAGATAAGTACCACCACACTGTTTTTTATTTTTATTTTAAAGTGAGATCAATTTGTAGGTCATGATCAGGATTTGTGAGGGAAAAAAAGGTATTTATTTCATACTGAATAACAATGGCTGAATCTTACTAAATTTATATATAATGGTATATATTTTAATGGTATAATTATGTGGTATAATTGTATAATACTTAATAAATGATTTTAAAATTAAAATATAATTTTATAATGGGTTATATGATAAAATGCATTTCTAGATCATGGTAAAGTTCTTTTTAAAGTCACTGGATTACTTCCTCTTTTGTGGGATATAAAAGATCAGGAAGGTTAAAAAAAACCTTCCAACATAGGAATTATGAAAGGAATAGTTATATTCTATTTAAATCAGAAATACTTCCTTCACATGCGAGAAAACATGCAGTGAATCACTATGAATCACTCTCACTCCCAGTGTTGACAGGGTCTGGAGATGGGATTTGGGCTGCTCAGCTGAGAGATGATGTTGCTTCGGGCTCATACCTTCAGGAGAGAGGAAGAGACCTGCAGCACGAGTTAGCTTACTCTCGGCACTGCCTGGCCTCCACGTGAGAACACAGCAAGAAAGTGGGCCACTGTCTACAAGCTATAAAGAAAGCCTTCCCAGAAGCTGAACCTTCTCTAATCCTGATCTCAGACTTTCCAGCCTTCAGAACTATGGGATGTGATGACAGTCTGAGAAACAAACACAAATACTGCCCAATTTATAGTCACATCTCACCAAATCTGGACACTGATTTTAAATTAAGTCTCTCTGGAGAGTAATAAATACCATTCCACCTTTCAAAAAAATCAACTCTTGAAAACCTGAACCAAAGGTGTACAGACTAGATAACAGTTGTAAGTAGACAAAAGCTTATCATTTAACCTAAAGCCACTATAATAGCTTTATTACAACCAGTGTTGGATAAATGCAGAGGACAATGAGGCGTTTGTGCTTCTTAGTTATTTCTAAGACAGAAGCAAGCAACAGAGGCCAGCCTATGGCTTGTCATTAAGAGAACATGCATGAATGGTCAGCTCTGTGGAGTCTATCCAACTCTGGTACAGCAGCACAAACCAGAGGTTAAACAGGTTTACATCACTACAGATATAACTAATGTGAACACTTTGGGTCTATTTTTGAATGAACAGGTGGAACTGATGGGGAAAGCTGAGAAATGCGAAATGGAGATGTTAAAGAGCAGAGTAGTATCTGAATCATGAATGAGAGGCATTTAAGAAAGCAACCCACATGAATGTGTTAGCTTGTACCACTTCAGCCACTAGTTTGCCCAAATACAATAACAAAAGGGACACTGCCAAATGAATTTAGTTTGAAGTAGAGTCTGTGGATGATTTGGGGGAAATATTGCAATCTCTTCAGCTTTTTGGACCTACTCAGAAGCACTCAACAAAATGCCTTTTCATAGTAAAAGGTGAATTGATTGCCTCCCAAAAAATAGAAAAATCATATGTCAGCCAAAATTATTCAAAGTAGATGGTGCTCAAGTTACCTTTATTTACTTATTCAACATGTACTCCGAGACTATCTTGTTAGACATGCAGCATTAAAGCAGCACAATATAATTTAACATCATAAAAAATAAGTACAAAATTGGCAAAAGTCTCAAAGCAAAGGTTGATGCAAGGCTTTGGTTTTAAATTTATGGGTTCAGATTGACCCAACATAATTTCAATAGTTTAAAGAATGGGATCTGAGGATGCTCTAGTGACTGGCAATGTCCCTTTAATAAATGCCTAGGGAAAGCACATGCTGTGAATGCTTTACTGAATCCTAAAGGACCAAGTTGTTATTAGTGCCACGGTCTCACCCACCCTACCCCAAATATATGTGAGCGTAAGCATCTTACATAATAAACTCCTGCCCCAGTGACTGTTGCTCCTACAATTAAGAAGTATACTAGGCTGCTGCCATCTTTCCCAGAAGCACCTGTAGACGCTAGTGATCTAGAAGGGGATCCTAGAAGTTGACACTGCACAACTGTAGATAAAGATAAGGCCAAGAAAGAAACAAAAGGGAATAGAAAAAGCACTAAGCATTAATAAAGAAACATTTAGTACAAAGGCAGGGAAGCATTTTTGATTATTCTGGGCTAAAAAAAGGAAAAAAATTAAAATGCTGCCCCAGGACTGGAGAGGAATGTCTGTCATCAAAGTATTGTATCAGGCAGATTTCACTTATTTCTTTCTCTGATTTGACTCATGACCGACAAGAGGTAGCTATTCTTCGTGTGCATTTAAGAGTCAGATCAGGGTATAAAGATATAGGAGACTTCAAATAATATCCATGCCCTCTTTTTAAACCTAGTGACAGAGGAACAAAAGTAAGTTTGCTATTACCAACAGAGAAAAAACTAATGTAGTGGCATCCAATCATTTACTCTTACTATGTAAAATGAACAGCTTTCTTCAACCAAGGGGATCAGTAGTTATCTAAGTTGTTCCACTCGACCTTGTAAAATTCAACTTTAGATGAATCTGCTTAGTTATAGTAAACATTGCCATGTTAAAAAAAACACAGAATAATTCCTCTGTGACCTGCTAAGCTGATTAGAGTTCATTCAAGGAGATAAAATTGTGCTAATACTATGCAGCAATTAAACACAGTATTTCTTACCTCACAAAACCTCCACTATAAAAATAGAGACACTAGGTCTGCTTCTACTTCTTTGAGTAAACTTCAGGATAGTTTACCTTTTGGGAATGCTTAATAATTTTGATTGAAAGCTGCTGCTGTTTTTTTGAATGTCAATTTCAATCTGAGAAAATTTATTTTCAAAAATTTGATAAACAGAGCAAAATCAAATATTGTGCTGAACTGCAATGTATTTTGATTTTATATATGTTATACTGCATTCCAGTAAGAGAACAGGTATGATTTTGTAGGTTAGTCAAATCTAACAAAACACTGTAGCTTTCAAGCAAAGACTAAAAAGATAAGTGAAAAGAGCACAGATCAATCAACATGAGATTAAATACCAGTCATTCATTACCAAATTGAGTCCCAAGGGATGTAAGTCACTAGACACTTTAAAGAAGGACTTTTGGACATTTTCCAAAAGGAGAAAGAAGGAAAAATTTTAAAGCAGAGCAGTATTGAGTCTATCAACGGGAGCTGTTTAGCAGCTTCTCTACGCAAGCTGCATTTTTACTTACATATGCACCAGCTCCTATTGTTGATAAGCCCACAATAAGGACTAACACAGAATTATCGATATTGCCCCCTGATGAACCAGATTTAGCCATATGTCTTGTCATCTGGAGTTCTAGAGGAACACGCCATCGCTGGAACAAGTTGCCTAAAGGAACACAATTTATTAAGACACACACACAAATAAAAAAGTTAACATATGTTTATCATCAAACATCAATGTACTGTGGAATTATACCTTGGGCTGCATGGTGCTCACCATTCCAAGACCAAGAGATAAACAATAGAAACCATATACATAAATACTATCTATGTATGTGTATTACTCTTCATCTGTTGGACATTTTTCTTGAGATAGGGTCTTGTTATGTAGCCCAGGCTGCCTTAAAACTTGTGATTCTCATGCCTCAGCCTCCTGACTGTTAGGATTTAAAGGCACGTGCTACCATACCAGGTTAGCTGTTAAGAGTTCTTAAGAGCACAATTGAATGTTGTCCAATAAAATTTATAGCTTCCAGAAAGTTCGCAAAAGACAAACGAGCAATTCACCAAATGCCTTTACCTTTACATATTTATTGTAAATGAAGAAAGCAGAGGTAACTGATTAGGTAGATGCAGTGGTCCCTTGGGATCTTTAAAGGACTGACTGACTCCAAGATCTCCCAGAGAAACCCAAATTTACACATGCTCAAATCCCTTATATGACATGGTGTGGAATTTGTATATAACAACCTCTGCCTATTACCTCCACATACTTCAGACCATTACTTATAGTGACTAATACAATGTAAATAGTTGTTGTACTGCTTCGCTTGAGGAAAATGACAGGAAAAAAAAGGAAGCTCATATATGTTCAGTATATATACGCACTTAAAAATATTTTAAACAAGTGCTTGGTTGAATCTATGGAACCCTGACATAAAACGTTGAATCTGGGGCTGGAGAGGTGGCTCAGGGGTTAAGCCTCTGCCTTGCAGGCAGAAGGTCCTGAGTTCGGATCCTAGACCCCACGTATAGACCCCAGGCGGAAGTGGGGGCGGCCTGCATTTCTGGTCCTGGTAGGGCGGAGCCTGAATCCTGGGGCAGAGTAAACGAGGAGGAGGTGGAGGCGTCCATGGTGGTTCTACACACACACACATACACACATACATACACACACGTGCACACAAGCACAATTGAATAAATAATAAAATAATTTAAAAAATTAAAAAAATGTTGAATCTATGGAACCCAAGATATAGAAGACTATACAAAGTGGACTGACCACAGGCTAGACAGGACATTATGACAACCATTTCAGAAGCAATCTAAGTGACTCAATCCTTGCTTAAATTGAAACCTGAAACACAGTTCAATCTCATGTGACAGGTAATGTGTCCTAGAAGAAACATTACGATCAGAAAAAAAAATCAGAAAATTCACAAGTGAACTCAATCTACCCCAGAGAATTGGAGCCCTTGTTTTTCTGAGACAGGGTCTTTCTAGACAGACCAAGGGATCCTGCTGCTTCAGCCTCGAGTGCTAGGATTATAGGGATGGGTTACTACATAGGGCAGTAACTTGCAATTCTAACGAATTCTTAAGTGCTAACACTAACCTTGCACAAGGGGACACTACGTTGAGAATCTTAAGTCTAAAGGCTGATAGGCATGTATTTTTCTTCACTAGGTATTTTTAAAGATAGATTTATTTATGTATGTATGGGCCAGAAAAATGGTTCAGCAAGTAAAGGTGCCTGTGCACCTACCTAGAGACCTGAATTTGCTCTCCTAACTTCCAGATGCACCTTGGAATATGTGGGCCATTCTCTCACTCTCTCTTTCTCAAATAAATATTGAAATTCTTTGTGAAGACTTTTTAGTCAGATCACAATAACATCACACTGTTTAATTAAAAAAGTAATCTTAAATATTAGAAACTAGCGCTATTAGTACCTTAACCAGCAAGCTCATTTTATAGGTTAAATAATTCCTGTCTCCCACTCTCCCAGAAAGCCTAGGAACACATTCACACGCAGGCTTCTGGGAATCCTGTTAAGACAGTTAAGATCTCTCTCTCTCTCAAAATTCAATTCCTCAGTATTAAACTAATTTTTTCAAACTGTATAAAACTTGTGACAGGACATAATGTGTCAGTTGTAGTGAGATGCACTTAAAGAAAACAACAACTATTTCATTTATCAGCACTTTTTTAAAAAAAAGTATCAACCCTTGCTGGAATTTTAGAAGTGTAAAAGTGGTAACTGTAGTATATAGTATGAACCATTCTGATAAATGGCTCAAGAGACAAAAAAAAAAAAAAAAAAAAAAAAAAAAAAGCAAACAAACGAAAATAAGGACAACAAAAAAAGGTTTAGACAGCAGGAAAAAAAAAAAAACCTTCAGTGAGAATTTACTGTATCTCAGAAACTATTCAGAATGCTAAGGACACAAGAAAAGATAGAGGAAACTCCCTGCCCTTGGGCAGGACAGAGTTTAGGAAGAAGGAGCCATTGTCTCTGTGAATAAGAGAAAATGCACTTGATACAAACCACAAGAGAACCAAGGTTGCTGAGCTTGGTATTTTTTAAAAAATCCTTCTGTCAGTGGAAGAAAAAGGGGAGTCACTACTCATCCAAAGCACCATTTCCCAAACTTACCTGATCATGATTTACATCGAGGGGTTTAGTTTAAAGTACAGATTCACGGGACTCCATCCCAAGACTGTTATTCGTTCTTATTCCTAGAAGTCTCTCCTGCAAATCCTGGGGTGATTTTGAGTTCTGACTTTTACTTAAGTCATATCACTAGGCAACTTTTCGAAACAGGATCTAGAAGAATGTTAAGACATGCAGCAGCTCCCTCAAAAGGTTAACAGAATCTGTCCAAAATTTAACTTAGTACTTATAGAAAAAGCTGACTGGTCAAAGATTTTCCTCTGCAAAACCTTGACTAGGTAGGAAAAATAAGGGAAAACCTACCTTCTAGGCTTCAAAAAGGTATCTTTTATAGGCATGGTGGCACAGGCCTAAAATTTCAGCACTCTGGAGGCTAAGATGGAATGATCAGAAGTTCAAGGCTAACCTAAGGTACACAGAGAATCTGAAACCTGACTGGAGTCCACAGCAAGACCCTGTCTCAAAATATCAAGACAATATGTCATTTGGCAGTGTCCACAACTTAGGTTCCTAGCCTATGAGGAATTCAATTTCACCTTTAAAGAGATATGGTTTCCAAACAGAGAACCATATTCGAATATTTGAACCTCAGGTCAGAGAGTAGGTGATCAGTTGGACCCCAAGGACAGCATCATGTCTGTTATTACAGAACAGAAAATAGCTATTACCTAGCCCCTGTACAACTATCTCAGTACTGGATGCTGACACACAGGTGTGACCAATTATACCTTTAATCATTTCCGAAAAGAGGCAGAGCATCCAAATAAATAAAGCAGAACAAATAACAGCTATTGTGGTTTTAAGAAAAAAGGCAATGTGTAATGGAAATGAACCTAACAATGGTGATAGATATGAATGACATAATTTGAAGGCAGGTCTAAAGTTTGCTAACAGAAGAAAAATAAAACCAAAATAGGAACAAACAATAAGGTCTGCCAAGGACTGGTCGAAGAATGGGGGGAGGGGCAGAAGAGAGGGATATAAACCTTGTCTCTTGCCCGCCTCTGCAAAAACATATGGCAGACACTCTGATATGAAAAAGAAATCAAGTTAAAAAAGCATTCAGGAATCAAACCACAAAACAGTTAATGTCTACAATGGCAATGCCATAATTTCTGTTTGGAATTTCAACCCTGCCCCCAATCTTTTTTTTTTAAATAAAGCAAATGATGTCATACTCTGGTGGCATGGCCAAAGGACAAAAAAAGAAATGTGCGAAGAGATGGATGGGTATGTCAGGAAGCCATACAGTAATTTCAGAAGTCAGTTGTCTCCTTCCATGCAGAATTCCAGGGATCATACTCGGAGGCACCAGGTTTGTGAGCAGGTGGCTTATTGGCTGAGTCATCTCACCAGTCTCAAGAAAGTCACAGTATTTTCTACAGTAACCTGCCTTCAAATATAGCCATGCCACACAATGGGAAAAACAAAGTAAAACGTGAGTGTGCACTTTTCAACAGTTTTCATATTGCCAGATACTTTCAAATGTATAATCAAATGAACTTTACCAATGAATATTTAATTGATGAGAACTTTTGGTTAAACATCAGAATTTTGGAAAAACCTGTGAATCTTTAGCAAAACAAAAACATAGTTTTACAAAGACCAGTACGAATAAAGTTCTTCAGGTTATCCAAATTTGTGTAAATTTCTGCACAATTTACACACAGCAACATCATTTCCACACACAAACAACATTCGTTTGTAAGGCACAGGTTTTTAGTTAAAATAGAAGTTCCTAAAATTCCAAGAACAATATGTCCTAGGACATAAATCAGTGAATATTAGGAAACATTCTGACCCCACAGCAAATCGAACATCTGCTCAAATGTAAAGACCCTAATGATCCAAGAGAATAATTTCCTCTTTTTTTTAATTTTAAAAGGACCCCAATGTTAATTCCACACACCAAAAGCCATAAGGCTAACATCTCCCTGGAATGATTTCAAGTAGGCCATTCATGTCTATGGCCATACCACCTATAAGGTGCCTGATCCTGGAGGTTACACAGGGTCAGGCCTGCTTAGTACTTGGATGGAAGAAGTGGGTCAGCCATTATTCCCACTACCTCAGAAAGGTTGAAATGAAGCTCCGTCAAATCATGTTCCAAACATGTTCGATACATTCATGAATATCTGGTGCACGATGGGCTAAGAGCTACAGAACAACCTAAGTCATTCTTAACTTCTTCGGGTCAAACTTCAGGAAGCTGGATAGGATTAAGGGGCCTAGAGACTGGCCAAATAGCATCAGCTCTACCTATTCATTATGCGACCTTGGGCAAGTAATTTCGCCTCTTGTTTCCTCAATTTATTAACCATAAAATGAGTGGTTTGAACTTTACCACAAAAATCCCTTCCAGCTGTAAAATTTGATGAAACAACCTCGCGGCCGGCGAACACGCGCCGTGCAAGCTCCTTTGAAGCGTTATAGGCAACAAGAAGAGCGCTGTGCAGGCACCGCAAGTGAATTCTGAGCCAAGTGTCTAGGTGTCTGGGGCACAGCCGTGTCGTGGGGGCGCTTCAAGGCTGTACCGCTGGTTGTGGGGTTTGGGAGGTCGAGTGGGTAATCTCACAGGGGAAACTTCAGCACAGGGCTCAAACGTACTGTTTAAAGCCGCCCACCCCGTAAACGTCTACCTGACCTCGTTACTTTCGAAAGGCGAAGTGGGGGTGGCCCCTTGCTCTGTTAGCCCCAACAGCAAGCCCTGCTAGGAAAAGGCCTCAAAGCTGACTCCTGGGGCGGGGGGGGGGGGCGGTTCAGTTCCCTTGAAGGTCAGGTCGGCACAACGGTGCCGCCTCCTCGGCTGCCAAACTTTGGCTTCGTATCCAGCCGATTCGGAATTCCGACGACTGGAAGGGGAAGTGTGGGGGGCACAGGGGAGCGACGCGAGGCACAAGGAGCCAAGGGGCGCCCAGGCCGCTGGACTTCGAGCTAAGGTGGGGGGGTGGCCCGGGATGATCGGTCAGTCACCTGGGAGCCGGTTCCTCTCCCTCGGGCTCTGGACGCACACGGTCCGCACCAAGGGCACTAGTTTCTGCTTGAAAGCGCCCGCCAGGCCTCCACACCGGAACATTTCGGCAACCGTTACTCCAAACCTCCTCCTCCTCCTCCTCTTCCTCCCGGCTTTTCGGCTCCCACACAGACTGATGGGTCAAAGCACACCGGCTCGGGCCCGCTCCCCCCGCCCTCCACACGCACACCACGCACGCTCCTCCTCCCGGCTCCGGATGGACATTGGACGGAGAGAGCGGCCCGCTAAGCCACGGGGAAAAGAACTGCTGAGCGGAAGCCTACCGCGCAGGCGTAGTTCGCAGCGTCCCGTGGCGATTGGTCGCCCGGCGACAGGGTGTACGCATGCGTCCCAGCTGCCTCGCACGCTGCGCTGATCCCGGGACTCCGCCTCCCACGCGCTTGCAAGTTTCCGCGATTTAGCTCGGGAGTTGGAACTGAGGCGACTTTGGAAAGCGGTCCCCAGAGGGACCCGCACCTGGTTGCTGTGCAGGTGCTGCCGCTGTGTCGACGATTGGGAACGGATGAGCCACGCGGCCCCAAACCCGACTCCGGAACCCCATTTTTTCTGTTTTAGCTCCCGCCCGGAGGCTACCCGATACTGAATCCTTCCGGATTGTCTTTATGTGATCCACTTCCAGTCTTTCCCTGAGTCCTGCTTGGGGTAACTGGGCCCTGGGCTTCTCAGTCCAGAATACACTTCCATGTTTTACACTTGCTGATCCATTCCTCTGCTGTTTGGGGGAGGACCTTTAATCATTCCGCGCTCCTCCCTTTGCCACTATCACTTGTAGATGCCATTAACTAAAATTTGCGAATATTCTCGGGCCCTAACAGATTTGGTGACGGAGAGCAGAATGCTAGCAGAAAGTTTGTGCCCCAGACTTCCAGTGGGAAACTCTAAACGGGACTTAGAAAGTTGTGGGAGGAACATAGCAAATGATTAAGTGCAAATATTTTGGTTCTGCTGTATACAGACCACATAGGACTTTTTGGATTATTTGAATTATTTGAATTACATATTCATTTGAGAAGTATGTCTTGTTGGAGGAGCACGCAGCACTCAATATAGAAACATCCTTCTGCATTAGAATGTTTGTCACAGAAAATCACAAGTGGACAAAAATGCAGAAAGTGACTGTTGGGACCTGATTACAACGTCTAAGTCACCCTCACTCCACCTTAATCCGCTCAGGGAACATTTCAGAAAAGGGTGAAGTAAAACTGCAAGAGCCTGAAGTGGGACAGGGGCACAACCAGACATTACCTTTGGAACATGACAGGGCTGGTACAATCATGAATTCACTGCAGCTACGTATGTTCCCCTAATACTTGCACGGGACTTGTCCTGTCAACATTTCATCTTGGGAAGGGAAATATCCTTAAGAAATTCCACATCTCCCTGAGAGACTGATGAGGCTTAATGCCAATGTGGAGGATATGCAAGATGCTTTCTGTTGTAGTTCGCCTACATGGTTGCTGATAAATGACCATCAAATGGCTTAAGGGAACAAGGGATTCTCTTATGATTACTGATTACAGTTCATAATCCAGCTTGATGGTGATGCAGGGACAGGAATCGACCATCCCAATGTTGTAGGGTTCTTGTATTCCAGAGTCGAAGATTGAAACCAGAACACATGTAGAGGATTAAAATAAGGTAGAGTTTATTAGAGGAGAGAAAGGTTGGAACTCCTGGACTCCATACGGGGAGTACTATGAGGGTTAGGATGCCCTGGAGAACTCATGGTGCCTAGGCATGGGAACCCATGAGGAGAAAAGAACCCATGGCACTAGAGTGCCATGAGGGGCTAGGGCACCAAAGATGGGCCAGGCGTATTTATACACCTAGACAAGCCCGGGAAACTGGCTTTTTCTCATTGGTTAACTCCCACTGGGGCCCAGCCTAGTTGCTCTTGGGCCCATGTGGGCTAGAGGTCAAGTTGTTTAATATGGAGGCCTCATCTCCATAATCCCTTCATAGGGAAGTTGGCCATCCTATCTCTGGGAGGATTGGAGTCAGTTCCTCAGGAGTGCTCCTTCAGGGTGATTCCAGCAGTGCGGAATGACCTTCAGGAATTCCAAAGACCTTCAAAGACCTTGAGAGACCCATCCCAGCATGGCTGCTCTAATCCTGCCTCAATGGGAGAGCACACACCAACACCAGGGCCCAGGGAACTGGCCACACCATCTCTACATAGTGGCTGAGAGAGGGACGATCCTTACTTGCCAGATCAGCATATCTGGCCAGGTGTAGAGAAGGTTGCCCACTCTCTCAACCGGCTGTCTGTATTTTATTCCAGGGCCTACTCTGAACTGCCATGGGCTGGGCCTTCCCCATCAACTAGACAATCTCCTGCAGGTCTGCTCTGGGCCTAACTCAACCACTAATTCTCTACAAATGTGCCCAGAGCTCAAACCCTCAAGTGTCAAGTTGACACCTGTGCCCAACAATGACACTCCACCCCTTGTCAACCTGACACAAAAACATAGCATTTTTAAACTGTAACCTTCAATCCTTGTCCCGACAGATGCTAAAAGTTATCTTAAAAATATAAATACAAAAAAATATAAATACATTTCGTAGATAAATTTAAAATGTTCTCTCATTAAAACTTCAGTTCCAACATTTTAAAAGTTCAAAGTTTCTTAACCTTAGGAATATATTAAATCAAAATAAGTTAAATATTTCGATAAAATATTAAAACAGACGTATCTTGATGTAATAGGAAAACATTAAATTAGGATCAAAGTCCAGCAAATCAAATACCACATCCTGTACTTCAATGTCCATCTTCTGTTGCTCATCACGTAGTCAAGGTGGGTCAAAGATGCTAGGGAATCCCAGTCCCTGTTTGTAGCTGGAAGTTGTAAAAGCAGAGTTCCTCTGAATCAGGCTGAATCTCCATTCGCAGCCGTCTTCAGCAGCAGTCTCACGGTTTTGGCATCTCCAACACCACTCTGGGTTCGCCTCCGCAGCTATAAGCTTTATCTGTGCTTGCAGGAACTCTATGCCTGTCACTTGGTATCAAGCTTTTGCTGCTCTCCATGAACCCCTCAAATCATTCACCAAAACCAGCACCACCTGGGGGACGCTGCCAGATTTTGAAGCAAGGTTGAAACGTAGCTTGGTCCACTTGAGCCATAGCTGTACCAAGTTTTGTGTGCTTAAGCTGGAAAAGCCTCTTTTTCAGCAGCCAATCTTCCAAAGGGCAAGAAACGGCTTTAACTTGGGCTTTCGGCCCCTGAAGGAATCTGGGTTTTCAAACCACGAAATCATCATAAGCTGGTTTTCATGTCTTCCACTGTCCCAGAGCAAATGACTAGGTTTTCCTTTAATGATGTTCATTTCTCCAACAGCAGCAGATGTTGTGCTGCCTGCCCTTTGCACATCCAGAGCTTCATGGCCACCAACACAGCTCTCCTCTGTCAAGCAAACCAGTCTACCATCTTTAAATTCAACTTCAACAAAGTTCCTGTTCCCTTCCTCACAAACTGGACCCAAACAATTCAAAACTCTCTCATCATTTTCATTATCCAAATGGCCCACCAAACTCTGCAGAACGGTATCTGTAATCCACAAAGTGAAAATCTTCAAACATTTCAAACTTTGTTCAGCAAAACTGTTCAAAAGCCACAAAATCCACATAGTCAGATTTATCAGCAACAACCCACTTCCTGGGTACCAAATTCTGTTGTAGTTCACCTGCATTGTTGCAATAAATGAGCATCAAATAGCTTAAGGGAACGAGGGTTTATTCTCTCTTACAATTCCTAGTTACAGTTCTCAGTCCAGTTTGCTGGGAGAGCACACACCAACACCAGGGCCCAGGGAACTGGCCACACCATCTCTACAAAATGGCTGAGAGAGGAATGATCCTTACTTGCCAATGTGTCTGGCTAAGTATACAAAAGGATGCCAACTCTCTCAACCAGCTGTCCGTGATTTATTCCAGGGCCTACTCCGAACTGCCATGGGCCGGGACTTCCCCATCAACTAGACAATCTCTGCAGGTTGGCTCTGGGCCTAACTCAAGCACTAATTCTCTACAAATGTGCCCAGAGCTCAAACCCTCAGCAATCAAGTTGACACCTGTACCCAACTATACTTTTCTCCCTGGTATAAGATTCATGCTCCTGCAAGTATTCAGGCACATGACATCAAAGGCAAACCAGATGAAACACAGTGGGCCACACCTGGGGAAAAAAAGACTTCAAAATAGGAAGGAGTCTAGAAAGGGAGAAGAGTTGTAATGGATTATGCTGTGAAACTATTAAGCTTACTGTATTCATGTTGTGGTGAATAGTAAATTTCAAATAGTTGAGGAGGAAGGATGGTGTTTCAGATGGTGACTTCAGAGGGCCCAGATAACATTTTAGTCTTTAAGCATGCTATCTTGTATTCTATTTATCCAGGTTGAATCTACTACTTGGGTAAACCACTCAATGGCCACAAATGGGCTAGAAGCAGGTTGACTTGGGGATATAATCCTGGATCTCCACACTAGAGGTAGCCATGAGTGAAGAGTCCAGCCTGGGCTACCCAACGAGACTATCAAAAAACAGAACAAGAGCGGGGAATGTAGCACCCACGGGGTGTTTGTCTAAGACCCTAAGGCCCTGGGTTCAATTCCCAGAACTACAAAGAAAAAAAAAAAAAGCACTTGGAAGTTCTGAATCCAGCACATTTCCAGGGGGCAGGTTGTACTAGAAAACAGTGATAGAGACAGATAAGTATGGCAAGGGCAGATTTGAACTGTCAAAAGACTTTAACCCTAATCTTCCTGAGCGATGAAATTACTTTTTTTTCTTTTCCTTGTGAAGGGGGTACAGAATGCAATTGCAAAGACACTGTTGAGTTTCAGGAAGTATAACTCAAGCAAGCAGTATTCACTAGATAAAAGTGCCCATGGTTCCCTTATTCATTCTTTAGATTAGATCAGTGATCTGTACTGTGAGTAATGAAGGTAGTAGTGCCAGCAAAGGTAGGAGGAAGGATCAAGAGTTCACAGGCATCCTCAGCCACATAGCCAGATGGAAGGAAGACTAGATTACATGAAACCCTGTTTCACAAATAACTACATCTTTTGCATGCATCTGTGTGTGTGTGTGTGTGTGTGTGTGTGTGTGTGTGTGTATGTGTGTGTGTGTGCCAGAGGGTACTTGAGTGTGTGTGCCTGTGGAGACCCAAGGGTGACATTGGGAATCATCCTGGATTGCTCTATTTCCTTATTGCTTTACTCTGAGGTTTCTCAGGCTCCACCTTCCAGGACCAGAATTACAGGTCACTGTCATTTCTACCCAGTATTTATGTAGGGTCTGGGGATCCAAATTCAGGTCCAGGTCCTTTTGTTTGCATGGTAAAGGCTTTAACCCTCTGAGACATCTCCCCAGTTCCATTTTTTAACCTGTAAGTATTGAGAATAAATATTGAAAATATCAAGCCCAAAATAAGATAAACACTTAATATTTTAAAGATATTGGGCTCGCAAGATGGTTTAGGGTCTAAGCCTCTACCGAGAAAGCAGAAGGTCCTGAGTTCTGAGTCCAGAATCCATGTAAAAAAATGCCAGGCAGAAATGGCAGCAGCCTGCACTTCCAACCTTGGAAGGCAGAGCCTGAGAATCCCCAGAGCAAAGCAATAGGAGGTAGTGGAATCCATGGTGATTCCTGAAAATACTCTTGGGCCTCCACAGGCCCACACAGTACCTTCTCACACACACACACACACACACACACACACACACACACACACACACACAAAGATATTATAGATATTTAGATGTTGCTGCTTAGTGAAAATGCTTAAAAATAAATTCCATAATAATACAGTGAGAAACAGGCAGGAGAATCATTTGGGTCCAGCAGTTTTTGGGAGTGTGAATGAACCAGTGAGACCTAATTGCTTTTTTTTTTCTCTCACATTTTATTTTATTTTTCCTAACCATACAAGCTCAAAAGGTACCTCCGTCCTTTCCCTCTCTCTTCCCCTCCCCAGTCATCCCCCCTTCCACTCTTCCCCATTCCCCCTTTCTTTCACCCCCCTCCCTCTCTTCCAATGCCTCTCCCTTCCTCCTTCCCATCCCCTGGAGCATTCTTTTGTATGAATGCCAAACCTCCCTCTGAATTCTCCACCCTAGTGAGGGTTCAGGACTCAGTGGTATAGCCTGGAGCTCCTTCTTGGACTCCTCGTTAGTATGGGAACTCTGTTATGACTGTTAATCCCTTGCCTCTAGGGATCCTACTGCCTGAAGCCTTTTCCCCTGTTATCCATGCTAGACTTTAGGGGGTCGTTGACATGCCAGCCATTGTGCAGGTCACGCAAAGTCCAGTCCTGGTTGCTGTAACCCTAACTTGTGTGGAGTATTTTGCATATCATTGGTCCTCCCCATCTTTAGACTCTCACAAAGTTGTAGTTCTTTACATTATGAATCTTCCATTGCACATGAGTACTTCTTGGTTGAATGCTGAGTGATTCATTGATCTATAGGTATGATGATATAATGGTATAATGGTGGCTTACTATCAAGTATTTATAATTAACACTAAGAAGCTTGTTCCTTTCCAAGACTCATGATCTCCCTATCTGTGTGCAGTGATGAGTTGATTATTTCCCCTCTTTTTATTTATTCATTCATTCATTCATTCATTCATTCATTCATTCATTTGCGTGTGTGTGTGTGTGTGTGTGTGTGTGTGTGTGTGTGTGTGTTTATGTCCCTGTGGAGGACCAAGGATGACTTTGGGAATCATCCTGGATTGCTTCTATCTCTTTTTTGCTTAGTTCTGGGATTTCTCAGGCTCTGCCCACCAGGGCCCGAAGTGCAGGCCACAGCAGTTTCCACGTGGTGTTTTTTTTGACATGGGACCTGGGCTCCAAATTCAGGACCTGCTGCTTGGGAGGCAGAGTCTTAACCCCTGAGTCATCTCTCCAGCCCGTTTCCCCTCTTTTACAGTCTTGCTCCCACTTCTCTACTCCCCCTAACTTATGTTTTTTTTATTTTCTGGATATTATATAAATTTCCATTTGAGAGTATAAATCTGGAGATTCAAAGTTAGCATCTGCATATAAGGGAGACCATGTAGCGTTTGTCTGTGTCTGCGATATTTCATTCACTATTGTATCTTCCAATTCTACTCATTTACCAGAAAATTCTATAATTTCATTTTTCTTAAAAAGCACAGTTTTAAAGAGAGAGCGAGAGAGCGAGAGCGAGAGAGAGAGAGAGAGAGAGAGAGAGAAAACACATGTTATAGCACATGGGTGGAGGTCAGAGGACAATTTTTGGAAGTCAGTTCTTTCCTTCCACCATGTAGAGATCTAGGGCTGTCATAGCTTTGCTAGCAGGGTGCTTTACCCACCGAGCTATTTTCCCAGCCCACAAAGCACATTTAGTTGTTGTTGTTGTTGTTGTTGTTGTTGTTGTTGTGTGTGTGAGTGTGTGTGTGTGTGTGTGTGTGTGTGTGTGTGTGTGTGATAGGTATAATGGAGTAGATTTCTTGTCCTTTTAATTAAAAAGTGCAATTTAGGGCTGGAGAGACAGCTCAGGGGTTTAAGACTCTGCCTCACAGTATTCAAATCCTGCATTCAGATCCCAGATCCTGTTGTACTTTTTTTTGTAGTTTTTTTTTTATTAAAAATGTAATTATACATTTTAAAATTTTTTTACCAGTTCCCTCCCTCCCCCCTCCTGACCCCGAACCCCCTCTTCCCCCTCCTCTCCCTCCCCATCCCCCAGTGCCTCCCCCCCAATTCCCAGAGAGTCCTTTATTGTGTATGCCTGACTCTCCACTGGGTCCTCCTCTCCGATGACATATAAGGACCCAGTGGCATTTCCATAAGCCCTTTCTCTTGTTCCCCTTAAGCATAGGAGCACGACTATGGCTGTCAATCCCTTGCCTCCAGGGATCTCGGTGCCCTTAACAGATGCTAGACTTTATGAGGGCAACAGTGCACTGGACATTGCGCAGGGCATGCAAAGTCCCATTATGATTGCTTTGGCCCCAACTATTGTTGAGAATCTTGCAAATCGTTGTTCCTCCCATCCTTTTGCTCTTACAATCTTACCGCCCCCTCTTCCGCAAATGTCCCTGAGCTTCAGGATGGGGAGAGATTAGGCTGGCCTAGTTCTAGGTGATTGATATAGAGCCTCTGAAGTTCTGGATTGTGTTTTGTTGATTTTCTTTTGCAGTTTTGCTGCTCCTGCAATGCCCTTCAGTCGATCCTGCTGGGCATTGTATGTCACCCCCTGGCCAGAGACAAAAAGCTGTTAAACTGGAGTCTTGTTATAATAGCACATTCAAGGGTAGATGTAATAAAAGTAGGAACCTCAGTGAGGGAGGGGTCCATCACCCATTTGCAAAACCATTACTTTTTATCTGCTAGCTATATGCCCTCCCCTTCTGGTGAGATCAGGAAAGAACGTCTGTGAACTTAACCAGGTTTCTCATTACTTACTTGCAGACCTTGATGGAGGCCTATTTTCTCTGCTGTAATATGGTCCCCTCTCTCCTTGTTTCTGGTGTGGCCCTCCTACCCCATCTCTCTTGTTCATAATTCTTGCAATTACTGTGTTACATAGGTTTACTTTTGAGTGTCTAAATGTGGGCTGGGTGAGTTTGTTACTAGGAGCCACCTATTAGGGAGTACATACGGCGCTTAATTTTCTGGGTTTGGGATACTTCACTTAATATAATTCTTTCTAATGACATCCATTTCCCAGCAAATTCCAGTAATTCATCATTTTTGATGGCTGAGTAGTACTCCATTGTATAGCTGTACCACTGTTTCCTTATCCACTCGTCAACTGTTGGACATTTAGGTTGATTCCATGACTTTGCTATTGTAAACAGTGCTGCTATGAACATGGTCGAGCTTGTGCTATCGAGGCGAACCTCTGCTGCATGGGGGGTTATTCCCAAAAGTGGGATAGCAGGGTCATATGGCATTTCAATCTTTAATTTCTTTAAGAATCTCCAGACAGCTCGCCAGAGTGGCTGTATGAGCCTGCACTCCCACCAACAATGTAGAAGAGTTCCCCTCTCTCCACATCTTCTCCAGCATTTGTCGTTGTTTTTATTGTGGATTTTTGCCATCCTGACCGGGTTGAGATGATATCTCAGGGAGGTTTTGATTTGCATTTCCCTGATGGCTAAGGAAGTGGAGCATTTTTTAAGATATTTGTTAGACACTTTAATTTCATCCCTGGTAAAGTTTCTTTGAAGTTCCAGGGCCCATTTTTTAATTGGGCCATTGTTTTCCTTGGAGTTTAGTTTTCTAAGTTCTTTGTGCACTCTGGATAGTAGAGCTCTGTCAGATATGTGGTTAGTGAAGATTTTCTCCCATTCTGTGGGTTGCCTTTGAGCTCATGTTACAATCTCTTTATCTGAACAGAAGCTCTTTAATTTCACAAGATCCCAACTGTTGAGAGTTGGTAGCAGTGACTGTGCCATTGGATGTCTGTTTAGGAAGTGTTGGCCTAGCCCAATCAGCTCGAGGGAGTTCCCTATCCTTTCAACTATGGTTTTTATAGTCTCTGGCCTGATATCAAGGTCCTTGATCCATTTGGAATTAAGTTTTGTACATGGTGACAAGTATGGGTCCAGCTTTAATCTTCTGCATGTGGAGATCCAGTTTTGCCAGCACCATTTGTTGAAGATGCTGTTCTTTTTCCATTGGATTCTTTGGGCCCCTTTGTCAAAGACCAAATGGCTGTATTTTTGTGGGCTTATATCTGGGTCTTCAACCCTTATCCATTGATCTGTGTATCTATTTTGGAGCCAGTACCAGGCAGTTTTCATAACTATGGATTTGTAGTATAGACTAAGGTTTGGTATGGTAATACCTCCAGCAGTGTTTTTGTTACTCAGGATTGTCTTTGCTATCCTGGGTCTTTTGTGCCTCCATATGAATTTTGAGATTAATTGGTCAACTTCTTTAAAGAATTGCTTTGGGATTTTAATTGGTATAGCATTGAATTTGTATATTGCCTTTGGTAGGATGGTCATTTTTATGATGTTGATTCTGTCAATCCAGGAACATGGGAGGTCTTTCCACCTTCTGGTGTCTTCTGCTATTTCTTTCTTTAGGGTTTTAAAGTTTTCATTGTAAAGGTCTTTTACTTCCTTGGTTAGGTTTATACCAAGGTATTTCATTTTTTTAGGGGCTATAGTAAATGGGATTGTTTCTCTCAAGGCTTTTTCACTTCTTTCATTCTGGGCATATAGGAAGGCCTCTGATTTTTGCACATTTATTTTGTATCCTGCCACCCTGCTGAACTTCTCAGTTAGTTCCAAGAGCTTCCTGGTGGAGTTTTTGGGATCACTCAGGTATAAGATCATGTCATCTGCAAATAGGGATAGTTTGACTTCTTCCTTGCCGATTTGAATCCCTCTTATTTCCCTTTCTTGTCTTATGGCTTCAGCTAAGACTTCAAGTAAAATATTGAATAGAAGTGGTGAGAGTGGACAGCCTTGTCTAGTTCCTGATCAAAGTGGGAATGCTTCCAATTGTTCCCCATTGAGCATAATCCTTGCTGTGGGCTTGTTGTATATAGCTTTTATTATATTGATAAAGGTTCCTTCCATTCCTACAGTCTCTAGGGTTTTGATCATAAAAGGCTGTTGGATCTTGTCAAAGGCTTTTTCTGCATCTATCGAGAGTATCATGTGGTCTTGGACTTTGGACTGGTTTACATGATGAATTACATTTATTGATTTGCGTATGTTGAACCAACCTTGTGTGCCGGGGATGAAGCCTACTTGGTTCCCGTGAATGATCTTTTTAATATGTTTTTGAATCCGATTTGCTAAGACTTTGTTGAGAGTATTTGTGTCTGTGTTCATCAGGGAGATCGGTCTATAGTTTTCTTTTTTAAGTGAATCTTTATTAGGTTTTGGGATTAAGACGATATTAGCTTCATAGAAGGAATTTGGTCGTGTTCCTTCCTTTGCTATTTGATGGAACAGTTTAAGGAGTATTGGTGTTATTAACTCCTTAAATGTCTGGTAGAATTCTGTGCTGAATCCATCTGGCCCAGGACATTTTTTGGTGGGAAGATTCGAGATTACTTCCTCAATTTCCTTGTATGTTATAGGACTATTTAAATAATTCACAACTTCCTGATTCAATTTAGGTAAGTTGTGTTTACTTAGAAATTCATCCATCTCTTTTGTGTTGTCAAACTTCACAGAGTATAAGTTTTTGAAATATGATGTTATAATTCTCTGGATTTCTTGGGTATCAGTAGTGATAACTCCATGTTCATTTCTAATTTTATTAATTTGGGTTTTCTCTCTCTTGCTTTTGGTTAGTTTAGCTAGGGGTGTATCAATCTTGTTGATTTTTTTCAAAGAACCAGCTTTTTGACTGGTTGATTTTTTCTATCGTTTTCTTAATCTTGATTTCAGATATTTCTCCCCTTATTTTGCTAATCTCCTCTCTTCTACTACTTTTGGGATCAGATTGCTCTAGTTTCTCTAAAGCTTTAAGCTGCATTGTTAAGTTGTTTATTTCTGATGTTTCCATTTTTTTGATGTAGGCATTAAGAGCCATGAACTTATCTCTTAGAACAGCTTTCATTGTGTCCCAGAGATTTTGGTAAGTTGTATTTTCGTTATCATTCACTTTCAGGAAACCTTGAATTTCCTTTTTAATTTCTTCCTGAATCCAGTTCTCATTCAGCATCATAGTGTTAAGTTTCCAGGAGTTAGTGTATTTTCTCTTGTTCGATGTGTTGTGGATGTCCAGCTTTAGGCCGTGGTGGTCTGATAGGGCACAGGTTAGAATTTCAACTTTCTTGTATATGTGTAGATTTATTTTGTGGCCCAATATGTGATCTATTTTGGAGAAAGTTCCGTGTGCTGCTGAGAAAAATGTGTATTCTTTGTTGCGTGGGTGAAAAGTTTGATAGAGATCTGTAAGGTCCATTTCTTTCAGGGTTTGATTAAGGTCCAAAGTGTCTCTCTTAAGCTTTTGACCTGTTGATCTATTCCATGTTGAGAGGGCGGTGTTGAAGTCCCCAAGAATTATTGTTTGGGGGTTGATTTCTTGCTTTAGACTCTGTAAGGTTTTCTTAATGAATGTGGAGGGGCCCGTATTGGGTGCATATATGTTCAGTATTGTGAAGTCTTCCTGGTGAATTGTACCTGTGACTAAAATGTAGTATCCATCCGTGTCTCTTATAATTTTCTTTGGTTTGAAGCCCACTTTGTCTGATAGCATAATGGCTACCCCTGCCTGTTTTCTGCTTCCATTAGCTTGTAGAATTGTTGACCAGCCTTTTATTTTTAGAGCGTGCCTATCTTTTGTGGTGAGATGGGTTTCCTGCAGGCAGCAGATTGACGGATTGTGATTTTTAATCCAAGTTTGTAATCTGTGTCTCTTGATCGGTGAATTAAGTCCATTAACATTCAGTGTTATAATGGAGAAACTATTGTTAATTCCAGACATTTATTATGTTTAGTAGCTTTTATAAGTATATTGCTTCGCTTTTAATGGTGTTATATTTGCCTTCTGTTCTCCTGGATATGCCTGTTTTTTTCTTCATGCTTGAGTATCATTTCTAGCATTTTTTGAAGGCCTGGTTTGGTGGACATGTATCCCTTAAAGTTGTCTTTGTGCTGGAAAATTTTTCTTTCTCCCTCGATCATGACTGATAGTTTTGCAGGGTAAATCAGCCTGGGTTGACATTTTTGCTCATTCAATACTTGAAGTATGTCTCTCCAAGCTCTTCTTGCTTTTACTGTTTCGACTGAGAAGTCATTTGTTATTTTAATAGGTTTACCTTTAAAAGTGACTTGTTTTTTCTCCCTTGAAGCTCTCAGCACCAGTTCTTTATCTTCAATGTGGAGTGTTTTAACTATTATTTGCCATGGGGTGCTTTTGTTTTGGTCGTATCTGTTTGGGGTGCGGAATGCCTCTTGTATATGGATGGGCCTCTCTTTTTTTAGATGAGGAAAGTTTTCCTTGATGATCGTTTGAAAAATTTCCTCAGGGGTGGTATTTTGAGATTCTTGCTCTGGTATTCCATGAATACGCATGTTAGGCTTTTTCAGGGTGTCCCATATCTCTTGGATATTTCTCTCAAGTATCTTTTTGCCTTTAACAACCTCTTCCATTGAGCTGGTTAGTACTCCCACTTTATCTTCAAGGTCTGAAATTCTGTTTTCTGCTTCGTTAGTTCTGTTGATAAGACTCTCTGTGGCGTTCTGGGTTGAAGATAACTTGTCTTTTAGCTCAGTTTTAAACTCTGCTTGAGTTTGTTTTAACTGCTCTATGCCAGTTTTTGTTTCTTGCACTGTTTTTTCTCAACTCCTCCAGATGTCTGTTGTGTTCCTCTTCAAAGCGATTGATTCGATTATGTAATTCCTCCCGGATTTCCTCTTTCATAGTATTGAACATGGTAATGATCATATTTTGAAAGACCTTATCCTGGGTGAGGCTTTCTTGGCCTTTTTCCGCGGGTTTGTTCTATTTGGAGTCTAACATTATGGGATTAATTTCTTCAGTGGGAAATTGTTTACTTGAGTGTTGCTTCTCATGGATTTGCACTTTGACTTTGGCATTGTCATTTTAACTCTTAAGATCTCTCAATTTCACTAAACTGAATTATTTGGCCTGGGGTCCTGGTGGGCGGACAGGGGCGGAGACTTACCTAG
This sequence comes from Typhlomys cinereus, assembly GCA_023101885.1. Taxonomy (NCBI): domain Eukaryota; kingdom Metazoa; phylum Chordata; class Mammalia; order Rodentia; family Platacanthomyidae; genus Typhlomys; species Typhlomys cinereus. The sequence goes on from JALPQD010000267.1 coordinate 42,210, forward strand.
AGTGCAGGGTGAGGCCCGGCTGGACCGCGCGAGCGTCTTGACGGGGGGGGGGGGGGGGGGAGGGGGGAGGGGGGGGTGAAAAGGGAGGGTGGGGGCGTCGGCGTGGAGCTATTTAACCCGAGGGCAGCTGGGGCGGGCCCGGGCGCAGGGGGAGGTCCTCCTGGTCCCTCGGCCCCCGCGCGGCTCCGGCTGGATGGTGGGAGTCGGAGCCGGGTCCCTGTGGGCTGACCTGGGGTCCTAGGGCGCGGGGTGAGGCCTGGCTGGACCCCGTGCGCCTCCCGACCGGCGGAGCGGGGTGGGGTGAAAAGGGCCATTTCTAGCATTTTTTGAAGGCCTGGTTTGGTGGACATGTATCCCTTAAAGTTGTCTGTGCTGGAAAGTTTTTCTTTCTCCATCGATCATGACTGATAGTTTTGCAGGGTAAATCAGCCTGGGTTGACATTTTTGCTCATTCAATGCTTGAAGTATGTCTCTCCAAGCTCTTCTTGCTTTTACTGTTTCGATTGAGAAGTCATTTGTTATTTTAATACGTTTACCTTTAAAAGTGACTTGTTTTTTCTCCCTTGAAGCTCTCAGCACCAGTTCTTTATCTTGAATGTGGAGTGTTTTAACTATTATTTGCCATGGGGTGCTTTTGTTTTGGTCGTATCTGTTTGGGGTGCAGAATGCCTCTTGTATATGGATGGGCCTCTCTTTTTTTAGATGAGGAAAGTTTTCCTTGATGATCGTTTGAAAAATTTCCTCAGGGGTGGTATTTTGAGATTCTTGCTCTGGTATTCCATGAATACGCATGTTAGGCTTTTTCAGGATGTCCCATATCTCTTGGATATTTCTCTCAAGTGTCTTTTTGGCTTTAACAACCTCTTCCATTGAGCTGGTTAGTACTCCCACTTTATCTTCAAGGTCTGAAATTCTGTTTTCTGCTTCGTTAGTTCTGTTGATAAGACTCTCTGTGGTGTTCTGGGTTGAAGATAACTTGTCTTTTAGCTCAGTTTTAAACTCTGCTTGAGTTTGTTTTAACTGCTCTATGCCAGTTTTTGTTTCTTGCACTGTTTTTCTCAACTCCTCCAGATGTCTGTTGTGTTCCTCTTCAAAGCGATTGATTCGATTATGTAATTCCTCCCGGATTTCCTCTTTCATAGTATTGAACATGGTAATGATCATATTTTGAAAGACCTTATCCTGGGTGAGGCTTTCTTGGCCTTTTTCCGCGGGTTTGTTCTGGTTGGAGTCTAACATTATGGGATTAATTTCTTCAGTGGGAAATTTGTTTACTTGAGTGTTGCTTCTCATGGATTTGCACTTTGACTTTGGCATTGTTGTTTTTTTTTTATGGCATTGTCGTTTTAACTCTTAAGATCTTTCAGTTTCACTGAACTGAATTATTTGGCCTGGGGTTCCAGAGTCGCGGGGTGAGGCCCTGCTGGACCGCGCGCGCCCCGACCGGGGGAGCGGGGTGGGGTGAAAGGGAGGATGGGGGCGTCGGCAGAGCTATTTAACCCGAGGGCAGCTGGGGCGGGGCCCGGGCGCAGGGGGAGTTCCTCCTGGTCACTCGGCCCTGAGCGTGTGGCTCCGGCTGGATGGCGGGAGTCGGAGCCGGGTCCCTTTGGGCTGACCTGGGGTTCTGGTGGGCGGGTGCGGCCGAGGCTTACCTAGAGTCGGGCAGTGAGGCGCAGCTGGACCGCGCGCGTCCAGACCAGCGGAGCGGGGTGGGGCGAAAGGGAAGAGCCTGTTGTACTTTGATAAGCATTCCACTTTTGTTATTTATTAGTTGTATTTTTTAATATCAAATCTTGTGACTGTTAAAGTACCATCCTAATTAAAAAAAAAAAAGCCAGGGGGAAAAGGCTTCGGCCTGCCCTGGTGGGTGGAGCCAGGGAAATCCCAGAGCAAAGTAAAACGGAGGTAGAAGCAATCCAGAGTGACTCCCAAAGTCACCCTTGGTCCTCCACAGGGGCACACCGTGCACCCCATACACAAATAAAGTTAAAAAGTATAATTTACTTTTTTTGCCATGGCAATATACTCATCAAACTAATTCCAAAAATACAGATAACAAAGTTCTGTTATGGAAAAGAGCCCACCATTATGAAATATCACATTTCTATAAATCAAAGTTTCTACCTTACAAGGGTTTTGACCACAAGCATACATCTGAATAATCTTAGGAAGACACAGTACTTAATTTTTATATCTTGTAGGAAATTAGCATTACTTTTAGCTATGATGAGTCAGCAAAGCCTCTTTCAACTATATATAAAGGGTGTGCCAAATTAATGTTTTCCACTCCTTGCTTTCTCGTTTTTGAGACAGGATCTCCTATAATTCAGGCTGGCTTTGAACTTGCTATGTAGTCAAAGGTGACCTTAAACTTTTGATTCTCAAACCTCTACATCCCCAGGGCTTTGTGCATGCTAGGCAAGCACTGTATCACCCAACTACACCCTCAACTTCTTTCATTTTTACAGTTATCTTTCTGTAGGTAAAGATCACCAGAGGCATTAGCTGTTAACATAGGAAGTGATCCCACAAGCTATCATCTAGAAATCAAACATTGAAAAAAAATAGGGTTAGGGAGATGGCTCAGCAGTTAAAGCACTTTTCACATAAGCAGAAGGACCAGACTTTGGGTCCCCAGATCCCATGTAAAATGCTGGCTGAGTGCGACAGTACACCTGTAGTTTCAACCTCGAAGGCATAGACTGGGAAACCCCAGAACATGCTGACTAGTCAGACTAACCCTATCAACATTCTCTGGGTTTTATTAGAGACCTGTCCTCAAAAGAACAAAGTGGCATGCGTGGTTCCCGATATCAGCCTCAGACTTCCGTATTCATATATGTGCACATGAATGTACATGTGAACAACACATATACACACTTTGCCTCCCCCCGACGTACATAAGAAAAATGGAAAAAGAAAAAATATTATATAATGGTGATCCATACTGTGATAATTGGTATTTATAATAATGAGCTTAGATTAACAAATATTAAGTCCTCTGCATAACTTTAATGTTGAATAGTATAAGCAATAGTTTTAGAAATGAGTGACCCACATATGACAAAGGACTAGAAATACATTTAAATCAATAATAAACTTACTAATTAGAGGACCATATTTGGAGCAACTTGACCAAGCAGTCACATTTCAGTTTGTTTATAGATACACCACTGGTGCACTGAATGTTTTTTTTTCTCTTAGTGGAAATGGATTTAGTCACATTTGTCTCTTTCTGTAGATGAACTCACCTATAAGGTGACAGTTTGTGTGTGGTGTTGGAGTCCCTGACTTTTTTTTTTTTCAACTTTTTTTTTATTATTATTTATTCAACTGTGCGCATGTGCGTGCGCGTGTGTGTGTGTGTGTCTGTGTGTGTATGTGTATGTGTAGAACCACGGACGAATTCGTGAACCACCATGGACACCTCCACCTCCTTTTGCCCCGGGATTCACAGGCTCCGCCCTACCAGGACCAGAAGCGCAGGCCGCCCCCGCTTCCGCCTGGCGTCTGTCTATACGTGGGATCTGGGATCCGAACTCAGGACCTTCCGCCTGCAAGGCAGAGGCTTAACCCCTGAGCCACCTCTCCAGCCCGGAGTCCCTGACTTTTATGGCTTTGCCAACCCCTTGCATGTTGGTGCTATAGACATGTGTCAATGTTACTTTAGCCGTGGAATATGTGGGGGATGGATAGGGTCGTAAACATTAAATAGGTGCTATTTATTGTATGCAGATTGCAAAGTTGATTTCGTACAAATTCAGAACCTGCTCGTCATTTTTGGGAGACACAATACGGGTCTTGACCAAGCTGTGTAGCTAATAAGTCTTGGGAAGCTGCCCTCTAATACCGTAAGAAAGTTGTGTTCATTTATCATCTTCCAAGCATAATCTAGGATGGGGCAAATTAGGCCCAACCACTCTGTTGTACATTCAGTGGCAGGGGGGTGAACCTTTCTAGGGATTCTCAATTTCCCTCGCAACTCCGTTATTCTGGAAGAACTTACTCTGTTTTGGAAGATTCAGAACGCCAGGCGCTATGTGACTTATGTCATGTCCCAGATGCCATCACTGGGGCTGCAATGGTAAAGTCCTCTTTTGTTGGAGCTGCCACTCACTATTAGTTTCCCCCCTAGCCTATCCTCTAGATGGCTCTCTCCCGTGGCGAACCTTCCCCATTGGCCAGCCAAACACAACCGACTGCGGCAGCCAATGGGAGCCACGTTCCTGAACATTCAGAGGATGGGTGCGCGTGGTGTGATGAGGGAAGGTTGGCGCCTGGTACGCGCCCCCCTACATCTGGCAAAGCTTTGACAGAAACAGTGGCACCCCTACACATACGCATTCGTGCTCCCTCCCCTGTCTACCTCTTTTCAGCTGTGCCCTCCCCCCACACCCCGACTCTGGGCGTACTGCGGGTCGTGGCAATGCCCTCCCCGGTTCCTTGAGCCCCAAGAGTGCACCTGCTTGTTCAGTAAGACAGAACATCCCTTTATCCTATGACTTGGGGGGCAGGTGGCCGGGAACTACTGAGGCGCACAGCTGCCTGAGGAGCTGGAGGTGAAAGCGGTATCTCCGATCCCCACCCTGGCCGGGTCGTCTGGTACCGAGGCCAAAGTGCTCCCAGTGATGCCAAAGGGTGACGCTCTTTGTCCACCCCAGCTGTGCTCTCCACCCGCTGATCCGGTGTGCTCAAGGGAGTGGGGGGGCGGGAAGCCCGAATCCCACTGCAAGAAAGAGGGCAAGGAAAAAAAGAAGTCTCTCCCCAGGGGAGTGTGTGCCACTCTCTTCACTCCCTTTCGTCTCAGACTTCCACCCTCCAGTGCGTCCCTAGGGTCCAGACAGGCGCGGCACAGGACCGCACGCCCTAGCACTGTAACTTGGAGCTCACACACCCGCAGGAGAAGGCTCACGGCTTGCCCATTCTCCATTCCTCCTCTCCCCAGCTTTTGTATTGCTGCCTTGGGGTGCAATGGAAAAGGAGGAAGGGGGCCCAGAGTGAGAGGCACCCCCTCCACGCGCGCGCGCACGTAGAGCTGGTGCACGCACACACGGGCGGACACACACAGACACGCGCGCACGCGCACGAACACACACACACACTCACACACACACGCACAAAGCTCGTTCGCCTTGAGCGTACTAACGTGACCGCTTTCTTTGTGTGGAGCCCTCGAGTGGGGTTGGGATCCCGGTCCGGTCCGGGGGAGATGGCACAGCCCATCTTGGGCCATGGGAGCCTGCAGCCCACCTCAGCCACTGGCCTGGCGTCCCTGGACTCATCGCTGGAACAGTACGTCCAAATTCGCATCTTCAAAATCATCGTGATTGGGGACTCTAATGTGGGCAAGACCTGTCTGACCTTCCGCTTCTGCGGGGGTACTTTCCCAGACAAGACTGAGGCCACCATCGGCGTGGACTTCAGGGAGAAGACCGTGGAAATCGAGGGCGAGAAGATCAAGGTGATCCAGCGGGTCAGGTCCGGGAAGGGAGGGACCTGGGAGGGGGCTTCACTGGAGGTACCCAGCCATAGTGGTTATAAATGTCCAGTGATGTTCGTATCGCCACTTGCCAAGCTCAAGACCCCGGGGAAACCTCATCCCATTTGACTTCTTTCTGTGGCTCCAACCCCACCTAACCCAATTTTTCAGGCAAGCGGGAGTGGTTGTATCCTTACCCTTTGCTCCTGTCCTTGCCAGAGAAACCGTCTTTGATATCAGCCTTGATCCTAAGAGGGAGCAGCGCCGCCTCACCTCCCAGCGGAGGAAGGCATGAGACATCTCTGGTCTTAGTCCGTGGGATGGATCCCAGTGCACTTTACACATCTTGAGGTCTTTTCTGCCTTTTGGAGTCCAGTAGACTGAAAGAAAGAAAAAAAAAAGCCTAAACCCTGTGACATTAGAAGGGTGGGGAAAGATGGAAATTCACAGAGGATGAAAGCTGCTTTATTTTAAATTGCAGTTTACAGTCAAGATTAGGGCTGATTGGGATGTAGGAGGATTGGGGGATGGTTCTGGCACAAAGCCAGGGGCCCTATTAAAGATCGAGAGAGTCACCTACTGGCTATTCCTAGTCAACAAAACTTGTTCTTCCGGACCAGTTCCTTTCTGAGAACAGCATCTTTATTCTTCTGGGGGAACCTACTGAAAAGACTGCCCAGGACTCACTCTGTTGGCATTGTCTTCAGAAGGCCTAAATGAGAGAAACTGATGTGAGAATGGGGGCAAGTATTCTGCCCGTCCTCTCCAGATTAAATAGCCCACTCCAAACATTTTTTCTGTAATCATTTGTGTTCATCTTCAGTACAGTGAAGACAGGAACTCAGTAGGACGGGAATATACCCATGTGGAGGGGATGGGGGGGGGAGGCAGGACACGGCAAGGGCAGCTTTCTGTGTCCTGAGAGGCAAGATGGGCAGCACACTAGGGAGAGAAGCTCTCAAAGAGTCACTGGGGAATGAATACAGACGAGTGTCTCCTCTAGACTCAGAGTTGGCCTTTACTCCAGTCTTTCCTTGGACCCCAGGCAGGGCCCAGGTGAAGATAAATATCTTCCTGCTCAGACAGTCAACGTGACCATAAGGCTTCTCTTCTGAGTGAAGTGGAAAAAATAGGAAGATGGGGGAGACTGAAGAATTATGTAAGATCCTTTGATGACTAAAATGATTACATTTTAAAATGGCTTCAGAAACCAGCCAAGATTTCAAGAAGATGGGCCACACAGATAAGGGAGAGCCCCCAAGGGTTAGAAAGATAGTGCATTCCTTTGAACTAGTAATCTCTCTTTTTGCTCCTTGTACTTCTAGGGAGTAGGGGATTGCTAAATATCCTTTTGACGTCAATGTAGGTATCTGGCCCTATATTTTCCAAAGAGTCTCATGTGGAAATATTTGCATAGATTAGGACTTCCTTTACCATGTCTAATGTCTTTAATACATGGCTATAAGATTCTAGAAACTCTAAAAACATGTTTTTATTCAAAGTAGAAATATACTAGTGAATGCATTTGGGGCCCTCAATAGCCTTAAAGTTTAATGTTATTATTTGTTTAAAATGAAGCACTGTTACAATGAGCCAGAGTTTCCTGGACTTAAAAAGGGAAGAGTTCTTAAACCTATCTGAAATTTAAGTTGAGGAAAGGGGTAAGTATTTGGGAGTCTAGGGAGGAAGGGGAGGGAAAGAGCGGAGAGGGAAGCTCCAAAGTAAGTATCGCATGGCAAAATGTGGATGGAGTCGTCATCCAATGGCCCAGGGAAGGTTTTAAACCATTCCTTTCCTTCTACTACCCTGTATTTAGCCTAACTGGATTTTCACAGTCTCTGCCAAAAATCCCAGACTTTTTCCCAAAGGACAGAGCCTGTGACAGTGTGACTCACGAGAAACAGAGCTCTGCACAATTCCACGGGCAGATAAGTGCTTAATATGGGCTTTTAGGGGAAGATGATATTTTCAAGAGGACAAAGCCTTGCAAGGAGGACTCTTCTGCAGGCAGGCAGGAATTGCTGAACCTCCCCCCCCCCATAAAGCTTCTGAAACATCAGGGCCAGAACTGGCAGGTAAGAGACCTGCATGTTTGTGGGAAGATGGCAGAGCATGGCATCTGGCATGTGGTTGTGACATAATCTTAGCCCAGGCTTTGACGGCTTGCAAGGATCAAGTGCCAAAATCTTGTTAGGAGATAACTGCCAAAGGCAATCTCCCTTTGAGACAGAAAGAAAAGTTCAGTTTAACAAGCCAAGGTAGTCCTAGACCACAGTCAGTGAAGTAGACTGCCAGCTTATAAAACAGAAGACCTAGTAGGAGAGTGGTAGAGACACTCATAAAGTTCTTCTCAGTTCCAGAGCGGATTCGATCTCTCTGGTCTGTTTCCCTGTGTCCTTGGGCAGTACATATGATTGACAGCCTGCTTGGGGATGACTGATGTGCTGTACTTGCAGCTTATGCTTTCACAATCAGTACCATTCCAAGGGTACTGATGTATTTCCAGACACCATGTCTTTACCTGCACCTCATCACAACATTTACAGTCCAATATATCCTGGCTAACACACATTCAAGTAAAGCCTCTAAAGAGTGGGCAAAATAATAACTTGCATTTATTGACTAAGCACAGCTTAGGCTAGACACTTACTTTATACATATACTGTCTTATTTTGATATTCACTGCAGCCCTATAAGTTAAGATTTTTTTTGCACGTGTAATGTGAATGTGTGTAGAAGAGGGAACTGTGTGTGCCTGTGGAGACCCAAGGTTGACCTCAGGAATCATCCTGGATTGCTCTACCTCCCTATTGCTTTGCTCTGGAGTTTCCCAGGCTCCATCTTCCAGGGCCAGAAGTACAGGCCACTGCCATTTTTGCCTGGCATTTTTATGTGGGATCTAGAATCTCAGTTCAGGTCCTTTTGCTTTTCAGGCAATGGTTTAATCCCTGAGCCATCTTTCCAGCCCTGAATTACGATTTTATCATTCCCATTTGACAGATAAAGCGACTGAGTTTGAGACAGGTGAAATAGTTTGCCCAGGGGCACATGGATATTCTGACTTTTGTGCCCAAGCACTTTGCTATTTATTTTTCCTTGTGATGATCAGGGTTTCAACTGTGCTCCAGAGCCCATTTTTCATTAGTAATGTGTTATACATTGGGGTGACATCCAGCCTCCTGCACTAGGGGTGGTAGAATATCACACAGCTGGTCTTGTTATGTCTCCTAGGCAAGGCACCCAGGATTATAGCTCAAAATCTCAAGAGCATGCATATTGTCACCTTCAGATTTAGCAGTGTAGTTCAATGATAAAGTGTATGCTTAACATACACAATGCCCTATCTATCTATCTATCATCTATCTATCTATCATCTATCTATCTATCTATCTATCTATCTATCTATCTATCTATCTATCTATCTATCTATCTATCTACAGTCTCTTTTGCCTGTACCTGAGATATCAGACTGAGGAGTATTAGGATTTATATTTCACACTTTGGGCATGAGAGTCATAGGATGGTGAGAGAGAGCAAAGACCTTAGAGATTCGTTAATCTGATGTCTTCTTTTACATGTAGGAAATTGGGACTGGTGGGGGGGAAGTGACCTAGCCAGATTACACATGACCAAGCCTATAAGGAAGGTCTAATTCGTTTTCCAGCCTTCTTTCTGGCTTCTCACTGCCAGGCTCAGAACAGCACAGAAAACCTTAGCCTATTCCGTTCAGAAGGTCATTGATGACAGCAACATGGAGGAGCATCAACTGGGAAAGCAGACAGTTTTTTCTGATCAATTTAAGGATGGATGCATCCCCCAACCCTCAAAGTTAGGCTGGGGCTTCTCTTAATAACTACAGTGCACTGTGTGTCTGTCACCTGTAGGTTTAGTTAAATGATATTGAGTCTGTCTCAGTTCAAAAACATCACAAAGCAATGCACGGGGCCAGGGTTGGGTAGGTCATAGAAAGGAAACTAAGAAACAAAGTTTTGAACTAGGCTTGGTTAAATGCTCAAGGAAGTGGCTGTCTGTTCTAGTTTGGTTCTTTGTATAGGTCCAGTAGACCCTCTGCCCTAGCATTTGGGACCAGGTAAACTGTGGGTCAGCTGTGGCTATGGGCAGGCCTGTCCTATGCTGTGGGGTTTTCTCCTTCTGTGGGTCACTGGGAAAAAAACACATACACACTTTCCTGTGTTACATTACCCAGTGGATAGAGGCTGAGCTCAGTGTTGTTCACAAGCTGCCTGCAGTCAGAATGACATCATATCTTCCATGGGTTTCTAAGCTTCCATCTTCTGCCAGTTAGCTTAATGGTTAATTCTCTCTCTCTCTCTCTCTCTCTCTCTCTCTCTCTCTCTCTTTCTCTCTTTCATTATGTGTTGGCCTGGTATGTGTATCTCATACACAGATAAGACAGTCCAGTAGTTGAAAAAATTTCTTTTAAAGTTTTGTCATCATCCACTATAACATCCCCAAAAGATTGCAAATGTATTTGTCTCCCTTTTTTACACATCTACCCTCCCCCATCAGCCTCCAACAAAAGGACATTGATGCTGCATCTATAGAAAGAGGCCAGATCTGGTCCCTAGAGAAAAGAAATACCCAGGTCAGCACATGCAGAAGATGGGGGTGCTTGTTGAAGCTCACCAATGCAGGGATAGCCCCAAGAAAATAGTTTCAAAGGTTCTATTTTTCTCTGGTATTTCTGCATAGTGTGGCCTTCTGCCCTCCTCTGGTATCCTCTCCATAAGCCTGCCCTCAGCCACCCACAACATGCTGACACATCCCTCTCCCTGTCCCTCCCCAGTGACTGTCCTGGCCTTGGCTCCAATTCAGCTTTCAGAGCCAAGCTTTTCAGGACAAGAACCGGTGGCTCTGAAGCACAATACTAACAGGGGAGGGCCAATTGGCTTTCCAAGACCGTGACAACAACTAATATTTGTAGAGCCAATTTGGCAAGCACGGGGATGCTCAAGTTCCCACTGCAGAGATGAGGAAAGTGAGGCTCAGTGCTGAGTTATTCACTCAGCTGCTAAGTGGGAGCCAGAAGGCTGTCCCTCCTGTGGCACCCACTCAGTGTGCTGCCTATGTAAACTCAGTGGTACTGTCAGGCCTGGAAGGGAATATATATATATATATATATATATATATGGCTGGCTGTGGAATTGAAAAAACTGAGGATCAAAAATATTTAAGAAATGAGAGGCCCCACACATCCCTGGGAGAGACTGATGAGGGTTGACGCTTATAGTGGGGGATGGGAAGAGAAGATGCTTTCCTCAATGGTATACCCATTGAAATATGATTCATGCTCCACCAAATATTCAGACATATGTCATCAAAGGCAAACCAGATGAAACCCAGTGGGCTACACATGCGATAAGACATGGAAATAGGAAGGAGACTGGCAGGGATGAAAAAGGGTTGTGATGGAAAGAGGACGGGGAAATAGGGTTGGGAATTAAGGTATTTAAATGTCATAAATTCACTATATTCATGTATGAAACACTAAAAGAATAAAAAAAATTGAGAAATAAAAGCAAAGGCCAGGGACTAGGATATGTATATATGCATTTTCACACACACACACACACACACACGAAAAAATATACATGCTCAGTGAGTGCTTGCCTAGTATGCATGAGGTCTTGAGTTTGGTTCCAGCACTACATAAACCTGGCCTGATGGTACATGCCTTTAATCCCAATACTCTAGTGGTAAAAGCAGGTGAATCAGAAGTTCAAGATCATTCATCGCTACATAGGGAGTTTGAAGCCAGCTGGACTACATGAGATGCTGTCTTAAAGAAAACCAAACTAAATATATATATATGAAAATTTGCATTGGTCCCAAACATGTACAGACTCCTTTTTCATCACTATTACCTAAACAATATATTAAGCAAGTATTTATGGAGCATTTGTGTTGTATCAAAAATTATAAGTCCTCCAGAGATGATTTAAAGTATACAGAAAGACTGTGCAAGGCTATGTATAAACAGCATGCCATTTTATATAGGGCACGGAGGCTCTCATGATTACATCAGAGGGGATTGTAGAACCAACCCCCCATGTATACTGAGAGATGTTTCAGTAGGCAGCGTCACACACACACCAGGAATGCTAACGTTCACACCATACCTATGCCACTGCTTCTGCTACCTTCATTTTTCAGATGAGAATAATGAGCAGGAAAAAGCAACTTGCTTGCACATCATCTGGGCAAAGATTCGAGGTCCAATGGTTTGGACTCCACCACACCTCACTGACCCTCTGAGAGAGATGATCTGGCCAGGAAAAGGGACAAAGGAGCAGATGCTTTTCTTCCTTGGTAGGGACTCAGAAGGATGCCAAGGTCAGGAACATTGAGCCCCCCAACACAAAGAGATCATTCCATGTGTCCAGTGAGCCTGACTGAGCTGTCTCCTTTTTGGAGGGCTTTGAGGCCATATCCACAGAGCCTTCTCTTCTTTGCTGGGAACAGCCTGCTTCCAAGCTCACGCCTCCCTCCAGACAGGGCAGCATAGAAATCAGCTGGGGTCTCTAGGGAGCGGATATGGGAGCAGGACTTTCAAGCCTCCAAATCAAAGCTTCAGGGCTCTCTCCAAAGAGTTGGAAAGGCAGAGGAGGCCTCCAGCTGAGGGGCCTTCCCTGAAATTCTGGCATCTTGGATGGTGTACACAATTAGGAAGCCGAAGAAAAGCCAAACAGTCAACCTTACTCAGCCTCAAACACCTCACACACTCCCACCCGTGTTCTTGCTAGTGGCAGGTATTTTTAGAGTTCTGAGCTCATGGTGTTAAAGCATCTGCCACATGCCTGAAGGCTGATAGGGATTCAGCTTCACATAGAAGCAAGAGTTAAGACTACTGTGGAGTTGGGGTGGGAAGCCAGGATCAGGAGCCAAGTGGAAATGAGACTCTGGGATGAGACCTGTTTTCTAGTCACTGACCTCCATTCCTCTCCCAGTCTACCTTGTCTTTCTTCCTGTTCAGAGCAAGATAGAAGTGGAAGGAATGAAAATCTTTTTCTTTTTCTTTTTTCTTTTTTGTTTCTGCTTGCAGAAGTGGTTTTTGAGGTCTTATTTGTGTGTGTGTGTGCGTGTGTGTGTGTGCGTGTGTGTGTGTGTGTGTGTGTGTGTGTAACCAATTAGATGCTTTCTCTGAAATGGTTTTGGCAGCTACCGAGGCTGATGAACTGCTTGTAGTTTTAGTGGCTCAGGCTAATATTGCTTTGATGATGATGATGGCGATGAGGATGATCACCTCAATGATGTACAATTCAATGCTGAAAACGGCTTCTTACAGGTTAGCTGGCAAGGGGCCAGGAGCACTGATAAAATGGAACACACAAGCATATTTTAAATGGCACGACCCAAAGTACAATAGAAATACCAAAGAGAAGAGAATAGAAACGTTAGATAGGATTTAAGGACGAATGTGGAGGCACAAGCTGAACATTCCAGAATGGGTAAGATTGGGACAGGGTGAAGAATGGGCAACCAGATCTACACAGAAGGGTAGATGAGTGTGCCAAAGGTACAGAGGAGAGAACGAGCCAGGTGTAGCTGAGTGTTTGAACCTAGGTTGGAATGGGTCAATTTAAGGCATACTAAAATTTGTTTTTATTTGATGTCACATACTACCCTAATTTACTGAAGGGGAAGATGACACTAAGATACAGTGATTTAGGAGGCCCATATGATAACGGCATTTAGGAGGCATTAGAGACACCCAGAAACCAAATAAATGACTGCTGTAACCCAGGAATAAGGAGTGGAGAGACTAACAAGAGGGTATGAAAAATCCAAATGGAAGACAGGCATGGTAGTCAATATCAATAATACCAGCACTTGGGGGCTGAGACAGGAAGGTCATGAGTTCAAGGCCAATCTCAGATACATAGGGAGCCTGTGTCAAAAAAGTTCTTTTTAATTTTTAGAAAATTCCTTGCAACAGGTAGGGATGGAGCAAGAGAGCACATGAGTGAGTGAGCAAGTGAGTGAGCAAGCAAGTAAGCAAGAGAGAAAAAAAAGGAGAAAGAGAGAGAAATGGGAGATAGAGAAAAGAGGGAGAGAGAACTTACATGCTGTTGCATACAGGTGCAGATCAGAGGACAGTTTTCAGAAGTAAGTTCTGTCTTTCTACGTGGGCTTCTGGGGATCCAACTGAGATCATCAAGTTTGCGAGCAAGTGCCATACCCACCAACTCATCTTGCTGGCCCTCAAAAAACCTTTTTTTCTAAAAGATAATGTAATTCTGAATGTTCTATCAAAAGATCATGAAGGATGGTAAAGGGGAGGCAGGGCAATGAAAACTGGTGTTTGGAGTAATGGTTCCAGAGTCCTGTACAATTTTTACTTAGCTAAGAGATTTAACAACTGCTAATTCCAGATAAAGGATATACTTCATTTGAAGAATTACAGTAATTAGTAGCCATAATCAAATTTTGTTTGATAATTGAGAATTGTATAGAGCCTTGGGACTGTGTTTTTTGCTCCAGACCTTGAGTGTTTAAAGGGAAATAAAACTGGGCCTGATTTACTATAGACTCCCAGCATATCACTCTGGGAATCATGTCTTTGCATATGATTCTGATGGCGTTTTTCTCCTTCGTAAATTAGCCTTTATCCCAAAGACCAAGATCGGAAGAAAAAGTCAACGAATTAAATTATCCTTTACATAGCAAAGAACTGGATTGAAAAATAAATTGAAAACCAGGTTTGGTGACACAAGTATGTAATCCCAGCATTAAGCTGATTGAGACAGAAGGGTCATGAATTTGAGGTCACTCTGGTTTATATAATGAGAACCTATATGAATGAATAAATGAATAAGTGAATGAAACATAAAGGCTAGATTTTTAACATAAAATTTGCTTTGAGGTGTCAAGTAAGGTAGGGTCTTATACAGCCTAGCCTGGCCTTGAACTCGATATGTAGCTCAGGTTAATTTTGAACTGATCTTTCAGCCTCCACTTTGTAATATAAAACTAGGTGTGGAAAATGCACACCTATAATCTCAAATCTCAGGAGGATGGGGCAGGAGAATAACTAATTTGAGGTCAGCTTGTTACATAGCAAATATGAAGCCAGCTTGAGCTAATTTGTTAGATTCTGTCTCAAAAAAAAATACTCCAAAGTGCTTATGCTTTAAAATAGAAAATTTGGAAAAATACAGAAAAAAATATCATCTGGATTCAAATAACCGTTAATGTTCTGATATGGATTTTAGAATGAATGTGAAATATATATATATATATATATATATATATATATATTCTGTTTTTAAAAATTGAGATATCTATGAAAAAATATTTTTGAGAGTGATTTGAGGATTAAACACATCAGCCCTGAAAAATTTTGTTTGTTTTGTTTTAAACTTGTATTTTTGGAGCTGGAGAGGTGGCTCAGGGGTTAAGCCTCTGCCTTGCAGGCGGAAGGTCCTGAGTTCAGATCCTAGACCCCATGTATAGATGCCGGGCGGTAAGTGGGGCGGCCTGCGTTTCTGGTCCTGGTAGGGCGGAGCCTGTGAATCCCGGGGCAGAGTAAACAAGGAGGAGGTGGAGGCGGTCCATGGTGGTTCCTGAATTCGTCCGTGATTCTACACACACACACATACACACACACACACACACGTACACACACACATACATGAGCACACACGCATTCACGCACAATTGAATAAATAATAAATAATAAAAAAATAAAAAAAAGAAATTTGTAAACTTGTATTTTTGAGCATTTCTTTTATGACTTATTCCTTCTTTGTTTAATTATCATTTATTTTGCATGTGTGTGTGTGTGTGTGTGTGTGTGTGTGTATCAGAGGGCACTGTGTGTTCCTGTGGAGGACCAAGGGTGACTTCAGAAATCATCTTGGATTGATTTTACCTCCTTCTTGCTTCACTCTGGGATTTCCCAGGCTCCACTCAGTAGGGCCAGAAGTGCAGGCCACTGTTGTGCAATCTGGCGTTTTTACATGGGACCTGGGATCCAAACTCAGGACCTTCAGCTTGTGAGGCAGAGTCCATCATAAAATAAGGGGTCTAACTCTCATACAGAATTTGTGCATGTAACCACAGTTGCAGTGAGATTATGAGTGGATTGACTATGTCATATCCGAGTTGGGTTGTTAGCCCCCCCTCCAATCTTTGGGCCTTACATTCTTTCCTTCCTTTCTTGTGAAGCCTGCAGGGGTTGGAGAACACAGGTGTGATCAAAATTTGCATTTATTTTGCACATGTGCATGCGCAAAATCTATTCTGAGACTATCTCTGCTACATCTTTTGTGTAGATTCCTGGAAGTGAAATTACAGGATTTAAGAGTTATGAACATTTTTTTTATATAGTTGTCTGCTTTTTAAAATTTTTTTATTATTATTTATTCAATTGTGCATGTATGCGTGTGTGCGCATGTATGTATGTGTGTATATGTATGTGTGTGTGTGTATAGAACCATGGATGAATTCGGGAATCACCACGGACGCCTCCACCTCTTCCTTGTTCACTCTGCCCCGGGATTCACAGGCTCCGCCCTACCAGGACCGGAAACGCAGGCTGCCCCCGGCTTCCCCTGGAGTCTATACGTGGGGTCTAGGATCTGAACTCAGGACCAAAGTGCCTCCAGGAAGAAATTTGGGTATTATTTTGAAATTCGATATTTATTCAATGAACTTGTGTGTGTGTGTGTGTGTGTGTGTGTGGTGTGTGTGAGAGAGAGTGAGAGAAACACACACACACACACACACACACACACACACACGGGTAGAGGATAACTTTCAGAAGTCAGTTCTCTTCCTTCTACATCTGGCCTCTGGGGACTGAACTCAGGTTGCTGGGTCTGCATGCAAATACCTTTACTCACTGTACCATATCATCAGTCTTAGGTACTTTTTCTTTGAATTCAGTCTTCTCAGCTAATAATTTTAATGAAATTTGACAAACTCCAAGGCTTTTCTTTTTATACTTTGGTAAGTCCATTGTGTTAATCTATCAAGAACCACGTCTTATTCCAGGGTTTGTAATCTTTCACTTTGTAATGGTATAATGCCATGTTTTCCTCTCATCTGTTCATATTTTCCCTTCTGACTTCATCTATGGGTCTCTGTTGCAGGTTCAGGTATGGGATACGGCAGGTCAGGAACGCTTCCGTAAAAGCATGGTGGAGCATTACTACCGCAACGTGCATGCAGTGGTCTTTGTCTATGACGTCACCAAGATGACATCTTTCAACAACCTAAAAATGTGGATCCAAGAATGCAATGGGCATGCCGTGCCCCCTCTAGTCCCAAAGGTGCTTGTGGGTAACAAGTGTGACTTGAGGGAACAGATCCAGGTACCCTCCAACCTAGCCCTGAAATTTGCTGATGCCCACAACATGCTCTTGTTTGAGACATCAGCCAAGGACCCCAAAGAGAGCCAGAATGTGGAGTCAATTTTCATGTGCCTGGCTTGCCGATTGAAGGCCCAGAAATCCCTGTTGTATCGTGATGCTGAGAGGCAGCAAGGCAAGGTGCAGAAACTGGAGTTCCCACAGGAAGCCAACAGTAAAGCTTCCTGTCCTTGTTGATACCAAATGGTGTAAATACAAGAATTATCCCTGGAGGGTTTTTTCTTTTCCTTTTTTTCTGTGCCTGCATAATGCTGACACCTGCTTGTTTCCATACAAATTGATATCAAAATAAAATTTGTATAGATTATCGCATGGCTTTATGTCTTGCTTTCCTTCGACAAGACATTTGTTGTTGCTGCTTACAGTACTGGGGTTGCAACCCGAGGTCTTGTGTATGCTAAGCAGAGACTTTCTCCCTGAGTTCCATTCTCAGTCCCAAGAAGACCTATTTGGCAGTCAAGAGTGGAACAGGCACTTTGCTCTACTGGAGTGATCCAGCCATGCCAATGCACACTCCCTAGCAGCCTTCTAGAACCCCTGAAGTTCTTAGTGCTTGAGTCACTTCCTTTTGACTAATTTATTCTTCCATTCAGTGTCATCAGTGGGCAGAAACACCTAGGGGGGATGGCACACAGGCCAGAGGAGAAGTTTGTTTTTTTTTCATAGAGACAATACAGATGGCAGGATAGAAAAGTCTCGAGAGAGCTTATTTTGGAGTTTCCAAATGGCCTTGACTGAAAAGTGGTCCTTCTCTGTCGGGGAAGCCCGTCCTCTTCCACTGAGCACACATATTCAGGAGTGATGCTGGTGGACAGGTGAGGGAGGAAATGGACACTTACCTAGTTAGCCTGAGCAGCAAAATTGACTCTGGCCATCAGTGGAGTAAGAAATGTCACAGTCACATTGACTGAGAAGTCTAGGGAGAAGGTGCGAGACAGTATTTCCCAGGTTTGCTAGATGTGTGCCTTTTTTGTGTCCAGATAGGTTCTCCACCCCCTTTTCTAAAGTATAAAAATAAAAGATGTGGGCCAGGTCTGGAGAGATGGCTCAGGGCTTAAGACTTTGCCTTACAAGCAGAAGGTCCTGAGTTTGGATCCCAGGTCCCACATAAAAAAAAATGTGTGGCAGCCTCCACTTCTGGCCCTGGTGGGTGAAGTCTGGGAAATCCCAGAGCAAATCGAAAAGGGAGTAGAAGCAATTCAGGATGATTCCTGAAATCACCTTTGGTCATCCACAGAGACACACAGTGCCCTCTGATACACATACACGCACACACACACACACACACACACACACACACGAGATAAATAATAATAATAATAATAATAATAAAGGAAAATTTATTTTAAAAACGTGAGCTGGGGGCTGGAGAGGTGGCTCAGGGGTTAAGCCTCTGCCTTGCAGGCAGAAGGTCCTGAGTTTGGATCCTAGACCCTATGTATAGACGCTGGGCGGGAGCGGGGGCGGTCTGCATTTCTGGCCCTGGTAGGGCGGAGCCTGTGAATCCCGGGGCAGAGTAAATAAGGAGGAGGTGGAGGCGGTCCATGGTGGTTCCCGAATTCGTCCGTGGTTCTACACACACACACATACACACACGCATACATGCACAATTGAATAAATAATAAATAATAAAAAATAAAAAAAAGAAACGAAACGTGAGCTGCTCAGTAGCCCCTAACTGCTTTTGCAGCAGTTCTGTGATTCGTTCCATGTTTCCTCCCTCTTGCACTTTCTTGAGTAGAGCAAGATTTGTAAACACCTATTGTGAATAAGGCAAAGTTGCATGCCATGAGATATATATAAGAAGGCATATCCCCCTGTGTCCAAAGGTCTGATGACTTAGGAATGTCTCCCTATCAAGCAGAACACCTTGTATTTGGCTTTGGGGTTAGTGAGAACTTTGGGTGGTTCTCTGACTGTAGGGTGCTATAGTCATTTCCTACATATCCAGATCTATTGGTGTGAAAGTCCCTTGTCCAACTTCCAAAATGGCTAAGAAAGGCGTATGTCATAGAGCTCTGGTAGATGCCTTTGCTTGAGGGCGCACCTTTAGCAGGCTGTGGAATCCTGCTGTGCCAGGGTCCTGAGAAGACAGCTCCCGAACTCTCTCCTCTGGGCTCTTCAGCTCTGCTGCCAGAAAGCAATGCATGATACATTGCAGATGGGCTTCCCACCCGAAGAAAAGTCAGGCTCATGCCCACAGACCTCTGCCATCCCCATCTGACCTCAGGCTCAGGGCGGCCACCAGTCTGCTACTTCTCATTTCTTAGCTTCTGCCTGGATCCTTAGTATTTTAGTTTCTGATTCTCTCTCTCTCTCTCTCTCCCTCTCCCTCTCCCTCTCCCTCTCCTTTTTCTTTTTTTTTTTATTATTATTTCCGCTCATACAAACTTAATAGGTAGACCAGTTCCCTCCCTCCCTCCCTCCTCCTCCCCCCGAACCCCCTGCTCCCCCTCCCCTCTCTTCCCATCCCCCAGTGCCTCCCCCCCAATTCCCAGAGAGTCCTTTATTGTGTATGCCTGACTCTCCACTGGGCCCTCCTCTCTGATGACGTACAAGGACCCACTGGCATTTCCCTGAACCCTTTCCCGTGTTCCCCTTAAGCATAGGAACACTACTGTGGCTGTCAATCCCTTGCCTCCAAGGATCTTGGTGCCTTTAGCCGATGCTAGACTTTGTGAGGTCAATAGTGTGTTGGACATTGCACCGGGCATGCAAAGTCCTATTATGATTGCTTCGGCCCTAACTAGTGTGGAGAATCTTGCAAATCATTGCTCCTCCCATCCTTTTGCTCTTACAATCTTACCACCCCCTCTTCCGCAAATGTCCCTGAGCTTCAGGATGGGGAGAGATTAGGCTGGCCTAGTTCTAGGTGGTTGACATAGAGTCTCTGAAGTTCTGGATTGTGGTTTGTTGATTTTCTTTTGCAGTTTTGCTGCTCCTGCAATGCCCTTCACTCCATCCTGATGGGCACTGTATGTCACCCCCTGGCCAGAGACAAAAAGCTGTTAAACTGGAGTCTTGTTATAATAGCACATTCAAGGGTAGATGTAATAAGAGTAGGAAACCTCAGTGAGGGAGAGGTCAATAGCCCATTTGCAAAATGATTACTTTTTATCTGCCAGACTCTATGCCCTCCCCTTCTGGTGAGATCATACCCCCTCAGTTGTAAATGGTCAGGAACGAACGTCTGTGAACTTAACCAGGTGTCACATTACTTACTTGCATTCCTTGACGGAGGCCTATTTTCTCTGCTGTAACATGGTCCCTTCTCTCCTTGTTTCTGGTGTGGCCCTCCTACCCCATCCCTCCTGTTCATAATCCTTGCAATTACTGTCTCTAGGTGGGCTGGGTGGGTTTGGTACTAGGAGCCACCTATTAGGGAGTACATACGGTGCTTAATTTTCTGGGTCTGGGATACTTCACTTAATATAATTGTTTCTAATGACATCCATTTCCCGGCAAATTCCAGTAATTCATCATTTTTGATGGCTGAATAGTACTCCATTGTATAGATGTACCACTGTTTCCTTATCCACTCGTCAACTGTTGGACATTTGGGCTGATTCCATGACTTTGCTATTGTAAACAGTGCTGCTATGAACATGGTCGTGCTTGTGCTATCGAGGTGAACCTCTGCTGTATGGGGGGTTATTCCCAAAAGTGGAATAGCAGGGTCATATGGCATTTCAATCTTTAATTTCTTTAAGAATCTCCACACGGCTCGCCAGAGTGGCTGTATGAGCCTGCATTCCCACCAGCAATGTAGGAGAGTTCCCCTCTCTCCACATCCTCTCCAACATTTGTCGTTGTTTGTATTGTGGATTTTTGCCATCCTGACCGGGGTGAGATGATATCTCAGGGAAGTTTTGATTTGCATTTCCCTGATGGCGAAGGAAGTGGAGCATTTTTTAAGATAATTGTTAGACATTTTAATTTCATCCCTGGTAAAGTTTCTTTGAAGTTCCAGGGTCCATTTTTTAATTGGGCCAGTGTTTTCCTTGGAGTTTAATTTTCTAAGTTCTTTGTGCACTCTGGACAGTAGAGCTCTGTCAGATATGTGGTTAGTGAAGATTTTCTCCCATTCTGTAGGTTGCCTTTGAGCTCGTGTTACAATCTCTTTATCTGAACAGAAGCTCTTTAATTTCACAAGATCCCAACTGTTGAGAGTTGGTAGCAGTGACTGTGCCATTGGATGTCTGTTTAGGAAGTATTGGCCTAGCCCAATCAGCTCGAGGGAGTTCCCTATCCTTTCAACTATGGTTTTTATAGTCTCTGGCCTTAAATCAAGGTCCTTGATCCATTTGGAATTAAGTCTTGTACATGGTGACAAGTATGGGTCCAGCTTTAATCTTCTGCATGTGGAGATCCAGTTTTGCCAGCACCATTTGTTGAAGATGCTGTTCTTTTTCCATTGAATTTTTTGGGCCCCTTTGTCAAAGACCAAATAGCTGTAATTGTGTGGGCTTATATCTGGGTCTTCAACCCTTATCCATTGATCTGTGTGTCTATTTTGGAGCCAGTACCAGGCTGTTTTTGTAACTATGGATTTGTAGTATAGACTAAGGTTTGGTATTGTGATACTTCCAGCAGTGTTTTTGTTACTCAGGATTTCTTTGCTATCCTGGGTTTTTTGTACCTCCATATGAATTTTGAGATTGTTTGGTCAACTTCTTTAAAGAATTGCTTTGGGATTTTAACTGGTATAGCATTGAATCTGTATATTGCTTTTGGTAGGATGGTCCTTTTTGTGATGTTGATTCTGCCAATTCAGGAACATGGGAGGTCTTTCCACCTTCTGATGTCTTCTGCAATTTCTTTCTTTAGGGTTTTAAAATTAGAAAATAATTTTTTAAAAGGAAAATTTTTAAAAGAAAAAGAAAAATCCCATTCCATTCTCGACATTTTATCAAAAATGAAGAAACCTGTGCAACTTAAAATCTTTCCTCTGTTCTGTGCTCTAATGACTTTATTCAGGTGGAATATACTACAAATAATAGTTAGAAAGGAAAAAAGTAGACAAAGGTCCCACCATCCAGCCGGAGCCGTGCGCCCGGGGCTGAGGAACGAGGAGGACCTCCCCCTGCCCCGGGGCCCGCCCCAGCTGCCCTCGGGTTAAATAGCTCCACGCCGATGCCCCCATCCTCCCTTTACACCCCACACCGCTCCGCTGGTCGGGACGCGCGCGCGCGGTCTAGCCGGGCCTCACCCCACGACCTAGGTAAGTCTCCGCCCGCGCCCGCCCACCAGGACCCCAGGCCAAATAATTCAGTTTAGTGAAATTGAGAGATCTTAAGAGTTAAAATGACAATGCCAAAGTCAAAGTGCAAATCCATGAGAAGCAACACTCAAGTAAACAAATTTCCCAGTGAAGAAATTAATCCCATAATGTTAGACTCCAACCAGAACAAACCCGCGGAAAAAGGCCAAGAAAGCCTCACCCAGGATAAAGACTTTCAAAATATGTTCATTACCATGTTCAATACTATGAAAGAGGAAATCAGGGAGGAATTACATAATCGAATCAATCGCTTTGAAGAGGAACACAACAGACATCTGGAGGAGTTCAGAAAAACAGTGCAAGAAACAAAAAGTGGCATAGAGCAGTTAAAACAAACTCAAGCAGAGTTTAAAACTGAGCTAAAAGACAAGTTATCTTCAACCCAGAACGCCACAGAGAGTCTTATCAACAGAACTAACGAAGCAGAAAACAGAATTTCAGACCTTGAAGATAAAGTGGGAGTACTAACCAGCTCAATGGAAGAGGTTGTTAAAGCCAAAAAGATACTTGAGAGAAATATCCAAGAGATATGGGACACCCTGAAGAAGCCTAACATGCGTATTCATGGAATACCAGAGCAAGAATCTCAAATACCACCCCTGAGGAAATTTTTCAGACGATCATCAAGGAAAACTTTCCTCATCTAAAAAAAGAGAGGCCCATCCATACACAAGAGGCATTCCGCACTCCAAAAAAATACGACCAAAATAGAAGCATGCCACGGCAAATAATAGTTAAAACACTCCACATTGAAGATAAAGAACTGGTGCTGAGAGCTTCAAGGGAGAAAAAACAAGTCACTTTTAAATGTAAACCTATTAAAATAACAAATGACTTCTCAGTCGAAACAGTAAAAGCAAGAAGAGCTTGGAGTGACATACTTCAAGTATTGAATGAGCAAAAATGTCAACCCAGGCTGATTTACCCTGCAAAACTATCAGTCATGATCAAGGGAGAAGGAAAAATTTTCCAGCACAAAGACAACTTTAAGGGATACATGTCCACCAAACCAAGCCTTCAAAAAATGCTAGAAATGATACTCAAGCATGAAGAAAAAAACAGGCATATCCAGGAGAACAGAAGGCAAATATAACACCATTAAAAGCGAAGCAATATACTTATAAAAACTACTAAACATAATAAATGTCTAGAATTAACAATAGTTTCTCCATTATAACACTAAATGTTAATGGAATTAATTCACCGATCAAGAGACACAGATTACAAACTTGGATTAAAAATCACAATCCGTCAATCTGCTGCCTGCAGGAAACCCATCTCACCACAAAAGATAGGCACGCTCTAAAACTAAAAGGCTGGTCAACAATTCTACAAGCAAATGGAAGCAGAAAACAGGCAGGGGTAGCCATTATGTTATCAGACAAAGTGGACTTCAAACCAAAGAAAATTATAAGAGACACGGATGGATACTACATTTTAGTCACAGGTACAATTCACCAGGAAGACTTCACAATACTGAACATATATGCACCCAATACGGGCCCCTCCACATTCATTAAGAAAACCCTACAGCGTCTAAAGCAAGAAATCAACCCCCAAACGATAATTCTTGGGGACTTCAACACCGCCCTCTCAACATGGGATAGATCAACAGGTCAAAAGCTTAACAGAGACACTTTGGAACTTAATCAAACCCTGAAAGAAATGGACCTTACAGATCTCTATCGAACTTTTCACCCACGCACCAAAGAATACACATTTTTCTCAGCAGCACACGGAACTTTCTCCAAAATAGGTCACATACTGGGCCACAAAATGAATCTACACATATACAAGAAAGTTGAAATTCTAACCTGTGCCCTATCAGACCACCACAGCCTAAAGCTGGACATCCACAACACATCGAACAAGAGAAAATACACTAACTCCTGGAAACTTAACACTATGATGCTGAATGAGAACTGGATTCAGGAAGAAATTAAAAAGGAAATTCAAGGTTTCCTGAAAGTGAATGATAACGAAAATACAACTTACCAAAATCTCTGGGACACAATGAAAGCTGTCCTAAGAGGTAAGTTCATAGCTCTTAATGCCTACATCAAAAAAATGGAAACATCAGAAATAAACAACTTAACAATGCAGCTTAAAGCTTTAGAGAAACTAGAGCAATCTGATCCCAAAAGTAGTAGAAGAGAGGAGATTAGCAAAATAAGGGGAGAAATATCTGAAATCGAGACTAAGAAAACGATAGAAAAAATCAACCAGTCAAAAAGCTGGTTCTTTGAAAAATCAATAAGATTGATACACCCCTAGCTAAATTAACCAAAAGCAAGAGAGAGAAAACTCAAATCAACAAAATTAGAAATGAACATGGAGTTTATCACTACTGATACCCAAGAAATCCAGAGAATTATAACATCATATTTCAAAAACTTATACTCTGTGAAGTTTGACAACACAAAAGAGATGGATGAATTTCTAAGTAAACACAACTTACCTAAATTGAATCAGGAAGTTGTGAATTATTTAAATAGTCCCGTAACATATAAGGAAATTGAGGAAGTAATCTCGAATCTTCCCACCAAAAAATGTCCTGGGCCAGATGGATTCAGCACAGACTTCTACCAGACATTTAAGGAGTTAATAACACCAATGCTCCTTAAACTGATCCATCAAATAGCAAAGGAAGGAACACTACCAAATTTCTTCTATGAAGCTAATATCGTTTTAATCCCAAAATCTAATAAAGATTCACTTAAAAAAGAAAACTATAGGCCGATCTCCTTGATGAACACAGACGCAAAGATTCTCAACAAAGTCTTAGCAAATCGGATTCAAAAACATATCAAAAAGATCATTCACGGGGACCAAGTAGGCTTCATCCCCGGCACACAAGGTTGGTTCAACATACGCAAATCAATAAATGTAATTCATCATGTAAACCAGTCCAAAGTCCAAGACCACATGATACTCTCGATAGATGCAGAAAAAAGCTTTTGACAAGATCCAACAGCCTTTTATGATCAAAACGCTAGAGACAGTAGGAATGGAAGGAACCTTTATCAATATAATAAAAGCTATATACAACAGGCCCACAGCAAGGATTATGCTCAATGGGGAACAATTGGAAGCATTCCCACTTCGATCAGGAACTAGACAAGGCTGTCCACTCTCACCACTTCTATTCAATATTGTACTTGAAGTCTTAGCTGAAGCCATAAGACAAGAAAGGGAAATAAGAGGGATTCAAATCGGCAAGGAAGAAGTCAAACTATCCCTATTTGCAGATGATATGATCTTATACCTGAGTGATCCCAAAAACTCCACCAGGAAGCTCCTGGAACTAACTGAGAAGTTCAGCAGGGTGGCAGGATACAAAATAAATGTGCAAAAATCAGAGGCCTTCCTATATGCCCAGAATGAAAGAAGAGAAACAATCCCATTTACTATAGCCCCTAAAAAAATGAAATACCTTGGTATAAACCTAACTAAGGAGGTAAAAGACCTTTACAATGAAAACTTTAAAACCCTAAAGAAAGAAATTGCAGAAGACACCAGAAGGTGGAAAGACCTCCCTTGTTCCTGGATTGGCAGAATCAACATTGTAAAAATGACCATCCTACCAAAGGCAATATACAGATTCAATGCTATACCAATCAAAATCCCAAAGCAATTCTTCAAAGAAGTTGACCAAACAATATCAAAGTTCATATGGAGGCACAAAAGACCCAGTATAGCAAAAACAATCCTGGGTAACAAAAACACAGCTGGAGGTATTACCATACCAAACCTAAGTCTATACTACAAATCCATAGTTATAAAGACAGCCTGGTACTGGCTCCAAAATAGACACACAGATCAATGGATAAGGATTGAAGACCCAGATATAAGCCCACAAAGTTACAGCCATTTTGTCTTTGACAAAGGGGCCCAAAGAATCCAATGGAAAAAGAACAGCATCTTCAACAAATGGTGCTGGCAAAACTGGATCTCCACATGCAGAAGATTAAAAAGCTGGACCCGTACTTGTCACCATGTACAAGACTTAATTCCAAATGGATTAAGGACCTTGATATTAGGCCAGAGACTTTAAAAATCATAGTTGAAAGGATAGGGAACTCCCTCGAGCTGATTGGGCTAGGCCAACACTTCCTAAACAGACATCCAATGGCACAGTCACTGCTACCAACTCTCAACAGTTGGGATCTTGTGAAATTAAAGAGCTTCTGTTCAGATAAAGAGATCGTCACACGAGCTCAAAGGCAACCCACAGAATGGGAGAAAATCTTCACTAACCACATATCTGACAGAGCTCTACTGTCCAGAGAGCACAAAGAACTTAGAAAATTAAACTCCAAGGAAAACACTGGCCCAATTAAAAAATGGACCCTGGAACTTCAAAGAAACTTTACCAGGGATGAAATTAAAATGTCTAACAATTATCTTAAAAAATGCTCCACTTCCTTCGCCATCAGGGAAATGCAAATCAAAACTTCCCTGAGATATCATCTCACCCCGGTCAGGATGGCAAAAATCCACAATACAAACAACGACAAATGCTGGAGAGGATGTGGAGAGAGGGGAACTCTCCTACATTGTTGGTGGGAATGCAGGCTCATACAGCCACTCTGGCGAGCCGTCTGGAGATTCTTAAAGAAATTAAAGATTGAAATGCCATATGACCCTGCTATCCCACTTTTGGGAATAACCCCCCATGCAGCAGAGGTTCGCCTCGATAGCACAAGCTCGACCATGTTCATAGCAGCACTGTTTACAATAGCAAAGTCATGGAATCAACCTAAATGTCCAACAGTTGACGAGTGGATAAGGAAACAGTGGTACATCTATACAATGGAGTACTACTCAGCCATCAAAAATGATGAATTACTGGAATTTGCTGGGAAATGGATGTCATTAGAAAGAATTATATTAAGTGAAGTATCCCAAACCCAGAAAATTAAGCGCCGTATGTACTCCCTAATAGGTGGCTCCTAGTACCAAACTCACCCAGCCCACATTGAGACACTCAAAAGTAAACCTATGTAACACAGTAATTGCAAGGATTATGAACAAGAGAGATGGGTTAGGAGGGCCACACCAGAAACAAGGAGAGAGGAGACCATGTTACAGCAGAGAAAATAGGCCTCCATCAAGGTCTGCAAGTAAGTAATGAGAAACCTGGTTAAGTTCACAGACGTTCTTTCCTGATCTCACCAGAAGGGGAGGGCATATAGTCTAGCAGATAAAAAGTAATCATTTTGCAAATGGGTGATGGACCCCTCCCTCAGAGAGGTTTCCTACTCTTATTACATCTACCCTTGAATGTGCTATTACAACAAGACTCCAGTTTAACAGCTTTTTGTCTCTGGCCAGGGGGTGACATACAGTGCCCAGCAGAATGGAGTGAAGGGAATTGCAGGAGCAGCAAAACTGCAAAAGAAAATCAACAAACCACAATCCAGAACTTCAGAGACTCTATATCAATCACATAGAACTAGGACAGCCTAATCTCTCCCCATCCTGGAGCTCAGGGACATTTGCGGAAGAGGGGGCGGTAAGATTGTAAGAGCAAAAGGATGGGAGGAGCAACGATTTGCAAGATTCTCAACAATAGTTGGGGCCAAAGCAATCATAATGGGACTTTGCATGCCCTGCGCAATGTCCAGCGCACTGTTGCCCTCATAAAGTCTAGCATCTGTTAAGGGCACCGAGACCCTGGAGGCAAGGGATTGACAGCCATAGTAGTGATCTTATGCTTAAGGGGAACAAGAGAAAGGGCTTATGGAAATGCCACTGGGTCCTTATATGTCATCGGAGAGGAGGACCCAGTGGAGAGTTAGGCGCACACAATAAAGGACTCTCTGGGAATTGGGGGGGAGACACTGGGGGAAGGGGAGGGGGGAGGGAGGGAACTGGTAAAAAATTTTAAAATGTATAATTAAATTTTTAATAAAAAAAAAAAAAAAAAAAAAAAAAAAAAAGAAAAAATAGGGATGGGCAGCTAAGTGTTTTTCCATTATCACACTGAGTTTTGATATAGAAAAAGGACAGTAAAGAACTAGAAAGTTCCTGGGCTATTATAAGCATTACATTTTCCAACTCCTTTACCTACATCTACTGTATTACCTGCCCAAAATAAAAAAATATAAGGGTAAAAAAAAAAAAAAAAAAAAAAAATCTTAAAAAATGCTCCACTTCTTTAGCCATCAGAGAAATGCAAATCAAAACTTCCCTGAGATATCATCTCACCCCGGTCAGGATGGCAAAAATCCACAATACAAACAACGACAAATGCTGGAGAGGGTGTGGAGAGAGGGGAACTCTCCTACATTGCTGGTGGGAATGCAGGCTCATACAGCCACTCTGGCGAGCCGTGTGGAGATTCTTAAAGAAATTAAAGATTGAAATGCCATATGACCCTGCTATTCCACTTTTGGGAATAACCCCCCATACAGCGGAGGTTCACCTCGATAGCACAAGCACGACCATGTTCATAGCAGCACTGTTTACAATAGCAAAGTCATGGAATCAGCCCAAATGTCCAACAGTTGACGAGTGGATAAGGAAACTGTGGTATATCTATATAATGGAGTACTACTCAGCCATCAAAAATGATAAATTACTGGAATTTGCCGGAAAATGGATGTCATTAGAAACAATTATATTAAGTGAACTATCCCAGGCCCAGAAAATTAAGCGCCGTATGTACTCCCTAATAGGTGGCTCCTAGTACCAAACCCACCCAGCCCACCTAGAGACAGTAATTGCAAGGATTATGAACAGGAGGGATGGGGTAGGAGGGCCACACCAAAAACAAGGAGAGAAGGGACCATGTTACAGCAGAGAAAATAGGCCTCCACCAAGGACCCAAATAAGTAATGAGACATCTGATTAAGTTCACAGACTTTTGTTCTTGATCATTTACTACTGAGGGGGTGTGATCTCACCAGAAGAGGAGGGCATATAGTCTGGCAGATAAAAAGTAACCATTTTGCAAATGGGTGATAGACCCCTCTCTTACTGTGGTTTCCCACTTTTATTACATCTACCTTTGAATGTGCTTTTATCACAAGACTCTAACAGCTTTTTGTCTCTGGCCAGGGGGTAACATACAATGCCCACCAGGATGGAGTGAAGGGCATTGCAGGAGCAGCAAAACTGCAAAAGAAAATCAACAAACCACAATCCAGAACTTCAGAGACTCTATATCAACCACCTAGAACTAGGCCAGCTTAGTCTCTCCCCATCTTGAAGCTCAGGGAAATTTGCGGAAGAGGGGGCGGTAAGAGTATAAGAGCAAAAGGATGGGAGGAGCAATGATATGTAAGATACTCTATACTAGTTAGGGCTGAAGCAATCATAATTGGACTTTGCATGCCCTGCGCATTGTCCAACACACTGTTGACCTCACAAAGTCTAGCATCTGCTAAAGGCACCAAGATCCTTGGAGGCAAGGGATTGGCAGCCACAGCAGTGTTCCTATACCTAAGGGGAACATGGGAAAGGGTTCAGGGAAAGGCCACTGGGTCCTTGTACGTCATCGGAGAGGAGGGCCTAGAGGAAAATCAGACATGCACAAGAAAGGACTCTCTGGGAATTGGGGTGGGAGGCACTGGGGGATGGGGAGGGAGAGGGGTGGGGAGGGGGAGCAGGGGGTACGGGGGGAGGAGGAGGGAGGGAGGGAACTGGTGTACCTAATAAGTTTGTATGAGCTGAAATAAAAATAATTAAAAAAAAATGTAGACAAAGGAGAAAAGAGCAACTCCAAGGGTAAGTGATGATATCCTTAATCTCTAAATCAGGTCACCAGGATTGCAAGCAGGCATTTACCCATGAGCTATCTTGCCAGTCCTGGGCGAGGCTTTTAGATGATGTAACTGACTATAAACAAATAACGCTAACAAACTCATGGGTTCACTGGGATGGACTTTGATGGAATGATTTCTGGGTTTGCTGGTGCTCCTGTCCGGAGTGAATAGGTATTTATGAGCAGCTTCTTTTTGTTTATTTATTTATTGTTTGTTCAATTTTGCGTGCGTGCGTGCGTGTGTGTGTGTGTGTGTGTGTGTGTGTGTGTGTGTGTGTGTGTAGAACCACGGGCGGGGGCTGGAGAGATGGCTCAGGGGTTAAGCCTCTGCCTTGCAGGCGGAAGGTCCTGAGTTCGGATCCTAGACCCCACGTATAGACGCCAGGCGGAAGCGGGGGCGGCCTGCGTTTCTGGTCCTGGTAGGGCGCAGCCTGTGAATCCTGGGGCAGAGTACACAAGGAGGTGGTGGAAGCGGTCCATGGTGGTTCTGGGTCCATGGTAGTTCCGGAACTCGTCCGTGGTTCTACGCACACGCACACACATGCACACACGTGCACATACCATACATGCACAATTGAATAAATAATAATAAAAAATTAAAAAAAAAAAAAAAAAGAACCACGGGCGAATTCGGGAACCACCATGGACCGCCTCCACCTCCCCGTTTTCTCTGCCCCGGGATTCACAGGACCAGAAACGCAGGCCGCCCCCGCTTCTGCCAGGCATCTATACGTGGGGTCTAGGATCTGAACTCAGGACCTTCTGCCTGCAAGACAGAGGCTTAACCCCTAAGCCACCTCTCTAGCCCATGAGCAGCTTCTTAAGGAAAAAAAATAATACAACAGTGATATTGTATTTTCTTTTTTTTTTTTTTGGCTGAGGATAGATCCTCAGTACTAAACATGCACTTAGTCTACTACTGAGCTATATGAGCTACATACCCAACTCAAGCTTGAAGTTTCTTGAATTTGAAATTATTCATGTAAAGTGATTGTAGCCTCTGTCACAGTTAGACACAGGTGTCAACTTGACAATTGAGGGCTTGAGCTCTGGGCACAGTGTGTAGATGAATTGAGCCCTGGGCAAGCCTGCAGGAGACTGTCTGGTTGATGGGAAAGGCCCAATCCATGGTGGGTGGTAGTTAATAGTAGTCTCTGGGCAGGAATAAGATGAATAAAATGGAGAGAGC
Source organism: Typhlomys cinereus (assembly GCA_023101885.1). Taxonomy (NCBI): domain Eukaryota; kingdom Metazoa; phylum Chordata; class Mammalia; order Rodentia; family Platacanthomyidae; genus Typhlomys; species Typhlomys cinereus. The sequence continues at coordinate 73,320 of JALPQD010000267.1, forward strand.
TGGTTAAAGAAGTTGGCATTCTTTGGTAGACATGATCCGACAAGCTGGTCTGGCCAGGAATGCTTGTCCCTCTAGAGCAGGTATGTGGATATGATGTGATCAGTTCCCCCAGTCCCTGGTGTTGGTATGAGCTCTCCTGCCAAGCTAGACTAAGATGGTAACTGGACAATTGTAAGTCACACTAAAACCCTGTTTCTCTTTAAGGAGTTTGGTCATCAATTTATCAGCAACATGCAGGCAAATGATGAAACCCTCTAACACAAATGACTTATCTGCCCCAAGAATGCATTTTTAATTTATTTTTAAATGTTGTATTTTTTTTAACTTGTGCGTGTGTATGTGTGTGTTTATCAGAGGGTATTGTGTGTCCCTGTGGAGGACCAAGGTGATTGCTTCTACATCCTTTTTGCTTTGCTCTGGGATTTCCCAGGCTCTGCCCACCAGGGCCAGTAATGCAGGCCACAGGCAGTTCTGCCTGACATTTTTATGTGGGACCTGGGATCTGAACTCAGGACCTTCTGCTTGTGAGGCAGAATCTTATCTCCTGAGCCATCACCCAGACCTTATTTTTAATTTTAAAAGAGAATCTCATTTTGCAGCCAAGGCTATTCTCAAATGCATGAGCTTCCTACTTTGGCTACTATGCTAGCTTGTCATTATTATTTTTTTTTTAGATTTTCACAAATATAATGACCATACAATTATCTTGGAAATAATTTTTAAAAATATGAAAACAGATATTGCTTCACTCGTTTCATATTACATTCATGAATGTAAATGAAATGCCTAAAGATTCCTTTTTTTTTCTAAAGATTCCTCTTATAGAACTACTTTTACTTTTCAATTTAATTAAAAAAATCTATGTAATGATTTCTCTTGATCAACATTCGCTGAAGAGTAACATCAAGAAGTTACTATATTAGTCAGGATCTTTCAGAATCAAATAAATGCTCTAAAATTTTTTCTTAAAGAATCATGGGGAACGGCAGCATGGCTGAGCAATGAGGCACTCGCTGTGCAAGCCCAACAACTTGAGTTCCATCCCACATGGTAGAAGGAGAGAACCAACCCCCCAAAGTTATCTTTTGACCTCTACATGTGTGCTGTGGTGTAATTCACACACCCATACTCACATATATGTGCACATGCATACACACAAAATTTTAAAAAATCATAGATCACATGTAGCATGAAAAAGCGATTGAGATATAACTTCAACACAGCATTTTCTAACTTTAGCTCACTATGAAATCTTTATTTTGCATAAATATGGAAGTAATGCATATTACTGGGAAATGAACACAGGGCTTTTACATAATAAGCATTTTCTTTACTGATCATACCCTCTGTTTGAAAACTTATGGAATTCTAGATCTACATATTTTTCAAATAAGTGAAACAGTCCACTTTTATAAGAGTGCACATAGAGTTAACTGCGTCTGAAAATCATTAGGACATTTAATGTTCGTAATGTTGAGTCCTTGTTTTTGCTCTATGAGATAGTGGTTTGTGATTCTCTTTAAAAACTCCAACTTTATTGAAGTAAAATTCACAAATAAAAATTATTTTTAAGGTGCACAATACAATGTTTTAGTACATGTTTTGATCTTTGAAACTGTTATCATTCTGAGTTCACTTTCTCCTAAGAACATATTATTAGTTATACCTATGTACAAGTACAATAGTAATTCAAGAATTCTAGAACAAGTTAGCTTCCATGATTTATAAACAGAAAATCAATGTGTGTGTCTCAAGGTCATAGTCATTCTCTGGTGGTCCTCTGCTTGCTCCTCATATTGCAAATTTCTTATTGTCCAAATGAGTAAAAACTGTTTATGGATTAAGCCCTTTTTCACCCCTCGGTGATCTCATACAACTTTGTGATTTAAAAACATTCAATGTTATTGACAGCTTGCACCTCTTCACTAAACTATAAACTAATAAATCTGAACGGTTATCACATCTCCACTTGGATGTCCAATGTATATCTCAAATTCAAATACCTCCCAAATCAAATCCTCTTCTTTAACAAATATGCTTCCTTTAGACTGCTCTATCTCAGTTAATATCAGCACCATTTTTCAGGTTGCCCAAGCTAAATGGACTGTCCCCCAAATTCTCACATTGAAACTAAGAAAAAATTCTATTGGCTGAACTTTCTATATGTATCCCAAGTTGAACCACTTATCCCCTATACTTTTCCGATATTAGTCTAAATTTTTAATCATCTCCCATTTGGATTATTATAATAGTCTTCCAGCTGACATTTAATTTTGCACTAGGGCTCCTATAGCCTATCTTATCTTATTTATGAGAGAGAGAGAGAGAGAGAGAGAGAGAGAGAGAGAGAGAGAGGGGGAGAGAGAGAGAGAGAGAGAGAGATGCATACATGCCATGGTACACAGATGGAAGCTTCTGGAAATCGAACTCAGGTCTCCAGGTTTGTTAGCAGATATCTTTACCCACTGAGCTATCTCACCAGCCCCAATCTATGAATTTTGTATGAATTAATTTATTATAAAACAATTCTCAAAGGGTGTTTAACAATACAAATTTTATTAAAAAAATAATATCAAAATGGTTCAGCAACTCTATATTCAATGTAGCCAAAATAAACAAACACCAAATTAAAAAAATATACATCTATATATATATGTGTGTGTATATATATATATATATATATATATATGGGCAAGAAACAAGTGCATTATTTGGTCCCAGTATTTTGAATATATTATCTTTATCCAAAGGAGTTATATTAATGGCTAAGAAGATATATATTAGGTGAACAGCAATGCAACTTTAAGACTTATTTCAGGATATGTACGAGTTTTGCGAATTCTTTGTCTTTGACTTCATGATACTTAAGATGTTAATGATGATAGTACCAAGATAGACAAAGCATGTATTAACACATAATAAACTGAACAAATACCCAATTACGAAGCTACAAACAAGTAGCTACATGAAATTTGCAGAGAATTTTAAAGAAATTTCATGGAATTATTAAAAACAAATTTCTCTAAGGAGAAATTATAAAAGAAAACATAATAAAATGGACATCAGCAAATTTGGTGAAGAATGATAAAAGACCCAACTACCAAAATTCGATGAAATTTTAAAAATTAAAAATAGAAATACTAGTATTGCTGGAAACCCCTAGAATACTGGATAAAACTTTAGTGACAATCTGAGTATGTATTCTTGGAACTGTAACTTTAGAAAGTTTGTTTTTCCAAGTAACTTGGAAAAGTAACTTGGACTCCCTGTAGAAACAGAACTTTAATATTTCAAAGACTGCATGCACACTGAAGAAAGATTAAAAGTCTGCAGCCACATTATTCAGCTTTGAATCTGGATATCGAAGCACTCAGTTGATGGGTTTTTCATGATTACAATCAACTCACGAGCTTATGATCAAGAATGGAAGCCCCTAGTGGGAAATTGTGCTCAGTTCGTCAGACCTTAAAGTCATCTCTGGCCAAATCAACATCAGCCTTATGGGAGGCCAGTCAGGTAGGAAGGGTACTCCCCAAGAACTGATAAACTCTTAAGGCCACAAACTAGGGGAGGTCTAACAGTCAAGTGATTCACATTCCTGGGAAAGAGAGAACAGGCACCAGCTGTGTCCTTTGAAGGGGGACACTGCCCAGGAGCACACTGGACTTTTTTTTGAAATTTCTGTGTTGTTTCTACATCTGAAAAATATGAAAAGTGGAACAATGATAGGCAGAGAATGAAGGGAAAAACAACCATCTAACCTAAAAATGTATGACTTATAAGAAATTAAGAAGCGGACCAAAAAGAACAGCCATATCATTTGGAATGTAATATTCTGAAGGTGAGCAGAACAGAAGAAAACAATGATTGCAAAGTAAGAAAAGACTGCAACGAATGTTATTTTTGCAGAGCCAACTGGAGAAAAACAAGACGCATGTTAAGATATATTAACTTGACACAAAGATAAGATGGAATGAATCTAGAGTCATTGATAGGTAAATAATGACAGGTAATGCCATATATTTTTAACCACCATCCCATGAGAAAACACTTTAGAATTTTGAACTTCAGAAATTCCGACTTGTCTTGCACCAGCTTCCTTGGGCTCCAGAGAGCAGGGATCTATTTCAACGAGTGGCTTTAAAAAGAGAAGCAAAAACAAAAATATTTTAGTATTTTTCATTTCTATTAATGATACACTTAAAAACTGCAACAGTGCTAAAATCCATCAAAGCCAACTGTACTAAATGAAGATGAAACTTACTCAGAAGCGGATTTAGAAGTTGAGGTACTTCCCGCCACTGAAATCAGAAAGTTTGAGACTATCAACTTACTTTTATAAGAGCCTACACTGTGGCTGATCAAAATCAGTGGATCAATGATCAGAAATTCAAAACAACAATGATATATACATACCATTCTCTATCACAACTTGGCAAGAATGAGTTTTACGTTGACTCAAGTGTTTAGCCATGAGATCTAAGCCAGAAGAATCAGCTAGGAAATCACATTTAAGGCACACTAGAGTGATGCCCCTGTGGGGAAAAAAGAGAAAACCACAAGAAAGAGGATCAAATATGGAAACGCTTGGACAAATTCAGTAATCTTTTCATGTAACAACTCTTGAGTTTTATGTGTCATGACAATCATTTTCCAATTTTGTTATAAGTATGATTCATCTAAAATTTTTCTTGAGAGGCTGGGAATACAGCTCAGTGGTAAAGTGCTTGTCTAGTATATACAAGTCCCTGGTTTTGATTTCCAGCACTGCAAAACAAACAAACAAACAAACAAACAAACAAAAAATAGCATTGTCATATCTAAATTATGCTAGCATTTAAATAAAAATAATTTCTGAGGCCAGGGAGATGACTCAAGTGTGAAGCTTCTTTGCCCCTCAAGCTTGATGACCTGAATTTGATCCCCAGAACCCAATAAAGGTGGAAGGAGAAAACAGACTCCACAAAGATGTCCTCTGACCTCTACATACATACATACTGTAGTGCTCCTGTGCACACCCACACCATAGAAACAGACAAAATAATTAATAAACAGACACATAATAAGTAAATAATAGTTTACTCATGTTGCTAAAAGGTTAGCATTCAGAGACCAAAAGAAGTCTTGACTTCACTAACTGTATATATGCCTTTACCTATCTGCAAAGCAAGGGTATATCTTTTGTTCACTCAAATATATATACATTTACACACACATATATAAATATTTGTATATGTATTTGCTGAGGACCTTCTTTACAAACCAACTATTATTTTAGGTACAACAATAAAAAAGGTATAGTAGTGTTTTGATAATGTAGTGTTTTGTTAAGTTAGACTAACATTTAAAAAGATGTGAAGATTGTAAAAGTTAATCACTTAATGTAATTATTAATTAATTGTATACTTATAGCTCATAAGATCCTTTTCTTGAGTTTCGATGTTTGCTTGCTTTTGAGTCAGGATCTGGCTATGTAACCCAGGTGGGCATTAAACTCATCATGCTCTGCATTAACTTCCCCAGTGCTGGAATAACAAGTGTAAGCCACCACCACACCCAACTTTATCAGTGACATTAAAACTGATATACTTTACCTGTATAAGAGTAAAAAACAATAGCATATCTTTGGTCGATTTTTCCTCTGCAGCTTTGGTCTAACAGCCTATTTTATATTTACGACTAGCTATTATACACATAGAAATTCTAAAAACAAAATCATGTTCCTCCTCTCAAATCACACCTTTTGTCTGCTCTCTCTTATGATGTCATTTCCCTTATACTGAGTTTCAAAACTGTAGTTACCTCTGATCTTTCAATTCCTTAAGAAATTCAATATTTTGAAGATAAAATAATAGTAACAATTTACTGAGCATGTGCATTGTGTCATCCTGAGGGTTTTCCAATCTAAGCAACCTGATCAAAACCTAAAGATGTTGTAATTACCACTTTTCTAAGGGGACAGTCAGATTAGTACCTTACCCAAGGCCAGCCCCATGTTTGAAACTAAGCCCTTTGATTCCAAGCCATTCACTGTCTTTTACTCTTTTCTTTTTGATATGTAGTCCACACTACCTGTGAACTTGCTATGTAGCTAATTAATTATCCATTTGCTTCTAAACCTTAACTCCTGGGATTACAGGTGTGTGCCAGCACACCCTTCAGAACCTGCTTTCTTAAACATGATTTGGCATCTCATCACTTTAACTCACATTACCATTGAATCAGAGGCTTAACCAATCTGTGCCTTATGCATCTTCAACTCACTGTAAATATCCCTCCAAATCGATCCTCTTTCTGTACTCCTAATTGTGCTCAAAGCACCTGTGGTTTCCCCAATGTCTTTCAAATTAAAATTAAGTCTGAACACCTCACAACTGTTTTGGGAGATTCAAAAATCTAGATCTAAGTTCTAAATTATCCCCTCAGATTTTGACCTTGATACTATTTTATATGAACTTTGTGTTCCATCCAAACCAAACTAGTTATTCATTGTGATTTATAAGAACGTGTATACTTTCTGCTTCTTTGTTTCTACACTTCAGTTCATGGTGTTTCTTCCAACTAGACTATATCTCTGTGTATCTATATTTTCTAAAATCAGTTAACTTATATGGTACTTATGAAAAATCCCCTTATTTACTGTATTTATTTCTGCTCACATCTTTAGAGCCCTTCAAGATAATTGTTTATTCTTGAAGGTTGGTACCTTATTCATCAGTGTGAATTGTACAGGACTTGATAAACCAAGTTATATATGACAGATTTACAATAAGTAGTCAAAGAATGAATAATTCAACTTAACAAAAAGTAACCACAAAATATTCTATATAATTTTTAAATCTCATCTTAGAATTAAAAGAATCCATTTTCCTTCTGTTAAAATAGTTTTAGTAAAGATAATATGTAATAAAGCTTTTTTTTCTTGACTCAATCATATTTTAAATATAGCATTAATTATTATTAATTGTTGTTGCTGAGTTCAGGCTGGCCTGGAATTTGCTATGTAGCTTAGGTTGGTCTTGAAATCACTATCCCTGCCACAGCTTCCTGAGTGCTTAGGTCACAAGCATAAATCGCTCTCAGAGTTCTGCACTAATATATTTTTGGAATGGAATTAAACTTTCCTTTGCTTATGAGTTATTCAAATGTCACTGACGTATGTTGCTTGCAAAATGTACACTAACTTAACCAAGTGCTTATTATATGTCAGGAACTATTCAAAGTCTATAAATTTCTGGCATGAGCAAGACAATTAAAGAAGAAGAAGAATGTGGAAAACTGCCACAATACTTAGTTGATTCTGACCAAAGTATGTGTGTGGATGGTTAATTTCAATTGTCAACTTGATGGGAACTAGAATCACCTGGAAGATTGACCTGTGGGCATGCCTGTGGAAGATTATGTTGATTTAGGTCAATTGAGATAGGAAGAACCCCATCCTGGGTAGAAACATTCCCTGGTCCAGGATAATAGATTGTCTGAAAAGGAGAGAGTGAGCTGAGCACAAGTATTCATTTGTCACTGTATCTTCACTGTTGATGCAATGTGACCAGTCACCTTCAAGCTCCCGCTGCCATGACTTCCCTGCATCAGAGACTGTACCCTGAGATGGTGAGCTGGTACAAACCCTATCTTCCTTGACTTGCTTTTATCAGGGGTATTTTAACACGGCAACTGGAAAAGAAACTAAGACAATGTGGTATTCAATAGTTCTCTCTGTACAGTAACAAAGACAGTGTGCAGTTTTGTTTATTTCATAAAGAATAAAATAATTTATTTTAATAATGGATAATGGAGATAAAAGATTTATTGATGCTATATATTAATGTCAAGTATTATAGCATTTTAATATATTTCTAATCAAATATTGCTGCAGAGCTTTTTGAAATTTCACAAGGTAAATGCATGAAGGTTTCAAATCAATGTCTGCTACCACTAAAACAAAGGTTAGTCAGATGATAGGCTACCCTTTCTTTTTATATCTAAGAACATAAGAAATAGAACTATTATCATATCCAGTAACATTCAATTAGTATGCAAACATCGGATTAAAATTACTATATTTTTCAGTGCAAAGAATGGAAAACATTACTTACCTGGGAGCTCCCGGATTCCTCTTAAAAATATATACCTGTTTACCTGGGGTGTTCCTATGAGAGCTGATAGATAAAAGACAAACAAGATTTTATTTGGTTATATAGTAAATAATTTTACGACTACTGTGTTTTCAAGTGTACACTTAATTTCTTAATTCTGAATAATGAGCCATTATATAAATAATAAGATTACTGCGATCACTGCTATAATAGTGCCCCCCTTCATAGGCTAAAATCCTAACTGCTCTGCATTGTCTCCCCATCAATGTGATGGCATTAGTAGGAATAGCCTTTGCAGCATAGTTAGGTCACAAAAGCAGAATCATCATTTGCAGGATTTGTGCTCCTTATAAGAGAACCCAGAGAGCTAACTAGCTCTCCCCACCAATACTGTGTAATGGAGGGAGATGGTGCAGTCGATGAGGATTGGGCCCTTCCAAGACATCTGTTTCTGCCAGCAGCCTTTGTTCTTTCTTTTTGTTAATTTTCTATTTTAAAAAATTCTTTGATGGTTTTGGGGCTGGAGAGGTGGCTCAGGGGTTAAGCCTCTGCCTTGCAGGCGGAAGGTCCTGAGTTCGGATCCTAGACCCCACGTATAGACGCTGGGTGGAAGCGGGCAGCCGGCACTTCTGGTCCTGGTAGGGCCGAGCCTGTGAATCCCGGGCGGAGTAAACAAGGAGGAGGTGGAGGCGGTCCATGGTGGTTTCCGAATTCGCCGGTGGTTCTACACACACGCGCGCACACATACTCACAACTGAATAAGCACACACACACACACACGTACGACTGAATAAATAAAAAATTCTTTGATGGTTTCATATATGCATAAAATAAATTCTTGTTATTTTTCCTTTGATTATCTGACCTCACCTCTTCTTCCCACTGAGAATCTTCTTCCTAACACATTTCTCTCCTGCTTTACTGTCTTATACTGTGTCTTTTACTGCATGTGACCTACTGAGTTGAAAGACAGAATCTTCAACAAATGGTGCTGGGAAAACTGAATATTTACATGTATTAACTGAATATTTACATGTAAAAGAATGAAACTTGACATTCCATACAAAATCATTTCCAAGAGGCTCATAAACCTCAGTAACTCTGAACTTGTAGAGGAAAGAATGAGAAAACACTTCAAGAGATAGTCTGAGATAAGGACTCTTTGAATAGGATCCATTTGTGCAGGAAATAAGGGCAATGATTAACTAGTATAACCTCCTGAAATTAAAAAAAAAAGCTTCCCATTCTGCAAAAGAAATGTTAACTGAGAAACAAAGCAGACTACAGAATGGGAGAGAATCTTTGCCAACTATATATCTGACAAAGGTTTAGTGTCCAGAATATACAAAGAACTCAAAAGACTGAACACAAAGAAAACAAACCACCCAATTTAAAAAGTGGACCAAGGCTGCTATGAACATGGTCGAGCTTGTGCTATCGAGGCGAACCTCTGCTGCATGGGGGGTTATTCCCAAAAGTGGGATAGCAGGGTCATACGGCATTTCAATCTTTAATTTCTTTAAGAATCTCCAGACGGCTCGCCAGAGTGGCTGTATGAGCCTGCATTCCCACCAACAATGTAGGAGAGTTCCCCTCTCTCCACATCCTCTCCAGCATTTGTCGTTGTTTGTATTGTGGATTTTTGCCATCCTGACCGGGGTGAGATGTTTACAATAGCAAAGTCATGGAATCAACCTAAATGTCCAACAGTTGACGAGTGGATAAGGAAACTGTGGTACATCTATACAATGGAGTACTACTCAGCCATCAAAAATGATGAATTACTGGAATTTGCTGGGAAATGGATGTCATTAGAAAGAATTATATTAAGTGAAGTATCCCAAACCCAGAAAATTAAGCGCCGTATGTACTCCCTAATAGGTGGCTCCTAGTACCAAACTCACCCAGCCCACATTGAGACACTCAAAAGTAAACCTATGTAACACAGTAATTGTAAGGATTATGAACAAGAGAGATGGGTTAGGAGGGCCACACCAGAAACAAGGAGAGAGGAGACCATGTTACAGCAGAGAAAATAGGCCTCCATCAAGGTCTGCAAGTAAGTAATGAGAAACCTGGTTAAGTTCACAGACGTTCTTTCCTGATCTCACCAGAAGGGGAGGGCATATAGTCTAGCAGATAAAAAGTAATCATTTTGCAAATGGGTGATGGACCCCTCCCTCAGAGAGGTTTCCTACTCTTATTACATCTACCCTTGAATGTGCTATTACAACAAGACTCCAGTTTAACAGCTTTTTGTCTCTGGCCAGGGGGTGACATACAGTGCCCAGCAGAATGGAGTGAAGGGAATTGCAGGAGCAGCAAAACTGCAAAAGAAAATCAACAAACCACAATCCAGAACTTCAGAGACTCTATATCAATCACATAGAACTAGGACAGCCTAATCTCTCCCCATCCTGGAGCTCAGGGACATTTGCGGAAGAGGGGGCGGTAAGATTGTAAGAGCAAAAGGATGGGAGGAGCAACGATTTGCAAGATTCTCAACAATAGTTGGGGCCAAAGCAATCATAATGGGACTTTGCATGCCCTGCGCAATGTCCAGCGCACTGTTGCCCTCATAAAGTCTAGCATCTGTTAAGGGCACCGAGACCCCTGGAGGCAAGGGATTGACAGCCATAGTAGTGATCTTATGCTTAAGGGGAACAAGAGAAAGGGCTTATGGAAATGCCACTGGGTCCTTATATGTCATCGGAGAGGAGGACCCAGAGGAGAGTTAGGCGTACACAATAAAGGACTCTCTGGGAATTGGGGGGGAGGCACTGGGGGAAGGGGAGGGGGAGGAGGGGGGAGGGAGGGAACTGGTAAAAAATTTTAAAATGTATAATTAAATTTAAAAAAACAAAAAAAAAAGTGGACCAAGGAACTAAAAAGAGTTAATAAAAGAAAAAAAAATACAAATGTCTAAGAAGATTTTTTAAAAAGTTTGTTAGCCATCAGGGAAATGTGAATTAAAACTACTTTTGAGATTTCATCTTAACATCTGTCAGAAGGGGCAGAGTCAAGAGAACAAACAAAACAAATGCTGGTGAAGATGTGGAGAAAAGGGAATTTCTTATTCACTGTTGATGAGAGTATTTCCCTTTCTTTTTTCGAGCTGGGATTGCTATGTAGCTATGGCTTGCCTGGAAGTCACTACATATCTGGCAGGCCTCAAAATTGCAGTGATTCTCATGCGTCTGCCGCCCAAGTGCTGGATTACAGACATGTGCCACTGTGCTTACCTCTGCTTTGGCACTTTGATCACAGGTTTTTCAGCTTCCAGACCCATGAGAAACAAAGTTCTGCTGTTCAGAAACTATCCAGCCAGTGGGATTTTATTATGATAGCCAAAGTAGTCTTAAGATAGTAATTTTTTTATTTAAGGCTAGTTTTTTTTAACCTTACATTTTACTCCTGTTTTATTTTTTACACTTGAAGTTAGCCAAAAGACTGAGGAATATTATTACTTCTGAATGTCATATGTCCCTGAGAATATTTATATGTATTTATGACCTTACCATTACCAAAAAGTACTTAGAAATCAGTACTTATACAAAGATAATCAAATGATTATTTTCAAGTATCCAAGATAAAAATATTTGAAAAGTTATTTCCTAAGAAATATTTTTCTACAATAGAAATTGTTATAAATAATAATTATTTTTGAATCTTAATACACTTGGGAATGGAAGAAAATTTTAATAACCCTTAAGTAAATGCTACTTTTGTTAATGCTAATGCTTAACAGCAGTAAACTAAAGCACTTAGAGTCATCTGAAATTGTTAGAATTTAAAAAAAGTGTATTTTTTGAGACAGGATCTTGCTATGTAATCCTAGCTGGCCTGGTTGCTATGTAACCCACAGGATGACCTTGGACATCTGGCAATCTTCAGCTTCCTTTGTGGTGTGATTACAGGCATGCATCCTCATGACTGGATTACTAAAACTTTGAAAGAGTAACAGAAGAGTTTATGAGTGAAAACAAACGCTTCTCCTAATCAAAGAACCAAAAACCATTCACGAAATTTTGCAGCCAATAGTAATAACTTTAATACCTGCTTTAAAGCTTTCCTGTGTTAGGACTGCAGGGATGGCTCAGGGATTAAATTTCTGTTTCAAAAGCAGAAGAACTTGAGTCCGGATCTCAGATCCCATGTAAAAATGCCAGGCAGAAATGTCAGAGACCTAACACTTTTGGTCTGGAAGGCAGAGCCTGGGAAATCTCAGAGTGAAGCAAGGAGGTAGAAGCAATCCAGGATGATTCCCGAAGTCACCCTTGGGCCTCCACAGGCACACATAGTGCCCTTTGATACACATAGACACATCCACAAGCACAGAGAGACATACAGACAGACACACAAAATAAAAAAAACAAAACAAATAAAATAAAATAAAAGCTTTCCTGTATTAGAAAGCTAGGTAGTATCAGCCAGATAAGGCCAGAACGGTATTACTAAAAGTGTGGTCCATGGAAGAGCAGCATCAAAATCATTTGAAAATTCCTTAGAAATACAATGTCTCAAACTTCACGTGAAGCTTACTTAACATAAGACTCTAGCAGTAAGACCCAGACACCAGTTTTAATAAATTTTCTAGTAGATTCTAAGGCAAGAAATCCTGTCTTGTACTATTAGACCTAAAGTAGCCAACAAATCAGGTCGATAGTTACTTCAAACTCATCAGCAGCATGCTAAGTACGTAATGGGGAAAAAATTCTAGAGATGTATAATTTTTAAAAAATCTTCAGAATAGGAGGTATGAGAAATACAACGAACTTCTGTTTTAAGGACATAATGAAAGTTTTGAAGCAGAATAGCTGAATATTACAGAACTCAAAGAAGAAAGTGATTCTTCTGTGGTGACTGGATACTTAACATAAGGTGAACTGCAAGGGAAACAAGGGAGTATTCAAGGGAATAAGAAGAAAGGGAGAGAAAGAAAAGAGAGAATTGGCTTTCTGGAGAAATAGTCACTGGGAAAGATTAGTCACTTAGTGAGACTATCTTCTGGAGAGATGGCTCAGGAGTTAAGACTTTGCCTCACGTGGATAAGGAAACTGTGGTACATCTATACAATGGAGTACTATTCAGCCATCAAAAATGATGAATTACTGGAATTTGCCGGGAAATGGATGTCATTAGAAACAATTATATTAAGTGAAGTATCCCAGACCCAGAAAATTAAGCGCCGTATGTACTCCCTAATAGGTGGCTCCTAGTACCAAACCCACCCAGCCCACCTAGAGACAGTAATTGCTAGGATTATGAACAGGAGGGATGGGGTAGGAGGGCCACACCAGAAACAAGGAGAGAAGGGACCATGTTACAGCAGGGAAAATAGGCCTCCACCAAGGACCCAAATAAGTAATGAGACATTTGATTAAGTTCACAGACTTTTGTTCCTGATCATTTACTACTGAGGGGGTGTGATCTCCCAGAAGAGGAGGGCATATAGTCTGGCAGATAAAAAGTAACCATTTTGCAAATGGGTGATAGACCCCTCCCTTACTGTGGTTTCCCACTTTTATTACATCTACCTTTGAATGTGCTTTTATCACAAGACTCTAACAGCTTTTTGTCTCTGGCCAGGGGGTAACATACAATGCCCACCAGGATGGAGTGAAGGGCATTGCAGGAGCAGCAAAACTGCAAAAGAAAATCAACAAACCACAATCCAGAACTTCAGAGACTCTATATCAACCACCTAGAACTAGGCCAGCTTAGTCTCTCCCCATCTTGAAGCTCAGGGAAATTTGCGGAAGAGGGGGCGGTAAGAGTGTAAGAGCAAAAGGATGGGAGGAGCAATGATATGTAAGATACTCCATAGAAGTTAGGGCTGAAGCAATCATAATTGGACTTTGCATGCCCTGCGCATTGTCCAACACACTGTTGACCTCACAAAGTCTAGCATCTGCTAAAGGCACCAAGATCCTTGGAGGCAAAGGATTGGCAGCCACAGCAGTGTTCCTATACCTAAGGGGAACACGGGAAAGGGTTCAGGGAAAGGCCACTGGGTCCTTGTACGTCATCGGAGAGGAGGGCCCAGAGGAAAATCAGGCATGCACAAGAAAGGACTCTCTGGGAATTGGGGTGGGAGGCACTGGGGGATGGGGAGGGAGAGGGGTGGGGAGGGGGAGCAGAGGGTACGGGGGGGGGGAGGAGGGAGGGAGGGAACTGGTGTACCTAATAAGTTTGTATGAGCTGAAATAAAAAAAAAAAGAAAAAAAAAGAAAAAAAAAAAAGACTTTGCCTCACAAGCAGAAGATCATGAGTTTGGATCCCAAGTCCCACTTAAAAATGCCAGGTTGAAAGTCAGCAGCTTGCACTTCTGGCACTGGTGGGTGAGGCCTGGGAAATCACAGAGAGAAGCAAAAAAGGAAGTAGAAGCAAACCAGGATGCTGAGGTCACTCTTAGTCCTCCACAGGGACACAACACAGTGCCCTTTGATAAACACACACACACGTGCATGGTGTGCACAAAATGAATAAATAAAGTTAAAAAAGGAATACTTAATTTATATAGGTATCTGAGACAATTAGCAAAGCAGGGTGCCATAGAAGTGGAGGAAAGGCTAAGAAATCTTTTTAAAGAAGTAGAAATGCTTCATTTTTATGAGGCTAATGATGAATAAGAACTCAATGTGTGAGATGAGTGGGAATCACAGTAAATTAGGGAATCTGGGGCCTATTAGGAATGTCTAGGGATAAAATGGGGTTCAACTATCCTAGAAGACATTTAGGAAGCCTATGGAAGAAGGGAAAGAGGAGGGTGGAATTATACCTTTTAGATTTTAGATCTTCTGCCTCCCAAAGTCTATATGCTAATGGCTTTGTTGCTAGACTGTGGTGTTGGGACTACTACTGAAAACTTTAGGATATGGGCCTAATGGAAGGAAATTAGTTCCCTAAGTGGGTGTGTTTGAAAGGGGATACTGGAACTCTTGCCCCTCTCCACCTTCCTGCTACATACAGTGACGCACAGCACCACTACAGGCCACAAAGTCAGGCATCATGGATTGAAGCATCTGAAACCATGAGATAAGATAATCTTTTCTTCCATATAAATTGTTTATCTCCAAGCTAAAACTGATCTGGAAACTTCCTCCTTGCTGGCCAACTTTCACAATAGCAGGGAATGCTTTGCAAGCTGCTAAGAAAGCAATCAACAGTCTCACCAAACTATGAAAGCTGCAAGCTACAACAGTGACCACCCTGGCAAGAGGGGACTGTCATGGTTAGGCACAGGTGTCAACTTGACTGTTGAGGGTTTGAGCTCTGGGCACAGTTGTAGAGAATTAGTAGTTAAGCCCAGAGCAAACCTGAAGGAGATTGTCTAGCTGATGGGGAAGGCCCAGCCTCTGGTGGGTGGGATTAAGCCCTGGAATAAATCATAGAGAGCTGGTTGAAAGAGTTGGCCTCCTCCTGTTCACTTGGTCACACATGCTGGTGGCAAGTAAGGATTGTCCGTCTCTCAGCCTTCATGTGGTGATGGTGTGGCCAGTTCCCTTGGCCCTGGTGTTGGTGCGTGCTCTCCCTTCAAGCTGGACTGAGAACTGTAACCAGACTGTCATAAGGAAATAAACCCCTTGTTCCCTTAAGCTGTTTGATGGTCATTTATCAGCAACCATGCAGACAGACTGCAACAGGGACCATTGGTGCAGTAGTAGCAAGAACCAACTACTCTCTGATTGGAATTAAGGCCTACTTTTTAGCAGGAAACACATTCTTGATACTATAAAGCTGCCCAAGAATTTGTGGAAGAGGAGACCATTGACCTTGAGGGAGTAATCCACTAAGGTCTTGCTATAAGGACTTGATATCAAATTGCCTTCTAAACATTTGTCATGCCCATAGATTTCAAGAGCTCTTAGGACTCAAGCTAGAAGCTCCTTTTGTAATGGAAGGTGCTTGATACAGAGAATCACAACTGACCAAAGTATAGGAAATAAGTGACTGGAGTGCTTGGTACTAACAAGACATCCAAGTTTCCTCTTGTCACAATGACTCTGCATATTACCAATAAATTCGTGGCCAAATTGCTTAAGGGAACAAGGGGTTTTATTTTGGCTTATAATTCTCTTCTTAAAACATTATTTAGTGTGTGTGTGTGTGTGTGTCCCTGTGGAGCACCAAGGATGACTTCAGGAATCATCCTGGATGGCTTCTACCTCCTTGCTTTGCTTTGGGATTTCCCAGACTCTGTCCACCAGGCAGAAGTGCTGCCTTAGCTGCTATTTCTGCCTTCTGTTTTTATGTGGGATCTGGGATTCCAATTCAGGACCTTCTGCTTGTGAAGCAGAGTTTAACCCTTGAACCATCTCTCCAGCCCTGCTTACAATTCTTGATTCTTTGTCCAGCTTGGCAGGAGAGTTCATATCAATAACAGGAGCTGAAGGAATTGGCCACACCATATTCACAGGACAGCTGTGAGAGAAACAATTCTCATTTGCCAGACCAAAATGTCTGGTCAAGTATATAGAATAATGTTAAACTCCTTAACTAGCTCCCTCCATCTTATTTACCTGCCTAGGGAATAGTTCCACCACCAGGGGCTGGGTCTCCCTATCAATGAGACAAATCTCCTGCAGCCGTGCTCATGGCTTACCTCAAAATCTAATTGTTTAGAAATATACCAAGAGAGCTGGAGAGATGGCTCAAGGGTTAAGCCTCTGCTTTGTAAGTAGAAGGATCTGAGTCTGAATCCCCAAATCCCATGTAAAAACACCAGTCAAAACACCCTCCTATACTGGCCCTGGAAGGCAGAGCCTTGGAATCCCTAGAGCAAAGCAATAAGGAAGTAGAGCAATCCAGAGTGATTCCTGATGTTACCCTTAGGCCTCCACAGGCACAAACAATCCCATCTGACTGATACACACACACACACACACACACACACACACACACACACACACACACACACGTCTGAACACGAGAGGGCTGTTGCATCAGTGAACTCACTGCAGCTGTGTATACTTCCATGAAATCTGCACAAGAATTGGGCTATTATCATTTCAACATGGAAAGGAGAAATAGGCTCCACACTGCCCTGACAAAGTAATGAGGATTAATGCTGAATGGGGGGGTACATTTCCCAATGGTATACCCTCTGATACTTTATCTATGCTACATCAAATACTTAGTCACATGCCAGTACAAGCAACCCAGATGAAACTCAGTGGGATGAAAATGCTTTGAATCCCAGACAGACATAATATAGGAGTTATTTTGTTCTTTATAGATGCCAGATGGGTCAAAGGTGAAAATACCAATTTGTTACAAATGAAGAATTAGATCCTGGGAAAACTTATTATAAGAAATTGGATCTCAAAATTCATATGGAGGCACAAAGACCCAGGATAGCAAAGACAATCCTGAGTAACAAAAACACGGTTGGAGGTATCACCATACCAAACCTTAGTCTATACTACAAATCCATAGTTATAAAAACAACCTGGTACTGGCTCCAAAATAGACACACAGATCAATGGATAAGGATTGAAGACCCAGATATAAGCCCACAAAAATACAGCTATTTGGTCTTTGACAAAGGGGCCCAAAAAATTCAATGGAAAAAGAAGAGTATCTTCAACAAATGGTGCTGGCAAAACTGGATCTCCACATGCAGAAGATTAAAACTGGACCCATACTTGTCACCATGTATAAGACTTAATTCCAAATGGATCAAGGACCTCAATATAAGGCCAGAGACTATAAAAACCATAGTTGAAAGGGTAGGGAACTCCCTCGAGCTGATTGGACTAGGCCAACAGTTCCTAAATGGAAATCCAATAGCACAGTCACTACAACCAACACTCATCAGATGGGATCTTGTGAAATTAAAGAGCTTCTGTTCAGATAAAGAGATTGTAACTCAAGCACAAAGGCAACCCACAGAATGGGAGAAGATCTTCACTAACCACATATCTGATAGAGCTCTATTATCCAGAGTGCGCAAAGAACTCAGAAACCTAAATACCAAGGAAACAAATGGCCCAATTAAAAAATGGGCCTTGGGGGGGCTGGAGAGGTGGCTCAGGGGTTAAGCCTTTGCCTTACAGGCGGAAGGTTCTGAGTTCGGATCCTAGACCCCACGTATAGACGCCGGGCGGAAGTGGGGGCGGCCTGCGTTTCTGGTCCTGGTAGGGCGAAGCCTGTGAATCCCCGGGTGGAGTAAACAAGGAGGAGGTGGAGGCGGTCCATGGTGGTTTCCGAATTCGCCTGTGGTTCTACACACACACACACACACACACACACACACACACACACACACACATATACACACACACACACACACACACACACAATTGAATAAAAAAAATTAAAATTAAAAAAAATGGGCCTTGGAACTTAAAAGAAACTTTACCATGGAAAAAATTGAAATGTCTAACAAATATCTTAAAAAATGCTCCACATCCTTAGCCATCAGGGAAATGCAAATCAAAACCTCCCAGTCAGGATGAAAAAAATCCACAATACAAACAACACCAAATGCTGGAGAGGATGTGGAGAGAGGGGAACTCTCCTACATTGCTGGTGGGAATGCAGGCTCATACAACCACTCTGGTGAGCTGTCTGGCAATTCTTAAAAAAGTTAAAGATTGAAATGCCATATGACCCTGCTATTCCACTTTTGGGAATAATCCCCCATACAGCAAAAATTCACCTCAATAACACAAGCATGACCATGTTCATAGCAGCACTGTTTAGAATAGCAAAGTCATGGAATCAACCCAAATGCCCAACAGTTGATGAGTGGATAAGTAAAATGTGGTATATTTATACAATGGACTATTACTCAGCCATCAAAAATGATGAATTAATGAAATTTGCCAGGAAATGGATGGAACTAGAAAAGATTATATTGAGTGAAGTATCCTAGACACAGAAAATTAAGCACCATATGTACTCCCTAATAGGTGGATCCTAGTAACAAATCCACTTAGTGACACACTCAAAGATAAATCTCTGTAATACCTACAGTAATTGCAAAGATTATAAGCAGGGAGGGAAGGGAAGGAGGGCCCTGCCAGAAACAAGGAGAGAGGGGATCATGCTACAGCAGAGAAAATAGGCCACCATCAAAAACTGCCAAGTAAGTAATGAGACATCTGGTTAAGCTCACAGTCTTTCCTTCCTGGTCACTTGCATCAGATGGGGTATGATCTCACCAGACAGGGAGGGCATAAAGTCTGGCAGATAAAAGGTAACCATCCTGCAAATGGGA
Source organism: Typhlomys cinereus (assembly GCA_023101885.1). Taxonomy (NCBI): domain Eukaryota; kingdom Metazoa; phylum Chordata; class Mammalia; order Rodentia; family Platacanthomyidae; genus Typhlomys; species Typhlomys cinereus. Next base: position 92,640 of record JALPQD010000267.1, read on the forward strand.
AACTGAGCCCCCCTCACCGCAGTTTCCTACTCTTATTCAATCTACCTTTGAATCTATTCTAATAGTAAGACTCTATTTTAACAGCCTTTTATCTCTGGTCAGGGGATGACATCCAATACCCATCAGGATGGAGCCAAGGGCGGTGCAGAAGCAGCAAAACTGAAAAAAAAAAATCAACAAACCATAATTCAGAAAATCAGAAACTCTACATCAACCACCTGGAACCAGGCCAGCCTAATCTCTCCCCATCCTAAAGCTCAGGGAAATTTGCGGAAGAGGGGGCGGTAAGAGCCTAAAGATGGGGAGGAGCAACGATATGCAAGATACTCTATACAAGTTAGGGTCGAAGTAATCAAAATAGGACTTTGCATGACCTGTGCAATGACCAACACATCAATGAACCCCCGAAGTCTAGTATGGATCAGGCACTAGGATCCTTAGAGGCAAGGGATTAACAGCCACGGTAGTGTTCCTATACTAAAGGGTAACACAAAAAAGAGCTCTAGGCAATGCTACTGAGTCCTTACAACTCATAGAGAGGAGGACCCAGAGGGAAGTTTAACATGCATACTAAAGGATGCTCCAGGAATGGGGGGGGCACTGGGAGAAGGGGAGGGAGGGGATAAAGGAAGGAGAAAGGGGGGGGAGAGAGCATATGGGGGAGAGTCCAGGGAGGGGGAGGAGGGAGGAAGGGGAATGGGCTACTTCTCAACTTTGTATGAGTGGAAAAAATTAAAATATAAAAAAATTGGAAGATTTACAGTTGAAAAGTAAAAGATGAAATAGTGGTTAAGATATCAAAAAAGGGAGTATAAACAAGAAAAGCAAAAGGAAGAAAAGGCAATGCATGGCAGAGAAGGGGTAGTTCAAAAGGAATAAGAAAAATGGACAGTAACACCTTGACACAAGTTGAGAAGTATTTTAAAAGTGAATGACTATCTTTAGTTAGGAGGTGACCTCCAATACCAATCAGGATGGAGCCAAGGGTGGAGGAGGAACAGCAAAACAAACAAACCAAAAAAAACAAAACAAAACAAAACAATAATAAACCATAATTCAGAACACCAAAGACCCCACATTAATCACCTGGGATCAGACCAACCAAATCTCTCCCCATCCTAAAGCTCAGGGAACCTGGTGCAAGAGGGTGCAGCAAGATTGTAGGAGCGTAAAGATGGGGAGGACCAACGACATGCAAGATACTCCCCACAAGTTAGGGCCGCAGTAGCCATAATTGGACTTTGCATGACCTGCACAATGACTAACATGTCAACGACCACACAAAGTCTAGCATGGATCACAGACACTAGGATCCTTAGAGGCAAGGGATTAATAGTCATAATAGAGCTCCCATACTAACGAGGAGTCCAAGAAGGGGCTCCAGGCTAAACCACTGAGTCATGAACCCTCACTGGGGTGGAGGACTCAGAGGAAGGTTTGGCATTCACACAAAAGGATGCTCCAGGGGATGGGAGGGGGGAAAGGGGAGGCACTGGGCACTGGGAGAAGGGTGGAGGGAGGGAGAAGACCAGGGTACCTATTGAGCTTGTATGATTGAGGGAAAAAATAAAGAAAAGAAAAGAAAATATTGATAAAAACAAAAACAAAACAAAACAAAAGTGAGCAGGAGAATGTAGCGTAGTGGTAGGACAACTGGCCAGCATGCTCAAGGCTATCCCCAGTACAGCAAATAAAGTGAGTAATCAAAATGATCAAATATTCCAAAGAAGACACAGAGGGTTAATGAGTAGTAAATACATTTAATGATCTGGTTATGAGTGACAACCTCTGAATGAGAAGCTTTAGCTACAGGTGTGTGTGTGAGGAGGTTGGGAATAGAATTACAAATGGGTAAAAATAAATAAGCTAGTAAATAATATTCCTTCTGCTGGGAGTGTGGTACATGTCAGTAATCCTAGCATTTGGGAGACTAAGTCAGGATGATCTTTTTGAGTTCAAGACCAGTGTGGGTTACATAGCAAAACCCTGTTTCAACAAGCAATAAAAGGCTGATGGCAAAACGAAGTGTGGAAAAAAAAAGCCTTTATGTTAGGGCTGGAGAGATGGCTCAGGGGTTAAGACTCAGCCTCACAAACAGAAGGTCCTAAGTTTAGATCCCAGGTTTAGATCCTAGGAAATTCCAAAGCAAAGAAAAAGGAGGTAGAAACAATTCACAATGATTCCCAAAGTCACCCTTGGTCCTCCACAGGAACACACAGTGTCCTCTGATAAATGAACAGACAGACAGACAGACACGCACGCACGCATGCATACGCTAAATAAATAAAGTTTAAAAAAATCCCTGTGTTATGACCATGTTCATAGCAGCACTGTTTACAATAGCAAAGTCATGGAATCAACCCAAATGTCCAACAGTTGACGAGTGGATAAGGAAACTGTGGTACATCTATACAATGGAGTACTACTCAGCCATCAAAAATGATGAATTACTGGAATTTGCCGGGAAATGGATGTCATTAGAAACAATTATATTAAGTGAAGTATCCCAGACCCAGAAAATTAAGCGCCATATGTACTCCCTAATAGGTGGCTCCTAGTACCAAACCCACCCAGCCCACCTAGAGACACTCAAAGATAAATCTCTGTAATACCTACAATAATTGCAAGGATTATGAACAGGAGGGCCACACCAGAAACAAGGAGAGAGGGGACCATGTTACAGCAGAGAAAATAGGCCTCCATCAAGGACTCAAATAAGTAATGAGACATCTGATTAAGTTCAGACTTTCATTCCTGATCATTTACTACTGAGGGGGTATGATCTCACCAGAAGAGGAGGGCATATAGTCTGGCAGATAAAAAGTAACCATTTTGCTGGAGTACTACTCAGCCATCAAAAATGATGAATTACTGGAATTTGCTGGGAAATGGATGTCATTAGAAAGAATTATATTAAGTGAAGTATCCCAAACCCAGAAAATTAAGCGCCGTATGTACTCCCTAATAGGTGGCTCCTAGTACCAAACTCACCCAGCCCACATTGAGACACTCAAAAGTAAACCTATGTAACACAGTAATTGCAAGGATTATGAACAAGAGAGATGGGTTAGGAGGGCCACACCAGAAACAAGGAGAGAGGAGACCATGTTACAGCAGAGAAAATAGGCCTCCATCAAGGTCTGCAAGTAAGTAATGAGAAACCTGGTTAAGTTCACAGACGTTCTTTCCTGATCTCACCAGAAGGGGAGGGCATATAGTCTAGCAGATAAAAAGTAATCATTTTGCAAATGGGTGATGGACCCCTCCCTCAGTGAGGTTTCCTACTCTTATTACATCTACCCTTGAATGTGCTATTACAACAAGACTCCAGTTTAACAGCTTTTTGTCTCTGGCCGGGGGGTGACATACAGTGCCCAGCAGAATGGAGTGAAGAGAATTGCAGGAGCAGCAAAACTGCAAAAGAAAATCAACAAACCACAATCCAGAACTTCAGAGACTCTATATCAATCACATAGAACTAGGACAGCCTAATCTCTCCCCATCCTGGAGCTCAGGGACATTTGCGGAAGAGGGGGCGGTAAGATTGTAAGAGCAAAAGGATGGGAGGAGCAACGATTTGCAAGATTCTCAACAATAGTTGGGGCCAAAGCAATCATAATGGGACTTTGCATGCCCTGCACAATGTCCAGCGCACTGTTGCCCTCATAAAGTCTAGCATCTGTTAAGGGCACCGAGACCCCTGGAGGCAAGGGATTGACAGCCATAGTAGTGATCTTATGCTTAAGGGGAACAAGAGAAAGGGCTTATGGAAATGCCACTGGGTCCTTATATGTCATCGGAGAGGAGGACCCAGAGGAGAGTTAGGCGTACACAATAAAGGACTCTCTGGGAATTGGGGGGGAGGCACTGGGGGAAGGGGAGGGGGAGGAGGGGGGAGGGAGGGAACTGGTAAAAAATTTTAAAATGTATAATTAAATTTTTAATAAAAAAAAAAGTAACCATTTTGCAAATGGGTGATAGACCCCTCCCTCACTGTGGTTTCCCACTTTTATTACATCTACCTTTGAATGTGCTCTTATAACAAGACTCTAGTTTAACAGCTTTTTGTCTCTGGCCAGGGGGTGGCATACATTGCCCATCAGGATGGAGTGAAGGGCATTGCACGAGCAACAAAACTGCAAAAGAAATTCAACAAACCGCAATCCAGAACTTCAGAGACTCTATATCAACCACCTAGAACTAGGCCAGACTAATCTCTCCCCATCCTGAAGCTCAGGGACATTTGCGGAAGTGGGGGCGGTAAGAGTGTAAGAGCAAAAGGATGGGAGGAGCAATGATATGTAAGATACTCCATAGAAGTTAGGGCTGAAGCAATCATAATTGGACTTTACATGCCCTGCGCAATGTCCAACACACTATTGACCTCACAAAGTCTAGCATCTGCTAAAGGCACCAAGATCCTTGGAGGCAAGGGATTGGCAGCCACAGCAGTGTTCCTATACTTAAGGGGAACACGGGAAAGGGTTCAGGGAAAGGCCACTGGGTCCTTGTACGTCATCGGAGAGGAGGGCCCAGAGGAAAATCAGGCATGCACAAGAAAGGACTCTTTGGGAATTGGGGCAGGAGGCACTGGGGGATGGGGAGGGTGGAGGGAGGGGAGGGGGAGCAGGGGGTTCGGGAGGAGGAGGGTGGGAGGGAACTGGTGTACCTATTAAGTTTGTATGAGCTGAAATAATAAATTTAAAAAAAATCCCTGTGTTAAAAATATACCTGAAAACATCTACTCGTAGAAGGACAGTCGAATGGAGAAAGAAATAAAGGTCACAAATACACCGTGGAGAAAAATATAGGAGAGCAGGAGAAGGAGTAATTCTATAAAACTAGGCCATACTTGTTTCTTAAAGTTAATGTTCAGATGAAGGAACAGAAAACTTGAGATAGGAGACAATTAATTTGGGGAAAAACAAAAATCATGGTCTCTGAATAAATTTTAAGCAAGGTTAACAACTGATACTATGATAAAATCTTGAGGGCCATGAAAAGGGTTTAAAAATATATTGTAGATAGATAACAAATATTTATTAGAAGGTAGTGTGAAATCAAAGACCACAAATTCAAAAGTGATTGAACCATAGTTCCGTAGTCTAGAAAGGAGAGAGAGAGAGAGAGAGAGAGAGAGAGAGAGAGAGAGAGAGAGAGAGAGAGAGATTGAGAAGAATAAAAAGACATTCAAAGATAGCAAGGCTAAGTATAATGGGGGAGGATAAAAAGCTTCCACACAGGTAATGTCGCGGGGTGAGGCTGATAATAAGTTGGATTGCTGCTGCTGGATTAGAAAGAGGGATAAAGGCACTGAAAGCCATGCCAATGATTGCTTGCAATAAATACTGCATATAGTGAGGTAACATAGATGGTAGCAAGTAAAGGGATTTGATACACAAGAGTAAAATACGAAAGGCTAGCACTAAAGTTAAAGTACTGTGAGGCCAGGTTGATCCAAGGGAAGAAAATCTTCCTATCAGAAAGATGCCAAAGCTATCAAAAATGTTCTTCAAAGAGATATGACCAGAGAGTAACACAGATATATTGTTATAATCTGTAAGAAAATAACGTTTATTGGTTGGATCTTATTTCTGGCTGAAAAGAAACCGAGTTATCCCTAATTCGAATATTAAATTTTTCCTATTTATACATAAGTACTTTTTGGCTTAAAAAAATCCATTCTCGAAGGAAGAAAAGTAAGTCCCTATTGATGAGCTTAAAATGAAAGATGGGCTCTGAAGTATTCCCCTCATGTACAGCAGTGAGGAGGTACACAATGTAAACTGAATCAGGGCATGAAGTAATTCCAGCAGCTGCATTTTGACTATGTGATCCCCAGTCTCTCAATTTCACTGAACAAGTGCAGGCTGATGGATGACTCTGGGGGAAAGAAATGAACAGATAGGGAAATGAAGGGAACTAGAGAGAGAGAGAGGTATAAGTGTTCTCAGTATCATTAAAAATCTTGGAGAATTTCCAGGTGACCATTTGGATAACTGGTGGTTATATATATTTATTTTATAAACATATTGAAAACATTCAAAATTTAATATTTGAAAGTATCTACTCTCTGGCCTACAAGAAAAAAAATCCCATTGGGAAAAGTATTTCTCTAATAAGCTCATTCTAATTGATTAATTTGACTATACTTCTAATTTTTTCTTTTATTGTAAATTCCTACATTAAAAAATAGTACAAGTAACGTCTTAAAGTCCCCACTTCTAGATTCTTACTTCCTTGATGAAAAAAACTTATTTCTAATAGGGCAAATTTGTCTTTTATTAAAAAAAAGAAAAACTTCCAGAATACCAATTTTTTATACAGGGTTTCATGTGGCCCAGACTAGTGTCAAGTTGTCTACATAGCTGAGGATGACCTTGAACTCCTGACTTTCCTGCCTCCACCTCCCAAGCGCTGGATTATAGGCCTGTAGCATCACAGCTGGCTAGCATTTTTTTTTTTTATTCTGGGAATTGAACCAAGGATTGAACCCATGCTATACTGGGAGCTAAACTCCTTGCACTGAAAGGCATTTTTGACTGACAATTACATGTATAACTTACCTCGTCATATGATTCATAAAGGCTTTGTTGCAATTGGTGGTGTACTTGCAAAGATCGCAATGGACAGATATGGAAAAATGGCTTGCAAAATCTTTTATTCTGGAATGACACTCAATGCACTTATAAATTCCACGGTGACACCTTATGAAGAAAGAAAAAATAATAACAACATATGACAAAAATAATAAGAGAAAACTTAATTAAAATTAATCAATTGAAGCAATGATATTTAAATTAATATTAATAGATACTTAGAATGTGAAATTTTGGTTTCAACAGTAAGTCAGAATAAGTATAAAATATGTAACAAAGATTAATGTTTCCCTATAATAAAAAGAATCAAACCAACCAATTTAACTGTTATATAAAAGCACGAAATTGAGAGCGGTATGTCTGGCTGCGGAGCTAATGTTTGTAGTGCTGGCGATGGGACAACGAATTAAAAATGGGTGACAATGAGAAGGACAAGAAGAGTTTTGTTCAGAAGTGTGCCCAGTGCCACACTGTGGAGAAGGGAGGCAAACACAACACTGGACCAAACCTTCATGGTCTGTTTGGGCGAAAGACAGGCCAGGCGACTGGATTCTCCTACATGGATGCCAACAAAAATGACAGCATCACCTGGGGAGAGGATACATTCAAGGAATATTTGGAGAATCCCAAAACTTACATTCCTAAACAAAAATGATCTTTGCTGGGATTAAGAAGGGAGAAAGGACAGACTTCATAGCTTATCTTAAAAAGGCTACCAACGAGTAATGGCCACTGCCTTATTTATTACAATGCAAAGGTCTCATGGCTTTTAATGTGTACCATAATTTAATTCATGCACCAGAATTCAGATCATGATTTAAAACTGACTTACAGAAAAATGAATATGGTCTTTTTTAAAAAGCAGTAATTCCAGCTCAGTCAACTATTATCATAGCTTTCTTTCTAAAGATATGATTGGACTTTAATTAGTAGCATAGAACTTTTCACAAAGACAGGGAATGCTACCTCAAAACCTACTAGAGATTGGCTTTATACTTGGATTTATATAACGGTTTATGAATATGTTTAAACAATGGGGAAGTTTTCTTCCTGTCTTAGAACCAAGCAAGACTCGCCTGTGTTTTAATTTGTGTTCATTAGCCTGATACAGGCAGTGGTTAAAGATAAGTAAGCAATTTATATTGTCCTTAACTACGCCAATTTCAGAGTTCCCTGTATTGAAAGATGACTGTCTTTTACTTACTGAAAGGCATTTTAGTTTGGTTTATGTATGATATCAAATAAAAAAATATTTAATGCTTAACAAAAGCACAAAATTTAAGTTCGATGTCAAAGATTAAAATTAAAGAATAGGGGCTGGACAGGTGGCTCAGGGGTTAAGCCTCTGCCTTATAGGCAGAAGGTCCTGAGTTCGGATCCTAGACCCCACGTATAGACGCCAGGCGGAAGCGGGGGCGGCCTGCGTTTTTGGTCCTGGTAGGGTGGCACCTGTGAATCCCAGGGCAGAGTAAACAAGGAGGAGGTGGAGGTGGTCCATGGTGGTTCTCAAATTCGTCCGTGGTTCTACACACACACACACACATATACATACACACATGCACATACATGCATACATGCACAATTGAATAAATAATAAATAATAATAAAAAATAAAAATAAAATTAAAGAATAAACAGTGAATTTATATTCTGTTCAACAGCTATAAAAGTACCCTTTTATTATTTGGTTATCCTAGAAAAGTAATTATTATGTAAATGTATGAAATGTCTGTGACATAGCTATATTAAAATAAATATTCAATATCTAAGATTAAATTAGTATGTCTGTATGAAATCAAACACAATACCTTAAATTCTTCAGAGCTATGCTGATTTTGGTTTTCCTGTTGCGCTGTCTCTTTTGTTTGTATATCGGCTTGACTTTGGATTTAGATGTACTCACACTTGGCTTATTTATTTTAAGAGGCTTGTTTGCCTTAGTTTTACTTGCAAACGCCTTGGACACATTTTTAGAAGTTGTATTTTTAGGCTTTAGAGGTGAGACCTGATAACATGTGGTGCTTGTAGCAATACTTGAAGGTGTACTTGATGTTTTTGATTGAGAAGCTCCCAATGAAGCTCGAATAGTAACCTAGAGACACAAAGGCGATATATATGTATAAATAATTAGTTACTACACTAGTATTAGAAACATCATCTGCAAGTCCTCACATTTATGATCAAGCACTTTTTCTTTTTTTTTTAAATTTTTAACATTTTTTATTATTATTTCTGCTCATACAAACTTAATAGGTACACCAGTTCCCTCCTCCCTCCTCCTCCCCCTGAACCCCTTGCTCCCCTTCCCTCCCTCCCCATCTCCCAGTGCCTCCCCCCCAATTCCCAGAGAGTCCTTTATTATGTATGCCTAACTCTCCTCTTGGTCCTCCTCTCTGATGACGTACAAGGACCCAGTGGCATTTCCCTGAACCCTTTCTCGTGTTCCCCTTAAGCATAGGAACACTACTGTGGCTGTCAATCCCTTGCCTCCAAGGATCTTGGTGCCTTTAGCCGATGCTAGACTTTGTGAGGTCAATAGTGTGTTGGACATTGCGCAGGGCATGCAAAGTCCTATTATGATTGCTTCAGCCCTAACTAGTGTGGAGAATCTTCAGATCATTGCTCCTCCCATCCTTTTGCTCTTACAATCTTACCGCCCCCTCTTCCGCAAATGTCCCTGAGTTTCAGGATGGGAGGAGATTAGGCTGGCTTAGTTCTATGAAGCACTTTTTCTTGTAAGGACACAAAACAATTCCAAGTGGGAACAACAGTTTTACCAATATTTAAATGGTGCTGTAAAAACTGATATTCACATACAATGAGTTAAAACCCATACTTTTTATTAAAAACAAAAAAAAAATCAACTCAACATGTAATGAGGACCAAGTTTTAACAGTCGAAATTGTAAAACTCAAGAAAAAAATCTGAAAAGTAACTTCTCATGACCACAGGGTAATTGATTTATTAAATGTCACACTCAAAGCACAAGTGTGCAACAGAACATAATAACAGGTATTGTTTCAAGGAAGAAACCCAACAATTCTACTCCTACTCTCAAGAGAAATGAAAGCATATGTCTACACAAAAAATTTGTTAAAGTATTTTTATAGCACCATTATTCTTAATAACCTAAGAGAGAGAAAAAATCAAATGCCACCAACTGATGAACAAATTTATATGATGGAATATTATTTAGCTACATTGGAATGAACTATTGAAAATACTGCAATATGGATGACCTAGGAAACATTATGCTAAATGAAAGAAACCAATCCTCAAAGATCAAATATTGTATGATACCATTTATATGGAATTTCCAGAATAGGAAAAAAATCACAGGAATGAGATTAAGGTTTGCATGAGATGGTGCTGGGGAAACAGAGTTACTGACAATGGATGTGGAATTCCTCTTGCAGAAAATGAAAATTGTTGAAAACTGAATGTGATGTTTTCACAACTCTTTGAATATTAACTAAACCATTGGGCTGAGTACTTTAAAATAAATTGTATGATATGTGAATTTTATTTTACACAGAAGCTGTTAAGAAGATCAGCATAATATAAAAAGTCAAACATCATTATTTTGAATAGCAAGAATAAATTGCAATCAAGAAAATCTCCCATTTATTCTAAATAGTCTTATTAGTAAAATGAAATTTACCTTGATGTTTACTTACTGTAATATTAACATTTTATGTTGGTAATAATTACATGTAAACACGGGTGCTAATGGATAATTAGAGTCAGTGTAAATTATATGAATATCAAAAGAGTAAATTTTTATGGCTGCTTTTATGCTTCAATATAATTAAAATGCTTTTACAAATACAGAGGCTGTGGTAGATGGCTACTGGTTTCAACTTGACAATTAAAGGCTTTGGTTCTGGGCACATTTGTGAAGAATTAGTAGTTAAACCCTGAACAAGCCTGCAAGAGATTGTCTAATTGATGGGGAGATCCAGCCCATGATAGGTGGGACCATTCTCAGCCAGGTGGATAAAATGGAGGGAAGTGGTTATGAAAGTTGACATTGTTCAGCATACTTGGACAGGGACGCTGTCTGGCAATGGAAGTTTGCCCCTTTCTTAGTAGCCCTGTGGCTATGATGTGACCAGTTCCCTCAGCCCTTGGTATTAGTATGGACTCTCCTGCCAAGCTGGGTTAGGAACTGTAACTGGACAAACATAAGTCAAAATAGAACTCCTTGCTCCTTAAGCCATTTGGTTATGACTTTATCAGCAACCATACATAACCATACACATATCACAACTGTGATAGAGGCGAAACTTATAAGGACTAAAGGATCGCAGTGTGGCTTAGTGGTAGAGTGCTTGCCTAGCACACAATAGTCTCAGTACCACATACACGCAGATATTGAAGACTGGTCACTGCTAAATTGTAAAGCACTTGCCTAGCATATACAGGCTTTGGATTTGGTCCCTAGCACTGTAAAATTAGAATATTAAATCTCGAAGCCTGATCACTGGTAAATGTGACTTTTTCTTTTGGGGGGGGGTTTGGGCAGCATTTTTTTTTTCTTCTCTGGATTCCTTTTTAAATTACTTTTGTGTGCGTGGGCATGTGTGTCAGAGGGCACTGTGTGTGCCTGTGGAGGCCCAAGGGTGACTTTGGGAATCATCCTGGGTTGCTTCTACCTCCTTCTTGCTTCATGCTGGGATTCCCCAGGCTCCACCTTCCAGGGCACAAAGTACAGGCTGCCATCATGTCTGCCTGGTGCTTTTACCTGGAACCTAGTATCCAAACTCAGATCCTTCTGCTTTAGAGGCAGTCTATTATCCTGAAACTCTCTCTCCAGCCCTTTTCTGGATTATTGAAATAGGGCCTTATCCAGCCTGGATGGCCTTGAACTTGATATTTAGCAGACACTGGCCTTGAACCTTATCCTCCTAAGTGGTGGAATTACAGGCGTGCACCATATGTGGTGCTAGGGATGGAATCCAGACTTTATACTTGCTAGAAAAACATTGAATCATATCCCCATCATTGGGCAGGATTTATGCATCCAAATATTACAGTGAAGTTTATATTAATAATTCATACAGAATGGGGATTTTAATAATACTCAACTTTCCTTAATAGAGCCTAGTAATTTTGTTTTTGGAAAATGTTCCATCATATCTAGTGGTTAATAATGGAAAATACGATCACTTACTACTATTCTCTTGAAACATGTCACTGTACTCCTACAAAATACATGTGGCTCAATACCAAACAAAAACACTGAACCAAGAATCAAAAGACCTAAGCTTAAATTTCAGTGCTTTTTCCTAGCCATATGATCCAAGTCTCCTCATGTATAATACAGAGATAATATTAGCTTATCTCTCTCATTTGATTGCTTAATAGATAAAATAGAATATATAAAAATATCTTAATTTTAAGTACCATAAGACATTAATAAGACATTTATACTATTATTATCATTAACACTGCTATATTTCTGAGAGGTTTGCACTGCTTAAATAAGTATTCTGCATGTTTAGTCCCAACATGGAATAAATAGATTGCAAGGAATGACAATGGAACATTTCTCTTACCCTAGATGTTCAGAGCATTGTCCTGTATGATTTTAGATAATTCTACTAAAAGATACACTCACATTCAAACCTATGTAGTCAAAACTAATATGAAAGTGAGGATAACTTTATTAGAGCAAATATTCAAGATTTAACTTTATACAAAGAAATCAGAGAAAACATGTATGCGTATAAAACGAATGGGCAAGAAGAAATTTGTAATCAAACGTGTATTTCCTCAGTCAATAGAATGCTATCCAGAAACTGAATCTGTTTCTCTAAAAATAGATTCAGTAACATCAACTTCAACGTTGGCATTCAAGGCACTATGCCAGACGCTCAGTACACAAGGATAAATCAACCATGATTCCCAACCTCAAACGCTGTATAGCTTAGCAACTGAGGCATATATATTTGAACTGAAATAACTCTATTTTTTTAAAGCTACAAAATACTACTAAAACAATGTGTAGACTCAGCCTACAATCAGTCAAGTTGTATTTACTATCAAGTAATGTCACTTCAATAAGGCACATTGTTGATCAACTCTAAAATCAATGACTAGAAGTTTTGCTTTTAAAGCATTAAGGCTGATAAAACCTACACTTTTGTTCTCAATAAGCATCCCAAGTCAATTTTACATATTACATCCAACAGATAAAACTAGACAGGAGTTTATTTCTACTATATAAAATGCTAATAAATATATGTGAACTGGAAATAAAGCATGCCAGAAACAACCTCTTCATTTTGCAGAGCTGCATTGACATTTTCCAGAGCAACTAACCTGCCCTGACTCTCAAGGAAAGGGATGTGAAAGCCAGCGTCGCTTGCACTTAAATCATTACCACAAAAGACAAATTAGCTTTGACTTTAGTTTGAAATCGTGAATAAACACTTTGATTTCTACAAAATCTTAACACTTAACCATGTTGGTTTAAATGCAATAATTGCATTGCTTGAATATAACTAATCTTCCTTCTACGTTTAACACCTCAAAGTAGGCAGAATCTAAATACTGGATTCTCCTGCCATTTGTCTTGTTCCAAAGAAAGGGTGTGGGAGACATGTGCCTTCTGGAGAAACAATCATATGATATGATCCACATCTGTCACCAATTCACTGCCCATGTTCCTGCATTTTTTCTATAGGAAAGTGTCAACTACAAAATGACTTAACCAGGTAACAGACATTCCATTCTTTCATTGGGAATTTTTTTTTTTTTTTTGCTTTTTGTTGGTGTCATGGTTTTTTTTTTTTAACCACTTGTGATATACAGTAACAAGAGAAAGATATCATTTGTCTTATAGCTATCCTTTCTGCTAGCTATCCTTTCTGCTGTTTTTGTAGTTGAAATATCAATCGGGAAAGAAACGAAACACAGCCCGCTTTAGACAGCTTCTTCTACAAGGAGAAAAGGTGTCTTACTCCCTTCCTGATGGTTGGCCATGTGGGTTTGAGCTTTTTTTAAATATAAAATATGTACGAAAATAATAAATCATGGAAAAATGCTAATAAAGCACATTATAATTAATACTCACCTTTGTTCCAGGAGGTAATCCTTCCAGTTCTTTAGGTTTTATAAATGTACGATGCTGAATCTTATGGTCTGTTTTCTCCTTGCAGGTCAAAAATTGTAGTCTGCATTTTGTACAACGATGAACTCCTTTTTTCTATTATAAAAATATTTTAAAAACCTTAAAATATTGGCTTCTTTCACTTCTTTCCTTTTTGGAGAAAGGATCTCACTATACAGCCCAGACTACTCTGGACTCTCTACGTAGTATATTGTATAGGCTTTGAACTTATGATTCTCCTGTCTCAGCTTCCTCAATGCTGAGGTTACAGGTATGTTCAATAGGCATTTTGAATCAACAAGGACAAAAGTGTACTTTCTACATTCTTCTCTACCCATATCACATATACATGTGTATGTATATGTGTTGGGAGGGGAGAAACATAAAATAAAAATCTATTCCCTTACTTTCCCCAGTGTCTCAAAATATATGTGGAAACTCCATTTTTTTATAGAGTCTCAGAACAAAGAATACTTGGTCACTCTTAATACTAATATAACCATGATAGGTTGTAAGCAAGATGTTCAAAACATTTATAACCTTTCCATTTCTTATACCTCCAACCACGAGTACCACCTGCACTGGTCTTTAGTCTCTCATGTGGACTCCTTGGTCTGGAAAGGTGGTTCAGGGATTAAGCCTCTGCCTCACAAGCAGAAGGACCTGAGCCCAGATCCCCAGATCCCATGTAAAAACGTCAGGAAAAAATGGCAGTAGTCTGCACTTTTGGCCCTGGAGTATGGAGCCTGGGAAACCCCAGAGCAAAGCAAAGAGAGTAGAGCAATCCAGGATGATTACCAAAGTCACACTTGGGCCTTTACGGGAACACACAGTGCCCTCTAACACACACACACACACACACACACACACACACACACACACACACACAATTTTCTCTCTTTCATTCTTTATCCCCCCATGTGCTTAATATTTTCCATGGCTGCTGGGATGATCTCAGCAACATTGAATATTTTCATGTGCCTAAACCTCTTTGATGGGTTTCCATTAACAATAAAGTATCCTGTGGTTTACAAGGCCCTCCTTGATCTTGTTTGACTGTGACTATTGCACCCTCATCTATTACTTTTCCAACTGCTTCATTGTTGTGTTTTAGTCACACTGACATCATCTTAGGTACATGTTTGCTTCAGAACTTATTTACTGTTCCATCTGTCTGCAACAGTATCTCAGACACAAGACTTTTTTTTTTATTTGAGGTTTTTATTTTTTCTCCCACATTTTATTTTTTGTACTAATCACACAAGCTCAATAGGTATCCCCGTCCTCTCCCTCCCCCTCCCTTCTCCTGTCATCACTCATTCCACTCCCCCCTTCCCCCCTTCCTTTGAACCCCCCCCCATCATCTCCTAGAGCATCCATTTGTGTGGGTACTGAACCTCCCTCTGAGTCTTGACTCTAGTGAGGGTTCAGGACTCAGTGGCATAGCCCAAAGCCCCTTCTTGGGATCCCCATTAGTATAGGAACCCTATTATGACTGTTTAATCCCTTGCCTCTAAGGATCCCACTGCCTGAAGCCTTCTTCCCTGTGATCCATGCTAGACTTTGGGGGGGTCGTTGACATGACAGCCATTGTGCAGGTCAGGCAAAGTCCAATTCTGGCTGCTGCAGCCCTAACTTGTGTGGAGTATTTTGCATATCATTGGTCCTCCCCATCTTTGGGCTCTTACAATCTTGCCGCCCCCTCTTCTACAAGGTTCCCTGAGCTTTCGAATGGGGAGAGATTTGGCTGGTCTGGTTCTGGGTGAATAATGTAGGGTCTTTGGTGTTCTGAATTATGGTTGACACAAAACTTTTTATATACCAGTAACTAATGTGTATGTGATGTCTGAATTATAAAACACACACACACGCAAACACACACACACACACACACACACACACACACACACACACACACGATTCTTCATTACAGTATAAATTCCAGAGGGCATGGACTGCTTTTTTCACTCAGTATTTCTAATACCTAACCTAGACCCTGGAATATATTAAACTGAATAAATATTTGTTAAGCAAATAGTGAAGCAGGCAGCGAGAGACTGACAGAGTACACATGAACAGCAGACACAACTAGTTCAGAGTGGCTGTTATTCTGTTCAAAGAAAATTTTCTTAGACCCGTAGGGCAGGAGCATGCAATCTAATTTAAATTAATTAAACTTAAGTAATACATATCTTTATTTTGTATGCGCATGGTTGCAATGTACTAAGGTTAATGATGGTACAAGCACATTTAAAAATTTGTTCAAACCGGCCTGGAGAGGTGGCTTATAGGCTAAAGCCTCTGCTTCATAAGCAGAAGGACCTGAGTTTGGGTCTCCACCTCACATGCAAAAACACCAGTGAGAAATGGTGACAGCCTCCAATTCTGGCCTTGGAAGGCAGAGCCATGGAAACCCCAGAGCAAAACAATAAGGAGGTAGAGCAATCCAGGGTGATTCCAGATGTCACCCTTTGGCCTTCACAGGCACACACATTCGAATGCCCTCTTCTACCCCCCCCATGCACACACACACACACAGCACACACACAAAGAAATGTTCAAACAGTGATTTGTTCCACATGTAGAGAAAAAGTTCTCTGTGTTTTTTTTTTTTTTTTACATCTTTCTAGGTACATTTTCACATTATTTACTGTTTCATCTGTGCCTGGAACATTCTCTCTCAGATAGACACATAACTTTCATATACTGTTTGGGCGAATTAAGGGATTTTCAATGAAAATGTTATCTGCGATTTGTCTTCAGACCTGTCATTCTGGAGTATAAATGCATAGTAAAAACTTGGGCCCTATGTCAAATTTTGGGATCTGCCATTTGCTGAAGAATGTGACATTGGGCAAGTTACTTTCTATAAAGCTTTGTTTCCCCTTCTTTTTCTTAGTGTGTGTGTGTGTGTGTGTGTGTGTGTGTGTGTGTGTGTGTGCACGTGTACAGAGGCCAGAGGGAGCGTTGGGTATCATCTATTATCTTAACCTTGTTCTTTTGAGGCAGGGTTTCTCTGTGGATCTGGAGCTTGCATTTTGTTAAACTATACTGGCAGCCACCAAGGCCCCACGATCTGCTTGTCTCCACCTCACTCAGTGCTGGGATTATGAGTATGTGCAGGGCTATACTGGTTTGTTAAGCAAGTACTGGAATCTGATCTCAGGTTCTCATGCTTGGTTAGCACTTGCTGTTATTGAGCCATCTCTCCAGCCTCAAGTCTGTTTTCCCTTCTATAAAGTAGAAATAACCAGGTATCTACTACATAGAGTGCCTGTAAAAATTAAACAACATAATGTACCTAAAACACCTATCATAAGACAAGTGATTAGTAGTTGGTAATTATTTGCATTACCAAGAAATTAATGAAAATATTTAGCACACCTGAAAACTTTCACATTCATAAACATTGTACTTTCTCTAAAGTTACTCAAATATGTTAATGTATCTTTAAAGAAAATTATGTGTTCAAAAATAATATCAACCACATGTTCATTAAATCATTCTTTCTGTACTAATAATGTAATTTTAATTATAAAATTTTCTCTCTGGCTTTTGAATCTTTGGTGAATAATTATGCAAACTGAAAATACTTAAGGGATATCTGATAATCTTTTTACCAGATATTTTCCCCTCTTTTCTGTTGAATGTCTATCTCTTAGGTATTCCAAACCTAACAAAATGTTTCAGGATGTGCTATGGATGAATGTTTCTGTCTCATACTAATTCACATGTTGAAATATTGACCTCCAACAGTACTGGAAGAGAGTGATTTTTGTATGATTAGGTCATGGACGTGAAGACCTTAAACATTGGATTAGTGTTGTGATTTATAAGGGATGCCCAGAGAGCTTTCTTGATGCTTCTGCCATGTGAGGTCCCAGGGGAAAGATGACCATCCATGATTCAGGAAGCAGATCTCATGATATCCCAATTCTGCTGATGCCTTCTTAGCCTCTGTTACTATGAGAAATTAGTATTTCTTGTTTGAGTTATCCAGTTTATGATAGTATGTTATAGAACACACTAAACATAACAGCTTAAGAAAGCATTCACAGCACATGGATGATCCCCAAGAACGCTCCCAGGTTTGATGTTCTAGTAGACATATTTATACTTATACAACTCAGAAGTTGTGATCTTCACAGCTTTGACAATTATAATGAAAGGATACAGAAAAAGATTAAGAACAAATGCACACCGGGCCAATGCTGGAAAACACAAAGTACCAACTTCTAAGGCCTCTTTTGCAACACAGGTGCATAATACATCATTATCCACCTTGAACTAACTGCTGTAACATGTGCAAAATGCCCTTGGATAGAAAAAATCCCTCAAGTCCATGAGCCCAGGTTCCTATGAAGATAAGTAATGAATAATCCGACCCTCAAAAGAAAAGTGGGCAGAAGAGTGGGAGGGAGTGGGAGGGAATAGTGAAGGGAAGGGAGGGGATAGGAGTGAGGAAGGAGGGAGGGAAACTGGGATGAATACTCAATATGGTCGTAAAAGTAGAAACAATTAATTTAAAAGTTAAAATAAATAAATAAATAAGCATGTAGTGGATCAGCCAAAAAAGAAAAAAAGCGCGGGGGTCACCATTTCTTAAGCAAATTATCTAGATATACTAGTACAACAGAACTAGAGTTTCCATGAATTTTTAAAAGACCCTCTTCAGTGAGTAACATACCAAACATTTTAAGAGTTCAATTTCTAGAAGTTACACAAGGAGGCCCTTTTAGATAATGTGCCAGATTTGAGCATTTCAGTTCAGCTGGGATAACTTCTTCCAAGACAATAGCAACTTAACAGAAATAATCTTGGGTATGAACAATGACGGGATATGTGTATATGTGTACATGTGTTTATATGTGTATGGGTGTGGGTGTATATGTATGTGAGTGTGTGAGCTTGTGGAAGCGTAAGGGTTAGATCAGGAATTATCTTTGATTGTTCTTTCACCTCACTGTTTTGAGCCAGAGTCTCTAATTAAACCTAGAATATGCCATTAGAAACAGTCTGGCCTGCCAGCTTCCTCAGGGAAGGGACTGAAATTATAGGTGGGGTCCTCCTGACATTTTATGTCAGATCTGGAGTGGGGGTCCAATTCAAGTCCTTCTACAGGGCATATAAATTTCCTGAGACACAGACCACCACAGTGGGCTCACTTATCTATCAACCCACATCTGTATATATATCAATCAATCTGGAACTTAATAGAGGAATTATGTCAAAAGCCTCATTCTGAAGTCTTCACACTGAAATACATATAGGCAGCACTAATTGGACTTAGTTGGTTAGTTAAAAAGAGAGAGAAAAGGGCTTGAGAGATGGTTCAGGGGTTAAGATTGTCTCGCAAGTAGAAGATCCTGAGTTGGGATTCTAGGTCCCACATAAAAACGCCAGGTGGAAAAGGCAACAGCCTGCACTTCTGGCCCTAATAGGCAGAGCTTGGGAAATCCCAGAGTGAAGCAAGAAAGAGGTAGAAGCGATCCAGGATGATTCTCAAAGTCACCCTTGGTCCTCCACAGGAACACACAGTGGCCTCTGATACACACAAACACACACACACACACACACACACACACACACACACACACACACACACACAAATAAATAAAATATTTAAAAAAGAGAGAGGAAAAAGATGAGGTTGAGGGAATGTATTGAGGAGGGTGTCTCTGGGGAGTAAACAGCAGATATAATCAAAATACATGGTATACATGTATGAAAATATCAAAGAATCAATAACAATATAATTTAAAAATCCTAATACTGAACACATTATACATACAGGTAAGAAGCCAAGAATCCATAGCATAGCTCTGTTGCTACCAGCAGCCCCACCTTGCCTGGCCACATACACAGTGCAGACAGGGGTCCAGGGCACTGTCCCACTTTCAACAGTCCCCTAGACCCTACACAGCTATATATAAGATGCAAGTAAGGGCTGGTAGGCCCCAGACCTTGTCTAATTATACACATGGTACAAGTTAAGGGCCCAGTGATCAGACCTAGTAAGAAATTTCAGCCCTGCCCCCAGTACCAGCCTGCTCTACTCCAGGACCCATCAGCCCCCGCTTCTCATTACTCTGACCAAGGAATGGACCCAGGAGGAAACCTCATCTCCTAATCTTTGCTCCCTCATGAGTGCCCCAAACTGCCTAGTATCCTGTTCCAGCTAGAGAATCCAGAGCAGTGAACTAAAACTTGACAGCAGAAGCCCAGGTCCCATCACAAAAGCACAGCCATTTGAAAGGCGGAAGGAGAGAACTGACTTCTGAAAGTGGTCCTCTAATTCCCAGGCATAGTCCACGGAATGCTCTCTCTCTCTCTCTCATATAAATAAGCAAAATATTAAAAAATACTGTTAGATATAAAACTATAGATCAATTTAACACAGTGGTAGAGCTGTCCAAAGAAGAAATATGAATGTCTAGGAAACAAAAAGTGTTCAAACTTTGTGAGAGAGGGGATGACAACATCTGAAGTGGGAAACAGTCTGAAGGTGGGAAATG
Organism: Typhlomys cinereus; assembly: GCA_023101885.1. Taxonomy (NCBI): domain Eukaryota; kingdom Metazoa; phylum Chordata; class Mammalia; order Rodentia; family Platacanthomyidae; genus Typhlomys; species Typhlomys cinereus. The sequence continues at coordinate 112,867 of JALPQD010000267.1, forward strand.
GTACTGTCAGACAGCAAGTGACTTCTGTTCATGCTAGGGCTGTACCTACTTCTGCTAGACCTCCACAATAACTGATCTAGCAACACTTAGCCATGGAAGGGGATCTCATGAGATGCAATTCTACCCTGAGATACTATATGGGACTGGTGCTGGATAAGAGCGGGGGAGGGGGGAAGGGGCCCATCCTGAAGCTCAGGGAAATTTGCAGAAGAGGGGGCGGTAAGATTGTAAGAGCACAAGGATGGGAGGAGCAATGATTTGCAAGATACTCCACACAAGTTAGGGCCGAAGCAATCATAATTGGACTTTGCATGCCCTGTGCAATGTCCAACACACTATTGACCTCACAAAGTCTAGCATCTGCTAAAGGCACCAAGATCCTTGGAGGCAAGGGATTGACAGCTACAGTAGTGTTCCTATGCTTAAGGAAAACACAGGAAAGGGTTCAGGGAAATGCCACTGGGTCCCTGTACGTCATCGGAGAGGAGGGCCCAGAGGAGAGACTGGCATGCACATTAAAGGATTCTCCAGGGATTGGGGGGGAGGCACTGGGGGATAGGGAGGGAGGGGTGAGGGGAGGGGGAGCAGGGGGGTCAGGGGGAGGAGGAGGGAGGGAGGGAACCGGTGTACCTATTAAGTTTGTATGAGCGGAAATAATAATAAAAATGTTAAAAAAAAAGAGCGGGGGGGAGGGTGACAGCCTGTTTATTTGATGGTTTACCCACTAGTGATCCGTTCACACCCTTGTGGGTGCCTGGGCACTTGCTAGTACAGGCATCCTAGATGAGACCCAGTAGACAGCGTGTGCAGAGGGATATGGAAAAGGGAGGAAACTGACTGGAGGGGAGAACCTGTGGGGTGAGATGAGATGGGGATAGGATAGGTAGTGAGTGATGAAAACATATACATTGTTATTAAATTTAAAATAAATAAAATTATAAACAAAGCATTCAGCTTGTATGGCAAGACAGAATAAAACTAAGATTCCATCTCACCCTTTGCAGAATCGCCATCAAGACTACAAATACTGGCTTGAATGTAGGTAAAGACAAACTCTTCTACAATGTTAGCAGAACTGTTAACTAGTGTAGCCACTTTGGAATTCTAGGCTTTGGAATTCTAGACACTTTGGAAATAATACCATTCACAATCACCTCACAAAATACGTTGGAATAAATGTAGTCAATGAAGTGAAAAATCTCTATGATGAAAACTTTAAAAAGTTAATTCAATAATTAATTAATCAAAGATCAAGAGAGGAAGTGATAGAGAAAGGACATGTACACATAGTGTAATGGTACATGGGCAGAGATTAGAGAAAAACTTTGGAAATCAGTTCTCTCCTACAATGGAAACTTCAAAACACTGATGAAATAAATTGAAAAAGACATTAGAAAAAAGACTTCCTATGTTCATAGGTTGGAAGAATTAATATCACAGAATAATGAATGCAACTGGAAAGAGTCATACTGAGAGAAGTCGTCAATCTCAGACAGACAAGTATCGAAGGTTTGATCCCATTGGTAGGTCCTAGATTTTGTACAGAATTTTGATGATCTAAACTGACATGAAAGGAGAAGCAAAATCATCTAGGTAAATAGATGGGACTAATAGGAAGTGGGAAAGATAACAAAGGAGAGGGTATCAGGGAATGGGGGAAGCAGCTTCAAGGCATATTATGTACCTGCAAGAAAATGACCTTACGTATCCTAGCTTAATAAAATAAAAAAACAAACAATAGCATAAAATAGACATTTAAAATGTCCTGTTTGTAAGCACAAGCAAAAGACTTCAAAATTGAATTTTAAAAATCTAGTCATTTATCAAATTTCTTTTGTCAAACATAGGTGTGGAAGACAACACACCACTGTTAGGGAAGCTCCAATAGAAATATTTTGCCAGAGGTTCTTAAGGTGAGATGACTTACCAGGACGACAAAAAATAAGCATGTTGATACTGTCCCACTGGTAACAATAGTTCTTTCTGAATGCATTTGGAAATTCTAGTTTTATGATGTTTTCCTAGTTATCAAGTTGATTTTCTGGTTATTTAATAACTAGAATTAAAGCTGGCAATGACAACGCAATAAATAATAGGACAATATGGTGAGCTGATCAGTAAGGAGGCAATAAGGAGTACAGACTCAATAAATGCATGGATTCATGCTTTTGTCTAAAGGCACTTGCTTTTTCAAACACATGATAAACTCACACTACTTTATCAACATTTTCAGCTAAATGATAGACTGTTTCAGAAAAAGACTTAGTAAACATAAAATTAGAATTCTAGTATATTCGTATATTTTGTAATAAGAGTCTTTGCTGTTTCATTTTTTAACCAGTACTATAAGAACCATTCTTGGGCAGAGAGGATGGCTCAGTGGTTAAACCCTTTGCCTCAAAAGCAAAAGGATCTGAGTTCAGATCCTTAAATCCCATGGAAAATGCCAGGCAGATATGGTGGGGGACTATAATTTTGGTTCTAGAAGTCGGAAGTAGAAACCCCAGAACAAAGAAATAAGGTGGAAGAACCATCTAGGATGATTCCTGATGACACACCATAGGGTTTCCACAGGCGCGCGCGCACACACACACATACACACACACACAGAGTGCTCTCTTGTACACAGCCATACACACATTTACAACCATCCACATGCAAAACACACATACACACGAAAACAGAAAATAAAATAAAGGTACTATTCCTGGTTACTCATGACAAATATATGCCTTCACATAACAAAAAAAAAAATGGAGTAGGAAGTGAACAGAATGTTTGAAGGAAAATAAAATAGATAGCTATAAGTCCCCAATCTTATCTTCCTCGGTTTGAACATCCTTTCCCCTGCTCCTCATAATTACCTACAAAATCATTCACTTTCCAAGCACTTTTAGACCCCGAAATAGCCAGCCTATACTCTCCACTCATTTCTTCTCTTCCCCTCTACTCTGTGGTTACCATTTTTTAATGTTTTATTTTACTTTATTATTTTTCTACTTTTACAAGCATATCCCTGCTTCCCTCCATCCCCTCCTCCAATCCCCTCTATTTCCGTCCTCAATCCTTCCCACTTCCTCCTACCCTCCTGCCTGTATGCATCTATGGACCCCAGGGTTCCCTCTAGCTTGTCTACTTCTGTGGGGGTCCAGGCCTGTGGTTATCATTTCTAACTGTCTCTCAGGACTTTTACTAGCTATGGACCACAGTTTTATCAGGAAGAAGGGGGGTAAAAAAAGAAGTGAATGTTTCACAAACAATTTAGCATAAACTATATCAAGCATGTCTTTTGGAACAACTTTGCTCTCTGTCTGGAACAAACTTAACTAATATTCTCAATACATATACCTTTTCAGTAATGCAACAAGAGCAAATAAGAAAGACTGAATCTCACCTGATGTTTCATGTAATGATTCATGTACGGGGTTGCCATTCTACTAACTTTGAGGCAAAATGGACAGAGCAAGTTCTTAGTGTTTTCATGAGATGCTCTAAAATGAGCTTCTACATCAGAAAACGTTGATGATCTAAACTGGCAAACCTAGAAATATAAATAAGGTTAAGTTTAACACAAAATTTTACAACCCATATACAACTGCATCAAGTCAGCAATGACAAATCATCCTACACTGAGGGATACTCCAATCCGTAATTAGGCTTTCTTCTTTTCAGATCCAGCATTCCTGTCTTGACTTAAATTTTCAAGTTCAGACAATTATTGTTTTATACAGTTTTTCTCTGCCACATAAAACAGAGTATTTTCTTCTGTAGATTTTAAAGACTAATCCAGAGGCAATTTATCTTTATGATGCTTTCTTATCTGGGAGTCATTTAAAATTCTGGAAAAATACTGGTCCCCAAACATTATTAGGCTCTCTATAATAAGAACATTTTATGTTTCCCTGGCATGTTTTTATTCTCCTTTATATAATAAGTGATGTTTATCTTTCTCCAGGAGGATACTTGTCTAGTACAGAGTGGTCAGCAAACTTTGGCCAGCCCACAACAGCCCACAAATAATGCATGAGTTCTACTAAGGGGGGGAGGATTTAATGAATAGTCCTTTTGTTTTGGTATTCTTTTATTTAAATGGTTAAGAAGTCAAAAGAATAGTAGGATTTCATAGCACATAACATTGAATAAATACCCAAATATAAAGTAAATATGTATACCTGGCAAATATATGGCATTTCACCAGGTTTATGAGTATCCTTCATATGTTGTAAAAGAATATGCTCTGTTTCGAATGACAGTTCACAGATTTTGCAAATAGCTGAAAGGAAAAAACATTACACCATTTTCAGTGTGCATATAAAAACACCACACACTTTGTATCTCCACTACAATAAGAAGTGGTACTAGAAACACTACTAGACATAGCACTGGTGAGTATGGTTTTAACAATGCTGTCACTGGTCTAAGAAAATGAGGACGGAACTCAATGATAGAGCACTTGCCTCCATTCTTAAGGCTTTGGGTTCAATTCTTAGTACTGTAAGCAAAAGACAGATCAACGCTCAAAGGATATCCTACTAGCTTCTTTAATTTTCATAGCATCATTAAGTGGAAATTACTAATTTTTCAATTTTTCAGATAAAACCCCAGAAATACATAAAAGATAATTTTTTTACAGAGATCCTACAGCAGTACTTAGATTTCAATGAAACAAGACACAGTTCCCAGACAGTTAATTACCATTGCAGCTATTTTTCTTATTAAGTATAAATGAAGACCACTGATTTTAAATTTTAAATTCTTTTCTTTTTTCTTCCATCTTCGTGTGCATGTATGTAATGTGTGTATGTACAGGTGTGGTTGCATATGTATATGTGGGTGCACGTGTGTGTGTGAAGGCCCAAGTTTGATATCTGGAATGATCCTCAATCACTTTTTCTCCTTATTTTTTTTGAGACAGGGTTTCTAATTAATCCAGAGTGTGCTGATAGGGCTAATCTAGTCTGCGAGTATCCAGACTTCACTTTGAGAGGTTAGAATTATACTCAGGCTACCACACCCATGTGGTAATTTACATAGTATGTCTGGGTATTTGAACCCTGGTCCTTTCACTTGCTCAGCAAGCACTTTAACCACAAGCTTTACTGAGCCATCTCCCTCCCCAGGATTGATATTAAAATTTAGTCATGCAATCTGAATGTTATTATTTAGTCCCCTATATACATATAAGTTTACTAATGAATAACTTATAAGGATTTCAACCTTATTAACAAAGTCTATGTAAGTTTATTTTGCTTTCAAATGAAAAAAATCTAACACTTTTCCAACAGGATCCTTATGATTCCCTCATAATCTGGCAAACATATTCAGTAAGAATCAGAACTTCTGGGTTGGAGAGGTGGCTCAGGGATTAAGCCTCTGCCTTGCAGGCAGAAGGTCCTGAGTTCGGATCCTACACCCCACGTATAGATGCTGGGTGGAAGCGGGGGCGGCCTGCGTTTCCGGTCCTGGTAGGGCGGAGCCTGTGAATCCCGGGGCAGAGTAAACAAGGAGGAGGTGGAGGCGTCCATGGTGGTTCCCGAATTCGTCCATGGTCTACATGCACACACACACACACACACACACACACACACACACACACCTATGCACACACACGCATACACGCACAATTGAATAAATAATACATAAAAAAAAGAATCAGAACTTCTATGGAATTGTCACTTACTAGAAAACTCATGGGGAGTGTGTGTGCTCTCAATGTGACACTGTAGCTGGAAGGGAGTAGGGTACTGCCGGTGGCAGCGCTGGCAGGTGGTATGGCTTTCCCAACTCTCACTGTTCTGCTTTTCAAGTTCCAAGTGATGCTTCATATGATTCATGAACCTATGAAGGATTTTCGACAGGTACAAAAATTAACTTAAAACCCCAGAAAATACATAGATACATATCTGGCAATAAATTTAGAAAATGCAATCATGCAACTCAAAATATTGTCTCTAAGGTCTTAAAGCCCTCTAGAAGAGGGCTGGGCTTGGTGGCATGCACCTGTAGTTCTAACCACTTGGGAAGCTGAAAAAGGAGGATTCATTGAGTGGGTGAGCTCAAAGGCTGCCTGGACAATAAAAGAGACTTTATCATCAAATAAAGTGTGTACTTTTAAAGTTCATTTCAAGGCTGGATATGTGACTCAGTTGGAAGAATGCATGTCTGGTATACATGACGTCCTGAATTCAGTCACCTGGATGTGGTGCCATATGCCTGCGATCCCAGTACTTGGGAGGTGGAGTCTGGGCTACATATGACCTTGCCCTCAAAAGATGTAATTTCATTAAATGGATCATTAAACATTTTTTCTTTTCATCTTCATTCTAAAAATAATTCACTAATGTGGCCAATATAAAAATGCAATTAATGCGCTATAACTATCATTTCAGATTTAAAGCAATTTGGGGTAAAGAAAATCGGGGCTTCTTTTCTATACATAAAATATTTACTTTCCAAAACATGATACTTTGAAAGAAACTACCATCAAAAACTACAAAGTTATAAAAGAAATCTTTTAAAGGCAATGCATTGCTTTCAAAATAAATGTAATAAAATTGTTAATGCACATTATAAGAACTTCTTGCTTTATTTAATGACATTAGCTTACTGTTATAACCAACCGCTGTGGTTTGAGTCTGAGATGTTCCCTAAAGGCTTATGCATTGGGGCACTAGTTGCCAATGGACAGGTTTCTGGGAAGTGAGGGTTCTGATGTAATCAATGGATTAATCCTTTGATGAACTCATAATATGACATTATTAGGAGGTGGAAGAAGTGAGTCATTGACTATATTCTCTGGAAAAAATGTACCTTGCCCCTGGCACTTTCCTGTCTCATCCTTTCCCTTTTGCCACGGGTGACTAACTTTTCTCCACTATGCCCTTCCTCCATGATGGTTCTGCCTTGCTACAGGCTCAAAATGATGGGATAAAGTGACCATGGCCTCTGAAATCTCTGAGACCATGAGTTAAAACAATCCACCTTTAAACTGTTCCTCTAGGGTATTTGTCACTGTGTTGAAAAATCTAATACTGAAGATACTCATTTTTTTCCTTTGCAAATTGAGTCCTTTATAATGCCTTCCTTTTAAAAAAAATTTTTATCCTGCTATTTTAGCTTCTCTACAGGCTTCTTATGAATAGGAACTTTTAAATTTCATGGCAGAGAGTACACATAAATGGGCAAACCTACTTGGGATTGAATTTTGATGTAAGTGATTCAATCAAAAACAATTTTGCTGAGCATGAATGATCACGCCTATAATCATGGCACTAGGGAGGCTGAGACAGGAGGATTGCTGTGAATTTGAGGCCAGCCTGGGCTACAGAGTGAGTTTCAGGTCAGCCTGGGTTACAGTGAGAACTTGCCTCAATCAAACAAACTAAAAACACCAAAATAGTAAGATTTATTATTTTTTTTGCATATGAATGTGTATGATTGTGTTGTGTATGTATGTATCTATGTCTGTGTGTATCAGATGGCACTGTGTGTCCCTGTGGAGACTGAAAGGTGACTTTGGGAATCATTTTGAACTGCTCTACCTCCTTTTTGCTTTGCTCAGGGGTTTCCCAGGTTCCACCTTCCAGGACTGGAAGTGTAGGCCATTGCCACTTCTGCCCAGTGTTTTTACACCGGATCTAGGATCTGAACTCAAGTCCTTCTGATTGTGAGGCAGATCTTAACCCCTAAGCCATCTCTCCAGCCTCCTTATTAATATTAACTTTAATACTAGGTGGATTATGTATAGAAACTGAGTTCCTAAAGATAATCATCCTAAAATGCAGTGATAATAAATGCAAATAAGAAATCATCGTGAAGGCTTTTTGCTTGTTTTATTTTTTTGAGACAGTGTCTCATGTAGCCCAAGCTAACTTTGAACTCACTATGTAGCCAAGGCTAGTTTTGAATACCTGACCTTTCTGCTTCTATCTCTTAAGTACTAGTATTATAGGCTTCAAAACACTGCTCTGTATAGCTGGTGGTAAAATTTGCTCTGTCTATTTTTTCTTGAAACAATATCTCTACACAGCCCAAGATAGCCTCAGGATTGCTCCGTCTCAACCTCCCAAGTGCTAGAATTATTAGCATGTTGGCCACCATGTTGGTGTTGGTAATATCTGTCTTACTTCTTTGGTTTTGGCAGATGTCTATAATTTACTTTTAAAAGTGTTCAAAATACTACATAAATCTACAGTGTAGTAAAGCAAGTTCTAGTTGAGCAATTCTAATCTGACATGCTTCAAAATCTAAAACTTAATGTATATCACATGGATGCCACGAGTGAAAAATTCTCACTTCCCCTATTGTGCTAGGTCAATGTAAAATGCAGGTATACTAGAAATATATAAAATTACTTTCAGGCTATATATAATAAAGTATAAGCAAAATACAGATTTTCGTGTTTAGATTTGAATTCCATCACCATTACATGCATGCACGTGTATTGTGTGTGTGTGTGTGTGTGTGTGTGTGTGTGCAAATGCTCCAAAATCTGAAAAAAATCAGAAACATTTCCCCAAGTATTTTTTGGATAAACATACTCAACTTCTATAATAAAATGTGACTGGCAGAATCAAGGTAGCACACAGACAGCTGTTTACTATAACTTTTTCACTTTTGTTGAATATTTTAAAAATTAATTATAAGATACTAGAAAAACCCACCTAATACAAAGCCAGGCTATTAAAGGAATAAAAAATACCTAATTGTCTTATCACTTTGCTTTGCTACTTTCTTATCTATCATTATAGATAAGAAATGATAGATATTTAACGTGACATATAACTCGGAATGTAAAATTCAAGTGTTTAAATTTAAAACACAAAATGTCTAGAATATGAAAATTGGGAATTAGGTGTTATAAAATGTGTGAAATAATATAAATCAAAGGAAAACAGGTTACATCAACTTGAACTTCTCCAAAAAAGATAAAAATGAATTCTCTGTAAGATATACTAAAACTCACAAATATGAATAGAAAAATTTGAACATTAAATAAGACTAGTATGGAAGAGGTGGGACAGGATAAAGTGGTTTTTCTTATAATATAAAGAAATGTGATACAGCAATTAGGAAATATGAGAGAAGAATTTTTCCTACATAACAGTAAGTATACCTGCCCTTTCTTAAGCTGGCTGAAAAAAAAACATAATTAGGCAAATTCAGAAATTAAACTATGAAAATACAAGAGAGGATAAAGGCTTTTAGCAAAAACAGTCTCTCTATTCAGTAGAAAGTACTAAAATGATTTACCTAGGATAGCAATGAAAAATGTAATATATTCATCTTATAGGATCAAGATGCAAATTATAGTTTCTTAATTTCAAACAAATGAAATAAGCATTTGCATACCTAATGTTACTTTTAAGAACTTTCGCGCAACTGAAACATTTAAAAGTTGTATAAGTCTTCGGTTCTTCCACGACAATTCCTTCATGTCTTCCATAATAAAAATCATTAACTAACATGATCAATTTTTCACTCTCTGTATCAGCGCTAGTTTTATTTTCAACACTTGAAAGTTCTGGGTTAAGAGTTTCCAGTAAGTTATTTATCATGTCTGGGCAACAATGCTAAAAGAGGAGAAAAAATATGTCTTAGTTGTATCTTTTGTAAAACAGATATCAAAAATCAGTTTTGTATTTATGACTAGGGACAGATCACAAAAACTCTGCTTAGGTAATATGTCTGAAAAGTATTAACTAAAAAAAAACAATAATCTATAACTTCAAAACAAATTGAAACCTTTAAGTTCAGAGATATCTATAAAGTTGGTATCTATATAATGTTCCACATAATTTTCCTTTACAGATTTACTTTGTCTTTTCTAAATTTGCTCTAGGACAAAAATAATACATTTCAAATTTTTTTTTAAATTTTTATTTATTTATTTTTGTGTGAGGGTAATGTATGCTCTGTGGGGACCCAAGGGTGACTTCGGGAATCATCCTAGATTGCTTTCACCTCCTTCTTGCTTCTCTCTGGGATTTTCCAGTCTCTACCCACCAGGCTGGAAATGCAGGTCACTGCCATTTCTGCTTGTCATTTTAACGTGGGACCTGGGATCCGAACTCAGGACATTCTGCTTGGGAGGCAGAGTTTTAACCCCTGAGCCATCTCTCCAGCCCACATTTCAAATTTATATCAAGATATAACTTAAAAGGAAAGGTAGTCTTACTTATCATTATGAATAAGTTTAAGTACCAAATAACATTTTAGTAAAGAATGGTTGGAAACAATTAAATGTGTCACTCTCCAGATACAAAATAATAGAAGATATGTGTCTCAGAAAGAATCATCAGTCACATTTTGAAAACCTAAATAAATTCTATCTGTAATGCTTAAATATCTAATGGGGAAATTGATCTCGACAATAAAATCTAAACCTCATGTAAGCTGATTTTAAAGAAGAATATTTTCATACACAAGTCTTTTTGAAATAAGAAAATTAAATTTTTATTGGATTTCTCTAGGAATTTTTAGTGGAATTTCTCTAGGAAAATTCTCTGAGTAACTGGAAAAGAAAAATAAAATGGGAGAAAATATTTGTAAACCACAGATCTAATAAAAGCCTTAGAAATAAAACAAATATTCTTAAAATTCATTAGCACTTCTCCAATACCAATTTAAAAATAGGTACAGGAAGTGAATAGACATTTCTAAAAAGAAGACATATCAAATAACTAATAGATATGTGAAAAGGCCCCCCCCAAATCGCTAATTACTGGAGACATGTAAATCGAAACTACAAGAAATCACTTCATTAGATGGCTCTATCTGAAAGGCAAATGATAAGGAGAGAAAAGGCAGCCCTTAAGTAGTGCTGCTAGGAAAATAAATCAGTGAAACCCATATAGAAAACACGGGGTTCTTCAAAAAAAAAAAAAAATAACACTGGAATAATGATCCAGCAATGACACTCACTTCTGGGTATTATGTCCAAAAAATATGAATCTGGATCTTAGACAGGTTTGTGTTCACTGTAGCATTATTCACATTAGCCAAGGCATGAAAACTAAATATATCAGTATAAATGGATAAAGAAAATGTCGCATATAGACAGTATAGAAAATTATTCAGTCTTTTTAAAAAAGGAAATTCCACCTTTTGCAACAACATGGACAGGCTTGGAAGATACAACAGTAAGTAAACTAGGTCAGTAACAGAAGGGTAAGTATTACATGATTCCTCTTATGAGAGAAATCTAAAGCAATTCAACTAATAATTCAAAGAGTAGACTGGTGATTGCATGCTCTGGAGGAAGTGACAGATGGGATAGTATCACTTAAAGAAAACATAGGTTCAGTTGTTCAATATGGATAAACCTTAACAATATAATGAAAAACACTAGTATCTACAGATAGAAATGTGTCACTGTAAGTTTAAAAATTTTCTATCTGGGTAGATTTTAAGTTGGGCTATCACAGAAAAATAACAAAAACTTCTCAGAATGATGTTTCTTTTTATGGCATAGATTGTGATGGTTTCTCAGGCATATGGTTAACTCAGAGTTCACTGAGTAATACATAAGAACTAGGTATAGCTTTTTGTTTGTCAATCATACTCAGAGTTAACTGAGTAATACATATGAACTAGGTATAGCTTTTTGTTTGTCAATTATACTTTAATAAAGTAACTTTTTCAAAAGGACAAGGACCAACGGAGATGGCTCAGCCAGTACAGGCGCTTTGGCATGCAAACCTAGAAACTTGATTGAATTCAATGCCCAAAAACCATATAGTGGAAGGAGAGAAGTGATCCCTGAAAACTGTCCTGCAACTTTCACATGTGCCTGCTCCAACAGAATAAATAAGTTATAAATTTTTAAAAAGTATAAAAAGCAAGACTACATAACCTCAAGTTCAGGTGGGGAAAAATAAACTTTGAAAGCTACATACATACTAAACAATTATACATTTAAAAGACTCAAGCCTATATAACCAATTAAATACATCCTATCAATGAATATAAATAAGTTTGACTCAACTCCTAAAAGAAATTTTCATACAAGATTACAAAATAAAAAAATCAATGCTGGTAAAAAGAAATGTATAAACAACAAAATACTCTGGAGGCACCAAAAACAAAAGAATTAAAAAAAAAGTCTAACAGGAACAAGAAAACAAGGATGTGAGTTTAGTATTAAATTGGAATTCAGAATTTAAAAAAACATTGAACAAGATAAACATTACTTTATTTAAAATGCCCATGAGGGATTAGAAAGATGGCTCGCTCAAGGGTTAGGACTCTGCCTCACAAGCAAAAGGTCCTGAGTGCAGATCCCAGCGCTCACATAAAAAATGTCAGGTGGAGGGGCTGGAAAGGTGGCTCAGGGGTTAAGCCTCTGCCTTGCAGGTGGAAGGTCCTGAATTTGGCGGCCTGCGTATCTGGTCCTGGTAGGGCGCAGCCTGTGAATCCCCGGAGTAAACAAGGAGGTAGAGGCGGTCCATGGTGGTTCCCGAATTCGCCCGTGGTTACACACACACACACACACACACACACACACACACACACACACACACACACACACACACACTAGAATAAATAATAAAATAAAAAAATTTTAAAATGTCAGGTGGAAACAGTGGCGGCCTGCACTTTTGGCCCTGGTGGATGAGGCCTGGCAAATCCCAGAGCAAAGCAAGGAGGTAGAAGCAATCCAGGATGATTCCTGAAGTCATCCTTGGTCCTCCACAGGGACATACATGCCCTCTGATACACACACACGCACGCACAAACACACACACACACACACAAAATATGAATGAATGAATGAATGAGTAAATAAAGTTTTTAAAAACTCCTATTGTGGGTTGAGTTAAAATTATCATTGTATAGGAAATGCTCCATTAGGAGTTTATTTCTGAATGAGTTTTGAAAATTAAAATGTGAATCTAAGAGATTCAGTAAGAAATATGAAAACAAATGTCACCATGAAAATATTTAATAGAAAATTTAATTTATATGAAGGATTAAGTATCTAATAAAATGTCTGTTTCACCAGAAATTTAAAGAATGGCATGATTTAGCCAGTAAAATATTCTGATTAATGTATTATTGTCATTTAAAATTGAAATGACTACTTACAAGCTATTATGTATATATGAACTGAAGTTTTATAATTCCATGATTCAGAAAGGCTTTTAAATCTTGTATATTGTTAACATTATAAAAATAAATTTATTACTTGTTATATGAAAATACCAATTAAAGACTTAATATTAAATATAACCAGTTATTCCACACCACTCTTAGGGATGTTGCAAATATTTCAAAAAGTTACACTCTGAAATAATTTTTACCTCCATGTGGCATTTCAAAGGCTCCAAAAGGCTGAACTTAAAATTGCACTTTGGACAAAATCTTAGTGAAGACTCTCCAGTTTTAGAATGAGTTGGTGAGGTATCTGAATCTAAAATAAGTTAGGAATTATATGAGTAAAATTAATTTTTAAAAACTCAAAATAGATTTAAAAATCCATCCCAATTTCTAAAATTTATTTATAACTAATACATTTTATATGCTAGATTTCATACTTACCTGTTGATTCCATAACCTGGGAAGATACTTCTGAAGGAGACTTATTTAAAAATGATGAAGAGTAATTACTAGTTTCAGAAATACTTTCATTGGTCCTTGGTTTTTTAGGATTATCACTGCTTACTTTAAGAGGAGAAAGTCGTTTTAATGTTGATGATGTTTGATCAAAATCTGCCAAGATTTTAACAACAAGAAAGACATTTATAAATGCTTTAGCATGGAATATTATGTATATAAAACTGCTACTAAAATGACCAGACTTAAAATACCTTGAAGATAACTTAAATATAAAATAACTGACTACCCTATTATAAAAACAACAACAAAAGAATGATTAGAATTGATGCAACTAAGAGGTAGACTGTACAAAGGGCTTCTATGGACTATATAGATTTCACAGACACAGATTTTCTTCCATAAACCTCTAAAGATATTTTTAAATAGGGGGCTGGAGAGGTGGCTCAAGGGTTAAGCCTCTGCCTTGCAGGCGGAAGGTTCTGAATTCGGATCCTAGACCCCACGTATAGACACGGAGCAGAAGCCGGGCCAGCCTGCATTTCTGGTCCTGGTAGGGAGGAGCTTGTGCATCCCAGGGCAGAGTAAACAAGGAGGAGGTGGAAGCAGTCCATGGTGGTTCCCGAATTCGTCTGTAGTTCTACACACACACACATACATACACACACATACACACACGCGCACGCACACAATTGAATTAAAAAGGTATTTTTAAATAAAGTTATTGTCAAAGAAGCCAGATAAATAAAGAAAATGTCACAAAACCCAAAACAATAACAACAATAACAAAAAAGAAGGAAGGAAGAAGGAAGGAAGGAAGGAAGGAAGGAAGGAAGGAAGGAAGGAAGGAAGGAAGGAAGGAAGGGAGGGAGGGAGGGAGGAAAAAAATAAAAGGAAGGAAAAAAGAAAAACTAAAACAGAGTTGAGGTCTATAAATGAATTTGTCTTGGTGATTAAATACATTTGAGCTTATAAAAATTCATTCATTTAAAAAATTTAGAAAAACTCCCTTGAGTCTAATAAATGTAATGGGCATTTCAGACACAGAAACTTTCCTGTTGTTTTGACTTTTATGCTTTGAATAAGAATTTCCTTGCTAGAAATAGTTGTATTTTATCACCTTAATGACTGAAGGATTGCATAATTTATGGTATCTATATCAGAAATAGGGTTATTTAGGCTACAAACCAAGCACAGACGAAGGCAACTTTGAAAGTAAGCTAGTTAATTGTACTCCATTACAAAAGTTCTAAAACGGCACATATATTGTAATGCTACCAATTATACATTTATGGGAGCAGTAGATACATGCTGGGAAAATTAGGAGGCTCCACTGTCAAACTTACAATGTTTAGTTCTTTAATACAACATAGATATGATTTTTCCATTTGGTGCTACAATTACTGAATTCTATATTGCCAGTCCAGGCATCCTCCTTGATTGCTGTCTACCTTATTCATTGAGGTGGGGTCTTTTGCTGATTTCAAAGTTCACTGACTGTGGCCTAGGATGGCTAGCCAGCTTGCTCTCAGGGTTCCATCTTTGCCTTCTGAGGGCCTTTAAAATACAATTTTTAAAGCATGCAGATGATATTTAAGTTACAGAAAATCAATCTGAATTCAATTTGGCTCCTTCAGCTTATGTATTTCTACTCTTTCAGTCTATGCTTATCACCAACTCTCCACTATTCTCATCTGTGCCAATAGAAATCCTATATCAGGGGCTGAAGAGACAGCTCAGGGGTTAAGACTGTATCACAAGCAGAAAAACCTGAGTTTGGATCCCAGGTCCCACAGAAAAACCTTCAGGTGGAAATGGTGGCAGCCTGTACTTCCAGCCCTGGTGGGCGGAGCCTGGGAAATCCCAGAGCAAAGAAAAATGGAGGTAGAAGCAATCCAGGATGATTCCCGAAGTCACCCTTGGTCCTCCACAGGGACACATAATGTTCTCTGATACACACATACACAAACACAAACACACACACCCACACACACATACGGACACGCAAAAATAAAATTTAAAAAATCCTATTTTACCTCTTCAAATTCAAAAGCAAATCCAACCTTCTGTATGAATTTTCCATAAACACCTTGAACAAGGGAATCCACTAATCATACTTTCAAACACATCACATATTCATAATCAGTATTATAATAACTATTTGTTAAATTATTTAGTTCATAATTCAGTTTTAATTCTTTTATTTTGGCCTCAAAAAGTGCCAAGATAAGTAATTTATCTCCAAATGGCTCATTCTTTATGCAGAAAATGAGTCAATTACGTGGAGTACATTATGTGAAAAAAATAAAATGATCTCTTTTAATAAATTGGGAAAACTGAGGCATTAAATAGGAAACTCATGAAAATCCTCAGAGTAGAGGTTTAAGCTGCTATGTCTTCTAAGTCACCTTTGAACTCACTAAGTAGTCGAGTTTGGTTTCAAACTCCTGGTCGTTCTGTCTTTACCTCCCAGAACCTCCCTGGGATTAAAGATTCCAACAAGATTTATAGAGAGGAACTAGGCCAGCCTAATCTCTCCCCATCCTGAAGCTCAGGGAAATTTGTGGAAGAGGGGGCGGTAAGATTGTAAGAGCAAAAGGATGGGAGGAGCAATGATATGCAAGATACTCCACACAAGTTAGGGCCGAAGCAATCATAATTGGACTTTGCATGCCCTGCGTAATGTCCAACACACTACTGACCCCACAAAGTCTAACATTTGCTAAAGACACCAAGATCCTTGGAGGCAAGGGATTGGCAGCCACAGTGTGTTCCTATGCTTAAGGGGAACACAGGAAAGGGTTCAGGGAAATGCCACTGGGTCCTTGCACCTCATTGGAGAGGAGGACCCAGAGGAGAGTTCGGCATGCACATTAAAGAATGCTCCAGGGATGGGAGGAGGAGGCACTGGGGGATGGGGAAGGAGAAGGGAGGGGAGGGGGGCACAGGGCGGTGGGAAGTTGGAGGGAGGGAGGGAACTGGTGTACCTGTTAAGTTTGTATGAGTGGAAATAAAAAAAAAAGAAAAAGGAAAAAAAAAAGATTTGTAGAGAAAGTAGGAGTCAAAGTCTTTAACCTGTAGAAGCAAATGGAACTAAGTTCTGATATCCAGATCCCAAGTTAAAATGCTGGGCAGATGTAGTGGCCTACCTGTAATTCTAGCCCCAAAAGGCAGAATCTGGAAATCCCCAAAAGGAGCCTGTGGGTGATGTCTAGGATTAATTAGAGACCTGGCCTCAACAGTAAAGTAGAAGAGTGATTCAGAATGATTATCACTATCAACCTTGGGACTCCACATGCATGTGCACACAAGTGCTTACATATCTA
Source organism: Typhlomys cinereus (assembly GCA_023101885.1). NCBI lineage: Eukaryota > Metazoa > Chordata > Mammalia > Rodentia > Platacanthomyidae > Typhlomys > Typhlomys cinereus. The sequence continues at coordinate 129,747 of JALPQD010000267.1, forward strand.
CACATACACACACATACATGTGTACTCACACATATATAAAACATACATACATGTAAAAAAAAGAAATTCAATTCCCTTTGTACATTAATCAAGTCTTTCCTTATAATATTTATGAAACAGCATTAAATCAAACCTTCCATCATTTTTTTTGGTATGCCTGAGGACAGAGTATCCTTTGATGAATCAAGCAGTAGTATTGAAGAAGTATCTGGATCAACTTGTGATGAATTCTTTGAAAAATCCTGTAAAAAGTCATAGTCATTTTGTAAATTTTTATAAAGGTAAATTGTATGCCAGTACTCTATAAATATAACTGTAATGACTCAGTTACAAATAAGTCATATATGTAACTTTTATAATGGGAATATAAACATTTTGGTTGCTTATTGAGTGCTTGCAAGTTGAGAGACAATTAGAGTATAAGAATTTTACTTTGATAGTAAATTTTCTTTTATTTGGGAGAAGTAAAGAAGTGAAACTATTTCCCTATAAAATCCCAGCATAGGTTGGAGCTCTATGTGCATTGGACAGGCCTGTCATCCTTCTATCTGAACAACCATACTTGGCACTGTTACAAAATTTTCCAGTGATATCAGTTTAAGAAGTTGTAGGGGGCTGAGGAAATGGCTCACTGATTAAAACCTTAGCCCTACAAGCCAAAAGATCTGAGTTTATATCCCCAAATTCTATATAAAAATATGGAGTGGATATGGTGGCAGCTTGTAATTTTGGTCCTGGAAAATAGAGCTTTGGAAACCCCAGAACAAAGCAATAAGGAGGTAGAGAAATCCAGGGTGATTCTACATGCTACCCTTGGGTCTGCACAGGCACACTACTCAAGTAATCTCTTGTACACACGCCTGAATACACACACACACACACATACACACACACACACACACACACACACACACACACACACACACACACACACACAAGTCATAGAGACAGATGCTGAAGTTACCCTAATCATTCCATTCCTGGAATTTGAAATATACAAGGCAGATTTCTTCATTTGAATACATTAAATATAAGTATCTTAACATGCACTAAAACAGCAATTACTATGACTTAATTGTAACCTAGTGCAATCTTACTGAAAGGTATTTAGTTTCTAAATATTTGGACTGTAAAATGAAAAGTACTTATTTGCAATTAATACTTTAATCCCTTTCTAAAAGTGACAATTCTGGTCAATTAAATCTCACAATCTTAGAGAACAGATATATTCTTCAAAAAATAACTCATCAATTCACCAATTAGAAATTTTCTTTTCATAAAATATTTATGCAAGATAACAAAAATGATGCTAAGATGGTAGAGGAATAAGCTGGTACTCAGAAGACATTCCTATTTATTTAACTATGTTAACTGTGGAAAAGTTACTTCCAAACTTGGTCATTTCGTTTCCAAATGAAACAGCTATCAACAACTGTGTATTTAAAATATATTCACTTTGTTCATAATACATATATCAAGTAGCTGATACAATAATGCTAATAAAGACATTATGTCATCTCCTATCTTACAAATAGGTAAACTAAAGATTATTGTCCAAATAAAATTCAGCTTGCTTCTGATGAAGCAGCTGGTATTAGAATCCAGGTTTAATTAAAAACAAGGTCATGCACTATAGCATGCTAACTTTAATATGTACTTTTCACATAAGACTTGCAATTCATTCAGGAATATTTACCTGTCATTCTTAACCCTGACTGCACAACATAATCACCAGTAGAGTTTTAAAACATGAACCTTTAGCTAGGAGAACAGTACACCAAACTGTTCTGTAAATACCTGTTATTATACCCATAGATTGGAAGAGCATTCAAGCACTGAACTTAGAAGTCTTCTACAACAGAAGGTGTTTATTATTGAAAAGCATGTCTTGCCAAAAATGCAGAAAATAAGGGTCTGCATACTGCTTGTCCCTAAACAGAATGTGTAAACCTTACTCATCCCCCACCCCAAGGCTTGGGGAACATTGAAGAAGAGGAGGCAGCAGGATCGTAAGACCCTGAAGTAGGAAGGTGGTGGGCCAGGCTTATTTCCTGGACATGACATAGTCATGATATACAAGACTTCACAGCAGATATGTATACTTCTGCAAGAAGTGCAAGGGAACTGTCTTATCAACATCTCACCATAACATCAGAAAGATCTCAAGAAGTTCAACACTTCTCTGAGAGACTGACGAGGACTAAAGTTGATGGGGAAGTAAAGGAAGATGCTTTCCTTTAATGGAATATCCACTGATCTAGGATGCTTGCTGGAGCATGAATCAAGTCAGGCATAAGTCATCACAGAGTATGTGAAACACAGTGGGCTGCACAAGGGAAAAGGCATAAGTCATCATAGACTTGATGAAACACAGTGGGTTACACAAGTGAAAAAATTTGAAAATAGGAGGGAGTCAGGCAGGGGAGATGAAAGGTTGAAGAGGATAAGGAAGGGAGATGGAATTTGGGACTAAGAGTTGAAAATATTATAAAGTAACTATATTCATGTATGTTACATTAAAAAAATCAAGATGGGAAAAAATCCCAACACAATGGTAGGGAAAAGTGTCTTAGTGTCAGGACAATAGTTTTTTAATCTCACAAAACCTTAAAAGAGTCTTGGGAACCTCAAAGTCTCTACCACCATAACACCATATACCACTTATCTAAGGCAAGGCTTCCATTTTTAAAATGTGTTCGTAGGCATGGGGAGTTGGCTTTAAGTACACAAGTATGAAACCCAGAATTTAGATCCCTAGCACCCACATAAATTCTGGATGGGCATGATGGAGTGCCTCTAAAACCTGACTAGTAAGACTAGTCATATGGGAGAACTCTGGGCTTGACTGAGAGACTCTGCCTCACAGTTCAAGATAAAAGAGTAATGAAGGATAATTCCTGGCATCAACTTCAGGTCTTCCACATGCATGCATAGGGACACATGTACGTATACACACACTCATGAAAACACACACACACATGCATACCTCACATACATATATGTGAAAATGAAAAATTAAAATGTACATACCTAACTGTATGGATTGGTGTATGTATGTGCTGATATTATACATACATATATATACATTTGTATAGGTATATATGTGTGTATATATATACATATATGTGTGTATACACACACACATACACATATATATAAATAAAATTCTGGGTTAGCTGAGTTGGAATCCTATAGCCATCATTTAGTATCTGACCTTAACTGAATCACTTAGGATCTGTGAACTTCAGTCTCCACAACAATAAAATGGGAATAATAGTGCCTTCCTCATAGGGATGCCCGAAAGATTAAGGAAAATTCATATACAGTGTTTAATACAGACCCCTGCGCACATTAACAACTCCCTAAGTTAAGTATAACTCCCTAAATGTTAAGTATAACAATTATCTATTACTTGTTAAAAGTTTTTGTTACTGTTGTATTTTGTTTTGTTTTTCAGACAGGGTCTCACTGTGACTCAATGTAGTCTAGAACTCACTATGTAGCAGAGTCTGTCCTCAAATTCACAATCCTCCTGCCTCAACATCCCAAGTGCTAGGATTACAAGCACGTGCCACTGTGCCTCACTTAACAGTTAAGTATACTTAACAGTATACTTCAAAAATAAATAGCAATGACTTTTTAGAATAATCTGAATTAAGAACACCTGATGGGTGGAGTCAGCTAGCTCAGCTGGTAAATAAAGCCCATGTGGCACAAGCCTGACAACCTGAGTTCAAACTCCTGAAATCCACTAAAAGTGAATGGTGAAAATTGTTGTTCTCTAACCTCCACGGGTGAGCTGTAGCAGGCACACATGCACTAACACTCACCATCTACATAGGCAGTAATGATAGTTAAGAAAAATTAAGAGAGCACCTGGCTCGGTGTACTTTGAAAAAGATGATTTCCTATAAGGAGAGAGTAGAATGTGGGTTACTAGGGTTGGGAAAGGCAGGGGGGGGATGGTACAAAAAAAATCTAGGTAAGGCAGTCACTGGATTTGATGTTGCACCTTTGTAATGTTGACTTGTAGATCTGAATATATCAGGAATACCTGTATTTAAAAAGCATACAATATACTGAAAATATTGCAAGTAATCAGTTGGCTAGATAACATATTCTATAACAGAGTGAAGTGATTATTGTTTAAAATGACATATTTCAAAATACCTGCAAGAAAGGACTTTAAACATTCCCAATTCAAAAAAAATAAATACTTGAACTGATAGATATGTTGATTGCCTTTATAGAGTTGCTATACTTTATATACATGCATTAAGATATCACACTGTACCCCACCCCATATGTACAACTAGTTTTCAATTTCATAAACATTTTGTTTATTTTTCCTTTTGAGTCTGGGTTTCATGCATGACATAATTGATTTTCAATTAAAAATTAATATGAAAAGATGCCATTATGTAATAGCCATTACTGATCATGACTTTTTATATGCTCTTTTATTGCACTGGCTTAAAAACTATACTTAACATATTACCTGATTTCTTAACATACTGGCCAGTTTTTGCAGTTATTTTGGATACTGGTTGAACTATTATTATGAAGATAGTGATATTTTCTGATGGCAATTATGGTCATCAGCTATGACAGTTTTCAATTCTAACCTGTTATATAATATCTGCTCTGAACTAATGATATTTTTGAAAAACTTACACTCTGAACAACAGAAGAACTTTGTGAAGATTTGGATTCAGGATGAAATCTAGGCAAAGCAGCCACCGGATTTGATGTTGGGTTTTTGTAGTGTTGATTTGAAGGCTTGAATATGGCAGGAATAACTATGTAAAAAAATCATACAATATATTGAATTAGTACTATTAGTACTATTGCTTCAAATATTCTACATTAAAATTAAAATAGCACAGTAATACTGTACCTGGACCGAGTGAATCATTCCTTAGTACCTTTGAAGATGAACCAGGGTGACCTCTGTTCAAAATATCTATACAAATATTTTAAAATGCATTATTTAAGTGAAATGTAGTAATACAATAGAAAAAATTCCAAAACTCCATATAGAACCAATGACAGAAATTTCCCTTAATAGGGATAAGAATGTATATGGACTCAGGTTCTTGAGACTCAAAATAAGGCCCGCCCCAATCCTTATGCTGCATTTTACACACCTAAATATCTAGAAATTTCATTATGAACCAGTTGATTTGATTGCTGATCTCCTGATTACTGGGTATCATTATTTGGCTTCTGAATGGTAATTATCAGCATAATGATTAAGCTCAACCTAGATGTTAGTATCTGAATGGCTTAAGAGGTTTCAAATATACTACTCTAGAAGTCAATCTGAGTCTGACAGGATGCTCTCACTTATTTTCGGATTGTTAACTCTTGTACATGTGTGCATATAACATTCAGATTTTTGATGGGACAATTGAAATCTGGAAAATCAAAATTTTTTTGCTTAAATTTTCTTTTTAGGAAAAGTTAAAAAGTACAAAAATATTGTATAAAACCTAAAAAAATACTTTTAGCACTCAACAGAATCTGATCTCATAAAATAATTGTGAGGAGTAAAGAACACAAAAGTATGATTTTGTGATTATGGAAATAAATCAGCACTACAGACACGCAGAGGAAAACCTATTTTTTTCAAACAACTTAATGTTGTGATTTCCTATATACCTTGAACTCTCAAGATTTCTGCTTTAGCCTCCAAAGTTCTGGAACTACAGATACAAACCACCGTATTTGGCTCTGATACTGTTTTTGCTTTATGTATTTGCTTAAACCATTAGAGTTATTCTTACTTTGTGGTGGTTACAGTCTATCAAAGCAAGTCTATCATACCCCCTTATGGTAGTTCTACATGAATTTTTAACTCATATATATTCCATATTCTAAAAATATTTTATGGCTTACATCTTAATCATCAATCAAGTCATTTGAATTCTTAGTTAACAATTTAGAAAAGAAATTCCACTGCTTCTAATTCCCTTTTTGATATTATCTAAAACTAATAGACACTTTCTAGGTAAATACTGCTAAAAGGGTGCTGGAGAGACGGGCCCAGCAGGTCGATTGCTGTTCCTAAATTTGGTGACCTGAGTCCCCCGAGTTTGATCCCAAAGCCCACATGATAGAAGGACAGAACTAAGTTCTGATTTTTGACTTCCACTTGTGTGTCATGGTCCTGCCCTCCAAATAAAAAATGCTATTAATGGTTGTTGTCTACAATTTATATTAAAAAATGAATTGTCTGTTTCAATATTACTGATTTCAGTAACAATTTTGAAATGTAATATTTATTAAAAATATCTATAGAGCTGGAGAGATGGCTCAGGAGTTAAACTTCTGCCTTGCAAGCAGAAGGACTTGAGTTTGGATCCCAGATCCCACGTAAAACCTCTGGGTGGAAATTGAAGTGGCCTGAACTTCTGGACCTGGAAGGCAGAGCCTGGGAAACCTCAGAACAAATGATGATTCCCTAAGTCACCCTTGGGCCTCCACAGATACACATAGTTCACTCTGATACACACAGACATGTACACACACACACACACACACACACCTGTAAAGTGACTGAAATAAACAGAGTATTTTTTCAACTATGAACAATAAACTACCAAACACATTTAGGTAATTTTATAATTTAGGTGGCACTCCATTTGATAGCTCATATTTTTCCATTGCTAAATTTTTCTACCTCTGATAAAACTGTATAAAAGTGCTACTCTAATGCTAAACGTAAGAGAAGACAAAATTAGGCTTTCAGGGAATTTTGAACAACTATTAACCACACTACTGCTCACAAACATGGTAAATAAAGCAATTGGTATGCTAACTACATTCTTTGGTCAATTCTCCAGGCTTCAGAAAAGTAAACAATGTGGCAAAATATTTGTTTCATCTTTCTCCCCTGAAATTCAGTATGTCATCCTTCCCATTTTATATAGTTTTTGAGCAGATCCTTTGGAAAAGTTATTCTCAGTATCTTTAACACTATCACAATGCCAAATCCAATTAATCTAACTACAATCTAATAATCCACAAGGGTATCCAGCATGTTTTTACTAGAAATCTGTAAGGATTTATGCCTGTTACTGCCTGCAGTGTCCAACTACAATGAACACATATCTCATTCCATGTTGGAAGGTCCATGTAACCACATGGTACACAGACCAGAGACTGCAAAATCACACACAGCCCTATGCATTTTATAACCATGAGTCAAGATGACACTTTAATGAGAATCCACATTACACCAACAGAAAATTGAGAATAGTTTGATATTTTAAACAAAGCATTCCAAAAACCTCCTTTTGTGTACATTTGAGCAAAAGGGAGAAAAGACAAAGTATTATGAAATTACTTGGGCCCTTTAAAAAGTAGGATTTCCAGTTGCAGATGGCTCATAATGCTGTCAAGTAAATTTCATTATTTTCTTTTTTCATGCTTGATATTTTAACTTCTCATCTACTCACTACAAGTGTTTCTAACATGCATCTATCATCTTTAGTCCATACTGATCTTACCTTGTTCTTTATTCTAACTCTTTACAGAATATTATCAAGTCTATAAGACAGCTGCAGACTCTTTTCCCATTTTTAAAAAGTCATATTATGAGCCTTCAAGGAAATAGCTCCTTACTTGAAATGGCTGGTTTTGAACTTGATATCTCTCCAACAAAGATCAGTTCATCATCATCGTCACCTTTATTTTCGGTTTCTTCTATCTTCTTCTGCCATGGTTCTAGCTCTTCTTCTTCACATTCCATGAAGAGTTCAGCCATTGCTGAATTATCTAATTTTTAGAAGCAGAGAAATAATCTTTATTTTCAAAAAGAAAAGATGTTTTTCTGTAATACATAGTACACTATTTAAGATAAATTTTAGTAATCCTAAAGGGAGAATGGTATTTGGTAGGTGGTATGTCATAGCAAAAATAAGGAACTCAGAACCCAATGTTTAAGATCTAAACTAGTAGCTCAGCCCACCCCTGTAACCCTATTGCTTTCAAGGGTCTTGCAAGAAGGATCACATGATTGAAGCTAGCCTGGACTACACAGCAAGAACCTGTCTCAAAACAAAACCAGTGGAAATAGATAGCTCACAAGAAAATGAAGGAAAGTAATTATTTACATGGCCAAAAAAAGTTAAATGATATTCAACAAAGTTGAGTGCCCAACTAGAGGGACCAACTAGGTTCAGTGAGGAACCCTGTCTAAAATACGAAGTAGAAAATAATAGGAAGACTGATACTGACCTCTGGCCTCTACATGCTGGGGCACACAAATAATGCACACATGCATGCAACACATGCATACTTTAAAAAATCAAACTGAACCTAGAAATGGTCCAGCTTCAATAAGATGGAGGATTTGCATGGCAATCCCAAGATGTCTGATCACATGATAAGAAAGTGTTCTTTTAAAATTTTTAGTGTTACATACACAAATATAGTGAATTTATAGTATTTTCACCCTCGATCCCCAATTCCATTCCCCTTCTTTTTTCCCTTACAACTTTTCATCTCCCCTCCAGACTCCCTCCTATTTGCAAGTTTTTCCCTTGTGTGGCCCACTCTGTTTCATCTGACTTGCCTTTGATGGCATAAGTCTGACATGATTCATTCTCCAGCAAATATCATAGATCAGTGGATATACCATTGCACATGATGCAATATGCCTTCAACTTGAATGAGCAATGTTTTCTTAAATTGCACTCTTGTGCTCAAAATCTGTATGTACAGGGGTCAGCCAGATGGCTCAGTGGATTAAGATGACCACATGCAAACCTGGGGCCTGAATTTGATTCTTGGAGTCACTGGGTGTTAGAGAACTGACTTCTGAAAGTTGTCCTCTGACCTCCACACACAGGTCACTGCACATATGTCCTTCCCCTTCTCTCATTCCTCCCTCAAGGAGATAAGGAAAATATTCAAATAGACAAATGGAAAAGCATTGATATGTATTGTTTCTTTTTCACACACAAATTTTGTATTGGAAAAGCAAAAACAAATACTATACAGCCAACTACCTTAGCATAGTGATTACACGTTTGAGGTCAACTGCATTGATCATGTCAGTAAAGCTACTAAAGTTTATGTCCGATTTTGTTTTCAAACTAGTAATATATTTCATTTTCTCATGCATCAAATTTTCTATAGACAAACTTCAGTATGTTGGAAAGTATTTTTCTATTAAATTCAAAAAGTAGTATTCCAAAAAATAAAGAATTTTCTTCTAATCAAAACTCTTGAAAAACAATAGAGAAAAAGTAAGGTTTGGTTAGCATGTGAAAAGCCCTGGGTTCATCCCCAGAAATGCATAAACCAGGCCCAGTGGAACACCTGCAATCCCAAAACTAGGGAGATGGAGGCAAGAGGATGAAAAGTTCAGAGTCTTCCTCCATGTTATAAGGGCTTTTTTTTTTTTGAGAATATGAAAATGACAGTCTACTACTCCTTCACATCCTCTGCCCTTAGTTAACTGTTAACTGTCTGTAAATCCTTGGGGAGGGGACATGGATCCATAAGTCTCCCCTAGCACCCATTAAATCTTGGGGAAGGGAATAGACTTGTGAGTCCTGTCCCTAGTAACTTGTAGTAAATCCATAGGGAGTTGCAAGGCCTCTTAAACCCCCACCTCAGTCCTGGAGGATAAGTTAATGGAACAAAGGATACCTTCTGCACAGGTCTCCTTTGCATAATCAAAATGGCTGACAGTTCAAAAGGGTAACTATAACTTCATGCCTAGAGGCCAATGTGCTACAACCCTCAGCTACATAACTAGATTGAAGGCAGCCTGGGCTCTATGAAACACTGCCTACAGAAAACAGGACAGAAAGACCAAACAACCAACCAATCAACACACAAATACACACACACACACACACACACCACCACCACCACCACCACCATCACCACCACCATGACCAACAACAACAGCTCCACAAAAAATGGGTTCTGGGCAGGTGGCTCAGTGGATAAAGTGCTTGCCCTGCAGGCCTAATGATCAGACTATAGATCTCCAGACCTATGTAAAAAAGCTGGGCAAACTGTTAGCAGTCTGTAAGTGTAACACAGACAGGGGTTTTCTAGGGAAAGCTGGCTGCTCTGGGTTTGACTGAGAGACCCTGCATAAATAACAGAAATGGAAAGCAACTGAAGAAGACACTCAATGTCAACTTTGGAACTCCACCCACATGAGCACATATAGGCAGGTACACCCTCACATATATGTGCATCCCTCACACATTACCATACATATGCAGGGTGGAGTGGGGAGAGAAAAAAGAAAGGGTAGGAAATCAAAGGAAACAAGAAGCAAATTCCTAATTCTAAAGAACATAAACCTCTAGAATTGAAAGGTCCCAGCTCCCAGCACAATGGGAGTTTGAAAGCAAAACAAAGCAAAACTGAAGTATGAAGATAAAATTCCAAAGACAGGAAATAAAGAATATATTTGAAAACTTGGGTGGGAGGGAAGAATTATGTTTATAAGGGTTTTAGGAAAAAATTATGTATGTATATGAGTTTTGCATGCGGGTGGGTGTACATGTGAATGCAGGCATATATACAAAAGGGCACGTGCCTGTGGAGGCCCCAGGCTGACACTGGGACTCATCTTGAATGGTTCATGCACCTTATTGTTTTGCTCTGGGTTTTCCTAGGCTCGACTTTCTATGGCCAGAATTACAAGCTGTCACCATATCTGCCTGGTTAGTTTTTACATGGAATGTGGGGATCTAAACTTAGGTTAGCCCCTTAGGGAAATGCTTTAATTCCATTTTTCATCAAGTGTGAGGTACACACATAATAAAGAGCCAAGTATGTGACTATTTATGATTAATGCAGACAGAAGAAGAGGAGCTTCTTTATTCAATAATTTACCCATTGATAAGTCACCCATGACCCAGCAAGCAGTCAGGTACTAGCCAGCACAGCCATCCCACATGAAACCCAGTGGGCCATGCACACACACATGCACACACACACATGCACACACACACACACACACACACACACACACACACACACACACACAGAGACTTTAAAGTAGGAGGAAGACTGACTGGCAAGAAGAAAGTGTGACAATGGGACAGTAGGGGAATGAGATTGGGTAGTTAAGGGATGAAAATACATGGATTCGTTTTATCTATGTATTAATGAAGTGTCAAAGAATAAAAAATTAAAAGTTAAAAAAGCAGATGCTGGGCTGGAGAGATAGCTCAGGGGTTAAGACTTTGAAAAGCAGAAGGTCCTGAGTTTGGATTCCACATCCCACCAAAAAAAACGCCAGGTGGAAATGGCGGTGGTCTGTACTTCCACTCCTGGTGGGCGGAGCCTGGGAAATCCCAGAGCAAAGCAATTCAGGATGATTTCTGAAGCTACCCTTGGTCCTCCACAGGAACACACAGTGCCCTCTGACACACACACACACACACACACACACACACACACACACACACACACACACACACCAAATAAATAAATATGAAAAAAGCAGAAGTGTGAGGCAGGAGGCTTGTGCAGGAGGCTTGTGAACGAGGCCAGCCTGGGCAATATGAGTTCTAGAGTGGCCTGTGCTACAGAGTGAGACTGTGTGTCCAAAAAGAAAGAAAACAGAACAATCGTGACTAAAAGGGGCATGATGGTGCCTCACTGTGATCCTACAACTCAGGAGGCTGGGACAGAAGGATCATGAGTTCAAGGTAAGCCCCAGCAATGCAGCAAAATTGTACCCCCCCAAAAAAAGATCAAACACCAGCCAAATCAAATAAAGTTTACCTTCCATTCACTCTTTTTAGTCTCAGAAGAATCTACCAAAATAGGAGACTTATAAAGGAAGAAGAAACAGGATGCAGAAAACATGCCATTGTATACAAAACAAATACAAAGGCCAAGAGCTGCTCAGTAAACCAACAGAGCAGCCAGCAGTAGGGATTATTACTGGAAGGAGATCCCCCTTAAAAGATGAAAAAAATTATATTGTTAAATTACCTGACCAGGTTTACCATGAAGAGGACTGAGTGAAGAGGATATAGATTTTATTTCATAACAGCAAATCTAGGCTGGAGAGATGGCTTAGACTCTGCCTCACAAGCAGAAGGTACTGAGTTCAGATCTCAAATCCCATGTAAAAAAACACCCAAACACCTGCATTTCTGGTCCTGGGGAAAATCCCAGAACAAAGCAAAAAGGAAGTAGAAGCAATCCAGAATGATTCCTGAAGTCACACTTCAGCCTCCACAGGGACACACAGTGCCCTCTGATATACACATGTATACACACACACACACACACACACACACACACACACACACACACGTAAATAAGTAAATAAATAAACAAAGTTAAAAAACAGCACATTTAAACAATGATTTTTTTTGCTGAAACTATAAAAAAAGAAAGAGAAAAAAATAAACCCATAACATCTTAATATACTACTAGGTTAATTGATGAACAATAATTATTTTGGTCATACTAATAGCATGAAGTATGATTTAATAGAAAAGCAAAGATATAGCTATGCAGGGAAATTCTGGCAGAGAGAATAAAGGACTAGAAATCTGAAATCTTATTTTCTTTTTAAATTTTATTTATTTTTCCCCAATCGTATAAGCTCAATAGGTACCCCTGTCCTTTCCCTCCCTCCGCCCCTCCCCAGTACCTCCCCTTTCCCTCTCTCCCCCTTTCCCCTTCCTTTCATCCTCCTCCCTCCCCTTCTCCCAGTGCCTCCTCCTCCCCCCTCCCATCCCCTGGAGCATCCTTTTGTGTGAATGTCAAACCTCCCTCTGAATCCTCCACCCTAGTGAGGTGTAAGGACTCAGTGGCATAGCCCAGAGCCCTTTCTTGGGCTCCCCTTTAGTATGGAACACTATCATGACTGTTAATCCCTTGCCTCTAAGGATCCTAGTGCCTGTGATCCATGTTAGACTTTGGGGGGTCGTTGACATGTCAGTCCTTGTGCAGGTCATGCAAAGTCCGATTATGGCTACTGCAGCCCTAACTTGTGCGGAGAATCTTGCATATTATTGGTCCTCCCCATCTTTAGACTCTTACAATCTTGCTGCCCCCTCTTCCGCAAGTTTCCCTGAGCTTAGAATGAAATCTTATTTTCTGTGAAAGGAAATTATTAGGTAATGGCAAAGACTGATAATTCAAGACAAAAGTAGCTATATAGGTGATTAAAAAGGTCAGAAAAACAAATAACTATTAGAAAACCAGCTAAATAATTCAAAGTAGATGGCTCAGGGGAAATAGAGAAGTACATAAATGCACATGTACATGCAAGTACCTACCACTCCTCCAAGAAATTGTCATTATAAAACTTAAAATCTTTCCAGATGATTTCACTTAAAAAACCTCCATGTACTGATTTGGTTAAAAAGAAATACTGGAAACCTAAACTGAAATAGTAAATATGGGGATATATATAAATAGGAGTTGGATGCGGGTAGAGGAGAATAAAATTAAACAACTGGTTAGCTTAGTTACTGATATCTTTATTTTTAAAATGCAGTCATTGCTAAAGTAATATAAAAAATACCATTTCTACACACACACACACACACACACACACACACACACACACACACACACACATGAGACAGAGAGAGAGAAAGGAAGAGGGAAAAGAGAGAGGGATAAAAAGAGAAAGAGAGAGAGAGGGAAAGAAAAGGTAAGGGGGGCATGCTAGATCCATGTTAGACTTATGACATAAGCGTGGAGGTTCAGAAGTGAGTTCTCTCCTTCCATCCTCTGGGCTTCTGGGCGCCGAATGCAGGTTTCCAGGTTTGCATGTAGGCACCTTTAGTACTGAGCCATCTATTGGCCCCATTTCTACTGTTGACTCACAATTAAGACCATACTTTAAAACAGCCTAAATGGCACTTTTTTGAGACAATTTGAGGACAGCATAGAAGAAACACTTTGGGCTGAGAATGTGGCTCAGCGGGTGGATGCTTCCCTACAAGGTCTTGGGTTCAGTCCCTAGCACCAGTAAACCGAGTGTCTAATCTTAAACATGTCTAATCCTGGCTTTTGGGTGGTAGAGGCAGGATTAGAAGTTCAAAGTCATCTTTGGCTTTATAGCCAACTTGAGGCCACCCTGTGGTCTATCAGACTTTGTCTCAAGAAAGTAGTTTTTTCTGGATCTCCACATGCAGAAGATTAAAGCTGGACCCGTACTTGTCACCATGTACAAGACTTAATTCCAAATGGATCAAGGACCTTGATATCAGGCCAGAGACTATAAAAACCATAGTTTAAAGGATAGGGAACTCCCTCGAGCTGATTGGGCTAGGCCAACATTTCCTAAACAGACATCCAATGGCACAGTCACTACTACCAATTCTCAACAGTTGGGATCTTGTGAAATTAAAGAGCTTCTGTTCAGATAAAGAGATTGTAATGCGAGCTCAAAGGCAACCCACAGAATGGGAGAAAATCTTCACTAACCACACATCTGATAGAGCTCTGCTGTCCAGAGTGCACAAAGAACTTAGAAAACTAAACACCAAGGAAACCAATGGTCCAATTAAGAAATGGGCCCTGGAACTTAAAAGAAACTTTACCAGGGATGAAATTAAAATGTCTAACAAATATCTTAAAAAATGCTCCACTTCCTTAGCCATCAGGGAAATGCAAATCAAAACTTCCCTGAGATATCATCTCACCCCAGTCAGGATGGCAAAAATCCACAATACAAACAACAACAAATGCTGGAGAGGATGTGGAGAGAGGGGAACTCTCCTACATTGCTGGTGGGAATGCAGGCTCATACAGCCACTCTGGCGAGCACTCTGGAGATTCTTAAAGAAATTAAAGATTAAAATGCCATATGACCCTGCTATCCCACTTTTGGGAATAACCCCCCATACAGCAGAGGTTCACCTCGATAGCACAAACACGACCATGTTCATAGCAGCACTGTTTACAATAGCAAAGTCATGGAATCAGCCCAAATGTCCAACAGTTGACAAGTGGATAAGGAAACAGTGGTACATCTATACAATGGAGTACTACTCAGCCATCAAAAATGATGAATTACTGGAATTTGCTGGGAAATGGATGTCATTAGAAACAATTATATTAAGCGAAGTATCCCAGACCCAGAAAATTAAGCGCCGTATGTACTCCCTAATAGGTGGCTCCTAGTACCAAACCCACCCAGCCCACCTAGAGACAGTAATTCCAAGGATTATGAACAGGAGGGATGGGGTAGGAGGGCCACACCAGAAACAAGGAGAGAGGGGACCATGTTACAGCAGAGAAAATAGGCCTCCATCAAGGACCCAAATAAGTAATGAGACATCTGATTAAATTCACAGACTTTTGTTCCTGATCATTTACTACTGAGGGGGTATGATCTCACCAGAAAGGGAGGCCATATAGTCTGGCAGATAAAAAGTAACCATTTTGCAAATGGGTGATAGACCCCTCCCTCACTGTGGTTTCCCACTTTTATTACATCTACCTTTGAATGTGCTTTTATCACAAGACTCTAGTTTAACAGCTTTTTGTCTCTGGCCAGGGGGTAACATACAATGCCCACCAGGATGGAGTGAAGGGCATTGCAGGAGCAGCAAAACTGCAAAAGAAAATCAACAAACCACAATCCAGAACTTCAGAGACTCTATATCAACCACCTAGAACTAGGCCAGCTTAATCTCTCCCCATCTTGAAGCTCAGGGAAATTTGCGGAAGAGGGGGGCGGTAAGAGTGTAAGAGCAAAAGGATGGGAGGAGCAATGATATGTAAGATACTCCATACAAGTTAGGGCTGAAGCAATCATAATTGGACTTTGCATGCCCTGCGCATTGTCCAACACACTGTTGACCTCACAAAGTCTAGCATCTGCTAAAGGCACCAAGATCCTTGGAGGCAAAGGATTGGCAGCCACAGTGGTGTTCCTATACCTAAGGGGACCACGGGAAAGGGTTTAGGGAAAGGCCACTGGGTCCTTGTATGTCATCGGAGAGGAGGGCCCAGAGGAAAATCAGGCATGCACAAGAAAGGACTCTCTGGGAATTGGGGAGGGAGGCACTGGGGGATGGGGAGGGAGGGAGGTGGGGAGGGGGAGCAGGGGGTACGGGGGGGAGGAGGAGGGAGGGAGGGAACTGGTGTACCTATTAAGTTTGTATGAGCTGAAATAATAATAAAAAATGTATTAATAATAAAAAAAATTAAAAAAAAGAAAGTAGTTTTTGTTTGTAAGAAAATGTGTCCAATTATGTGTCCAGTTATCAGTATGAGAGTCACACATGCTCACATCAGTTGCAATAGCAATGCTTACCTTTTTCTTGAATCAAGTTATTGTCCTCCATCGAGTTGAAGAACTACCTAAGAACAAACACATCACATCAATTGAGTTTATGAAGTCCAAGTAATAATAAATAGCAACAGGAAATTTGATTCCAAAGTCTTCTGGTCTAATTTCGTTCTCCAGAAAACAGACTTCTAACAAAGTAGCAAATCTGGATAGCTTTCTACCCTGTAAAAGGAAGACATTAAGCTGGAGAGATTGAGTCAGCGGGTAAAGAGCTTGCCTCCAAAGTATGAGAACCCCTAAGTTCAAGTCCCAGAACCCATGTAAAAATGCTGGGCATGGTGACATACACTTCATATTCCAGTGCTTTCTTGCAGGCAAGAGGATCCTGGGACTCTGGCTAAGCAGCGTGACATAACTGGTGAGCTCCAGACCAATGAGAAACCCATTTCAGAGGAGGTGGGCGGTGTTCCTGAACATGGCACCTGAGGTTGTCCTCTGACCTCCACATCCACACACATACAAGGACATGGAACCCCCACGCACATGCACCTGCCCACAGATGAACACACATATACATGTACACATTAATGCCTAATTAAAATCTATCAGTACAGTAGACTTTGTTAAATTAAATGTACACACCACCTAATCTTTTTCTTGTTCAAAAAGCTTACCTTTTTAAAAAAATTAATTTTCCTAGTTTTACAAACATGTGAGTATTTATCTGTCCTTCCCTCGATCCCCCCTCCCTCCCAGCCCTCTCCCTTCCTTTCATCAATCTATCCCACTCCCCTCCACCCTCCTGCCTGGCTGCTTCTATGAACCCCAGGGTTCCCTCTGACTTGTCTACTCCCGTGGGAGTTCAGGCCTCTGTGGCATACCAATTTGCCTCTCTTCAGGCTACCCCGATAGGGACACTTCCCTTCATTCATTAAGCTCTAGTTTCCAAAGTTTCCATTGTATGCTCTTATCTCTTTTGTGTTCCTCACAGTCTATGGGGGCATGTTGGTATGTCAGTCATTATGCAGGTCTGGGAAGGACAAGTCTCACTGCAGTGAGGTCCTGGATGCAGCATTCCTGCCTTGAATGGAATGTCTTCTCCAATGGTGGAACTTCCCATCTTTAAGTCCTTACAATCGTACTGCTCCCTCTTCCTCAAAGTTCCCTAAGCCTTAGAATGGGGAGAGACTAGGTTGGCCTGATTATGGGTGAGCATTACTGGGTCATCCATACTCTGCAAAAATGTTTACCTTTTGACTTTGTATGTGTGATCTAGGCAAATAACTCACTTTGATTCATTCCTGTATGAAACTAAATTTAGAAAAGAAAATGATGACTGTTTAAGTATTTACTACTTGAAGAAATATAAATATGATTATTATTAAATTAGAAATAAAACTTAAAAGGCATGCTAACTGCCCTGTAACATTTTAGTAATTTTTAATTTTAAAATGCTAAGTGGCATTTATCTTTACTTATGACCTATTTTCACATTTCAGAAATAAATGTTATTGCTTAGGAAAACACGTATAAAAAAGTGGTTGATTTATATTTTTGCTTGCCAACTTTAAAAAGTAGCCAGAAAAGTTCTTCATAGAGATTTCACTAGAAAATAACTGCTGCCTTCTACAATTAAGTTTTCTAGAATGGCTGTATGACAAAGTATGGCAAAGTACTGAACCAACACTCTCCATCTTATCCACCTGCCTAGGGAATGGTCTTATGGGCTGGGTCCCCCCACATCGAATTGATAATAAAGGCTTGCTCAGGGTTTGTCATAACCATTCTTCATGAATGTGCATGAAGGCTCAATGTTCAATTGTCAAGTTGACACATGTATCTAACTGGCACATGAGGACTGAATGCAGGTCCTCATGCTTGCATGTACGTTACTGATTGAGCCATCTGTCCAGTCACAGAAAAAAAAACACTTTTGTATGTGTGTGTGTGTGTCTTTGTGTGTATGTTTGTGTATACCAGAGGGCACTGTGTGTGTTTGTGACTTCAGGAATCACCCTGCATTGTGATACCTATTTGCTTTTGCTCTGGAGGAAGTACATAGGCAGTCCCCATTTCTGTGTGGCATTTTTTAAAAACATGGGATCTTGGATATGAAATCAGGATCTTCTGCTTAACTAAGCCATTTCTCCAGCCCAGAAACAAACACTCTTGAAAAGAAAACCAATTGGTAAAAAAAGAATGTGAGGGATGGAGAGATGGCTCAAGGGTTAAGACTCTGCATCGCAAACAGAAGGTCCTGAATTTGGATCCCAGGTCCCATGTAAAAAGGCTAGATGGAGTCTAGCAGCTTGCATTGCAGGCCCGGGTGAGCGGAGCCCGGGAAATCCCAGAGGGAAGCAAGGAAGTAGAAGCAATCCGAAATGATTCCCGAAGTCACCCTTGGTCCTCCACAGGGACACACATGCCTTCTGATGCGCGTGCAAGTGCGCACGTGCACACACACATACTCTAAAGTTTTTTTTTAAAGAAAATGAATTTTAATAGTTTGCATGTATATTTTTATTATGAGTTATTGAGTAAATCAACTACTAATGAATTATTACTAAAAAACAATTGGACTAAAAAAGAATTAAAGTCCCTCTGTGCAGCAGAGAGAAACAGAAGAAAAAAAAACATCATCTAGGTTATTAGGCAATACAAACTGTTCACCAGCGCCTCCAGAAATGTCTCTGGTTCTAAAGGTTCTCCTAGAAAGAAAACAAGCAGGGTAAAAGGAGAAGAATGAATTATATGTTCCTTTCTTTCCTCTGCCTTAGTTAAAATACAATACTATTAGTAAAATGCAGGATTGAAAAGACCAGTCTGTGTTAGAAAAAGCTAGCCGAAGAAAAACTGGTTAAAAAGGAAAAGCTGAGATTCAGAGCTCTTCATTATCAGAACTTTTTAAATAATATTCTTCAGAGAAAGAGAAAGAGAGAGAATAGAACAAAGAAAGAGGAGCAGAAAGGGAAAGAACGAAAGAAAAAAGGGAAAGAGTGAAGGGAAGAAAAAGAGAAAGAAGAAATGAAGAGAGAAAGAAATGAAAAGAGGAAAGAAAGAAAAGAAAGAATAAAAATAAAGGGAAGGAAGAAAGAAAATGAAGGAAAGAAGGAAGGAAGGAAAGAAGGAAGGAAGGAAGGAAGGAAAGAAGGAAGGAAGGAAGGAAGGAAGGAAGGAAGGAAGGAAGGAAGGATGGATGGAAGAAGCCGGTTATGTTTCCTAACCATGTGATCTCTGCAGACTATTTCTTCACTTTTAAAATAGCCCTCTTCATAGCCCACATCAAAAGGGGTAATATCAATAAAATATATAAATGCAAGATATAAATGAATCTGTGCTGACGTGAATACAAAATGTACACTGATCTAACTTACTTTTATAAGCAAACTAGTGCCTTCGTAGGTACACGGAAATCTTTACTCAAAAAGGCAGTTTGAGGTTGCTCTATAACCTCCAAAACACACCTCACAAATGCCTACAGGAGGCTTTTGCAGTTTAAAATTCCGTCTCTAGGTTCCTGATTTATGTTCAGAGACACTAAAACACATTAAAACGAGGAGTCCAAACTTACGCTCACAGATTTTAAACAAATCGGCACATCTTCCCAAACAAAGAGAATTCCTTGGCCGAAGGTCTCTCACGCCTGTAGAAAGTGGGTCACTTGACACTGTCCTTAGACTTCTTAAAAGCAATCGAAACTCGAGGTAAGTGGAGAGGAAGTCTTCCCGTATCTAGAGCAGATTTTATTGGGGGATGGGGGGGACCTAGCAGCGAGATCCTTTTTTCCCTCCCAATCATTAAGAAAGGGCCGCAGCTCACGGATGGGAAAGCGCGCATGTAAGTTCACGTCTCCTCGGGCTTTTATCCTCCAGACAATAACAGACCACGAGCGCGACTTGGATGACAGAGAAAGACGCTGCTTTTGGCAAAATCCAGGGCGTAAGCACGGAAATACCGGCAGCCCCGTGGAAAGGAGGGGGGTGGACAGAACCGAGGGGCTGCTGGTACCCCGAGATCAGAAACTTTGGAACCCCCCACTAGTTGTTCCCAGGACTGAAGGACACATGGGGGTGGGCGGGTCCCAGCGCCATCAGACGTACAAAAGGCCCCAGGGAAGTGAGCCCAGAGGCGGCAGGGAAGGACCCATTACCGAGCCGAGGGAGGCGTTCGTGAGGGCTGCCCGTGCCCCGACGAGACGCCCCGAGGTGATGGCCAGGACTGACCACGGCCGGCGAGAGCGCCCCCCGCAGACCCGCTGGTTGTGGGGCCCGTCTGGCGCTCGCTGCAAGATGGAGGCACCCCTAGCCGCTGATCCCGGCCTATTCTCCCGCGGTCCTCCGCTCCCCGGGGCGAGCCCGTGCCTCCCACCCCATCACCCCCTGGCCACCTGGGCAGCTTACCCGGAGCGGAGCCTCCGATCGTCCTCACTGGAGATCCAACGAAAAGGCGGGGGAGGCGGAGGCGGGGGAGGTGGAGGCGGGGGAAGTGGAGGCGGAGGCGGGGAAGGAGGAGAGGGAGGAGCTGAGAAGCACTAGGTGACCTCCACCACCCTCGCGGCGGCCACCGACTGCCTCCCTCGAATGAGCTGGTCACAGAAGCGGGAGCGTGTCATAATGCGCGATGCCTGCTGGGTAGGAACGGGCCCCGCCCCTGCACATCCGGGCACCTTCCTAACGGACCGCAGCAGACAGGGGCACCCCCTCGTCTGCACGGGTACCGAGGGGCAGTCGTTGTCCAAGCTGGGGTGGCCGCCTAATGTGATCTGAGCCTGTGGAAGTGCCGATTCGGAGATCTTCCTGTGAATCAGGATTAAAGCATCGCTGAAGAAAAAAAATACTGCGCTTGATCCACCACTTACTAATAGGCAAAAGGAATGAAGTCAAATGAAATTGACTTCACGTGTATTAAACTCGATTTTGTTTGATTTTGGTACTGTTACACGCCAGAAGGGACCTATAAACAGTTACAATTCTTATCTGTATTTATATGTGTATTTATGTTCAAGAAAAGCACTCGAACGTTTACCTTTTCTACACATTGTATTTTAAACTTTAACAATGTTTTCTCTCGCACCTCGCTTCTCCTAAAGTGCAGATAAGAAATTGAAAAGCAGCCAGTCTGTAGCACACATGGTAGCACACATAGCTTTATGTAGCACACAGCTTTAGCATCTCCAGTGGGTTAAATAAGAATTTTGCTCTTACATAGCTCTGGGGGTAGAGGAGATTTTGAATTTTGAAATTAGGGATAGGCAGATAGCTCAAATGAAGTGCTTGCTTTTCAAGTAGGAGGACTTGGGTTTAATCCCCACAATCCAAACTAAACAAGAAGAGGAGAAGGAGGAGGAAGAAGAGGAGGAAAAGGAGGAAAAGGAGGAGAAGGTGGTGGTAGTTGGGGAAATGGGGAATGGAAGACCCTATGTAGCTCACTAACTCAACAGGCTAGCCTACTCAGAGTTTCAGACAAGTGAGGGTCCTTATCTGGAAAAAATTTTTTTATACATCCAATGAGGAACACAACAGTTGACCTCTGGCCTCCACTGGCACATGCTAATATGTGTATGTGCACTTGCATACAAAACGTGCACACACACACAAATCAGATAAACTTACATTAAAAGCCCATTTTTTCAGGAGACTGGACTCCCCACACACACACTGCGATCTCCTACTCCTATTCCATCTTCCTTTGAATCTACTCTTATAGTAAGACTCCATTTAAACAGTCTTTTATCTCTGGTTAGGAGGTGACATCCAATACCAATCAGGATGGAGCCAAAGGCGGTGCAGGAACAGCAAAACTGAAAACAACAACCAACCATAATTCAGAACATCAGAGACCCTACATTAATCACCTGGAACCAGACCAGCCAAATCTCTCCCCATTCTAAAGCTCAGGGAAATTTGTGGAAGAGGGGGCGTTAAGATTGTAAGAGCCTAAAGATGGGGAGGACCAACAATACGCAAGATACTCCACAGAGATTAGGGCCGCAGTAGCCATGATCGGACTTTGCATGACCTGCACAATGACTGACATATCGATGACCCCCCCCCCCAGTCTAGCATGGATCACAGACACTAGGATCCTTCATGTCCTTTGCAGAAAAACGGATGCAAATAAGGACAATCATATTATAGGAGTCCACAGTTTTAAAAGCTTAGACTTTTAAAGAATTGGAACTATTGATGACTACTGGAACTTTTCAACCCAGAAGCAAAATGTCATCATACGCATTCTTTGAGCAAATTTGCTGGGAGGAGGATAAGAAGCAGCACCTGAATGCTTCAGTCAACTTCTCAGAGTTCGCTAAGAAGTGCTGAGAGAGGTGGAAGACTGTCTGCTAAAGAAAAAGTTGAAGACATGGCAAAGGCAGGTATTGCAGTTCGCCTGCATGGTTGCTGATAAATCACCATCAAAGGGCTTAAAGGAACAAGGGGTTTATTTTCTAATGATAGACTGGTTGCAGTTCCTCACCCAACTTTGCAGGAGAGCTCACACCAGCACCAAGGCCAAGGGAAGTGGCCACACCATCTCCACACAGCAGCTGAGAGGGACAATCCTTACTTGCCAGACCAGCATGTATACAAGGATGCCAACTTTCTCAATCAGCTCTCTGTGTCTTATTGAAGGGCTTAGTCCCACCCACCATAGACTGGGCCTTCCCCATCAGCTAGACAATCTCCTGCAAGTTTGCTCTGGGCTTAACCACTAATTCTCTACAAATGTGCCTAGAGCACAAATCTTCAACTGTCAAGTTGATATCTATGCCTAACTATGACAGTAGACAAGGCTCTTTATGAAAGAGAAATGAAAACCTATATCCCTCCCAGAGGAGAAACAAAAAGGAAGTTCAAGGATTCTGATGTTCCCAAGAGAGTTCCTTCAGCCCTTTTCTTGTTCTGTTTTGAGCATCGCCCCCAAATCAAAGGAGACATCCACTGGTGATATTGCAAAGAAACTGGGAGAGATATGGAACAACATTGCTGCCAAGAACAAGCAGCCCTGTGAGAAGAAGGCCACCAAGTGAAGGAGAAGTACAAAAAGGACATTACTGCCTGTAGAGCTAAAGGAAAACCTGATGCAGCTGAAAAGGGAGTTGTGAAATCAGAGAAGAGCAAGAAAAAAAAGGAAGAGGAGAAAAATGAAGAGGACGAGGAAGAAAGGGAAGATGAAGATGAAGAAGATGATGATGAATAAGTTGATTCTAGTGCAATTTTTTTCTTGTCTATAAAGCATTTAATCCCCCTCTATACAACTCACTCTTTTTTAAAAAAAATATTTATTTATTTCGTGTATGTGTGTGTGTATGTATATCAGAGAGCACTGTGTGTCCCTGTGGAGGACCAAAGTTGACTCTGGGAATCATCCTGGATTGCTTTTACCTCTTTTTTGTTTTGCTCTGGGATTTCCCAGGCTCTGCCCACCAGGGCCAAAAGTGCAGGCTGTGGCCTTTTCTGCCTGGTGCTTTTTCGTGGAACCTGGGATCCAAACTCAGGACCTTCTGCTTGCGAGACAGAGTCTTAACCCCGAGCCATCTCTCCAGCCTAAAACTCACACTTTTTAAAGAAAAAAATGGAAATGTAAGGCTGTGTACGATTTTTTACAACAAACCATAATCCAGAACACCAAAGACCCTACAATATACACCCAGAACCACACCAACCAAATATCACCCCATCCTAAAGCTCAGAGAACCTTGCGGAAGAGGAGGCAGCAAGATTGTAAGAGCATAAAGATGGGGAGGACCAGTGATATGCATTCCACATAAGTCAGGGCTGCAACAGCCAGGATATAGCCACAATGTGATTGAACCTTGCCTGACCTGCACAATGGCTGACATGTCAACAACCCCCCAAAGTCTAGCATAGATCACAGGGGAGAAGACTTCAGGCAGTAAGGTCCTTAGAGGCAAGGGATTAACAATCATAATAAACTTCCTATACTAGCAGGCAGCCCAAGAAGGGGCCTCAAGTTATACCACTGAGTCCTGAACCCTCACTAGTGTAGACGACTCAGAGGGAAATTCAGCGCCCACATAAACAGATGCTTTGGAGGATGGGAGGGAGAAAGCAGGAAGCATCAAGAGAGGAGAAGGGATGGAAAAGGGGTGAGAGGGAGGTGGGGGGAGTGGGAAGGAGAGTAGAATGGGGGACAACAGGGGGATGGGAGGGGGAGGGGAAAGACAGTGGGGGGTACCTGTTGAGCTTGTATAACTAGGCAAAAAATGTAGTAAAAATAAATAAAAACATAAAGGCAAGACTTTTTTTCTCCCACATTTTATTTTTTTCCTAATCATACAAGCTCAATAGGTACCCCGTCCTTTCTCTCTCTCCTCCTCTTCCCCTGTCCCCCCCTTGCACTAGCCCCCTTTCTTCCCTTTCTTTTACCCCCCTCCATTTCCCCTGTCCTAGTGCCTCCCCTTTCCTCACTCCTATCCCCTGGAGCATCCTTTTTTTTTTATTTTTTTTATTTTTTATTCAATTGTGCGTGTATGCGTGTGTGCGTATGTATGTGTGTGTATACATGTGTGTGTGTAGAACCACGGGCGAATTCGGGAACCATCATGGACACCTCCACTTCCTCCCTGTTTACTCTGCCCCCCGGATTCATAGGCTCCGCCCTACCAGGACCAGAAACACAGGCCGCCCCGCTTCTGCTTGGCGTTTATACATGGGGTCTAGGATTCGAACTCAGGGTCTTCCGCCTGCAAGGCAGAGGCTTAACCCCTGAGCCACCTCTCCTGCCCCCTGGAGCATCCTTTTGTGTGAATGCCAAACCTCCCTCTGAGTCCTCCATCCTAGTGAGGGTTCGGGACTCACTGGCATAGCCTAGAGCCCCTTCTTGGGCTCCCCATTAGAGCTTTCTCCCCTGTGATCCATGCTATACTTTGGGGTCGTTGACATGTCAGCCATTATGCAGGTCAGGCAAAGTCAAATTCTGGCTGCCGCAGCCCTAAGTTGTGTGAAATATCTTGCATATCGTTGGTCCTCCCCATCTTTAGGCTCCTACAATCTTGCCGCTCCCTTTTCTACAAGGTTCCCTGAATTTTAGGATGGGGAGAGATTTGGCTAGTCTGGTTCCAGGTGAATAATGCAGGGTTTTTGGTGTTCTGAATTATGGTTTGTTGTTTTCAGTTTTGCTTTTCCTGCACTGCCCTTGGCTGCATCCTGATTGGTATTGAAGGTCACCTCCTAACTAAAGATAAAAGACTGGTAAAACGAAGATCTTACTATAAGAGGAGATTCAAAGGTAGATGGAAGAATAGGAGTAGGACACAGCAGTGGGGGGGTGGGTGTCAGTGTCTTAAATCTCATTTCAGTGGCGGCAGAGGATCTTACACTTCACTTCCCCTGTCTACCCCGTCTTTTTCACTGTGGCCAGCATGGAATTCACAGTCAAACTGAATACAAGATTAGAATGATGATTGTCTGCGTCCATCCATCTGCATGTGGGCCAATTTCTTTATAAAATAATGTATTGTAGGACATAATTTGGAATTATAATTTGATTAGAGCATTTCTAAAAGCCCTCCATCCCCCTCCCAAAAAAACATGTGATCTGGTCTTAGGTAGGATTCTCTGGTACATCTCTTTCTTCTAAATGTTGTTCAATTTAACTCTTAATTTAAGAGGTTCCAAAGGTTATATGTAATGAGTGGGGCTTTCTAGAAGATAATATCCTCCCACCGAGAACACTTTTGTTAATGGAAAGTAATCAAATCAAGAAAGAAAAGAGAGGCTGGGGATGTAGATTAGTTGATTGACAGAGTGCTTATCTCCTTTGCATGATGCTCTGGGTTCCATCCCCAGCACCACATAAACTGGGCTTAGGAGCACATGCCTGTGATCTCAGCATTCAGGAAGTAGAGGCAGAGGATCAGAAGTTCAGGGCCATTCTTGGCTATTTAAGGAGTGAGTCTGAAATCAGACATGAGACCTTGTCTTAATTCGATTTACTTTTAAAAAGAAAGAAAAGAGACATACAGTGATAAAAAAAATCATGGCTAACTGGGTCCTTGTACGTCATTGGAGAGGAGGACCCAGAGGAGAGTTAGGCATACACAATAAAGGACTCTCTGGGAATTGGGGGGGGGAGGCACTGGGGGATGGGGAGGGAGGGAGGGGAACAGGGGGTTTGGTGGGAGGAGGAGGGAGGGAGGGAACTGGTCTACCTATTAAGTTTGTATGAGCAGAAATAATAAAAAATGTATTTAAAAAATCATGGCTAAATATTGTATAGCACTTAATTATGTGTCAATCACTATCTTCAGTACTTTATAAATATGAATTATTTCATAGAACAGCCCTTTCAGGAAAGTACACGTGTGTGCATACATACGTGTGTGTGTGTGCACACATTCATACATGCATTGTATACGTGTGCTTGTGGAGGCCAGAGGTCACTTGCTTTTTGCAACAGGGTCTCTCATCAGCCTGCACCTCAGCTACGAGGCATTAAGGCTAGCTGGTTAGTAAGCCTCAGTGATCCACCTACCTTTTCTTCCCCAGCACTAGGATTACAAGCATGTGCCACTACACTTGTTTTTCATTTAACATGGGTCCTTGGAATTAAACTTAGGATCTCAAACTTCCACAGCAAGTGCTTCGCTAACGGGGCTATTTCTCCAGCCCAGCAGAGTACAGCTATTATCTCTATTTACAGATGGCAGAGATGTCAATTATCTTGTTTTCTGTTGCTCAAGGGCAAACCAAGAAAACCAGAAGCTGAATATAGGCTTTCTGTTCCTAATGCTGACTCTAGAATCTTAGCTATTTTACAATTCTGGATACTGTATAAATAAGTACTGAATAATAAATAACTGAATGTATAGATAGTATGAGAAGTCAGGATTAAAAATTGGGGGGCATAAACGTAATAGAGGATGTATCATAATATACTATTTCATGTACAACTAAATATAGGTGAGGCAGAATAAGCAGCTAGTAGAATGATTCTCCCAGGAGGAAAAAGTCTGACTTGGGGGTCATGCGGTTAAAGCCTGAGTAGAAGCATGAGTAAAAATTGGGGGGGCATAAACGTAATAGAGGATGTATCATAATATACTATTTCATGTACAACCAAATATAGGTGAGGCAGAATAAGCAGCTAGTAGAATGATTCTCCCAGGAGGAAAAAGTCTGACTTGGGGGTCATGAGGTTAAAGCCTGAGCAGAAGCATGAGTATCTGTTTAAGCCCCAGAACCTATATAAAGCTGGGTGCAATAGCTCAAGTCTGAAATCTCAGAATTTTATGGTGACATAGGAGACAGAGACAGCAGAATCCCCAGAAGCTCATGAGCAAGTTAGCCTGATGCATTCAGTGACAAACCATGAAACTCTGTCTCAAATATGGTGGAGACACTTGTCCTTACCAGACTTGCATAATGACTGAAATACCAACATACCCCCATAGATTTTTGAGGAACTCAAGAGAGATAAGAACTTTGGGGACTAAATCTGGATAAGTGAAGGGAAATGTCCCTATCAGTGAGGCAGCCTGAAGAGAGGCAACTTGGTATGCCACAGAAAGTCTGAACCCCCACAAGAATAGACAAGCCATAGGGAACCCTGGGGTCCATAGAAACAGCCAAGGAAGCAGGAGGGAGTGGGATGGATTGATGAAAGGAAGGGAGGGAAATGGGAGAGAGAGGGAATAGAAGGAAGTAGGGATAAGTACTTAATATTCTTGTAAAACTAGAAAAATAAAATAAAAAGGTAAAGACTTGGATCAACACACAAGGTTGAACTCTGACCTTCATATGTGCACTGTGGCATGGGAATACAGACAGACAGACAGACAGACAGACAGACATACACACAAATGCTATGCTATAAAGGAATATAAAATTGATTCTATGTTCTCAAATACTGTCATAGACCATAAGTTGTCATAAATTTGGAGAAAAAGAAATATGTGTAATCATCTAAGTCTCTAAGACCCAGTTAAGGTCTTTTTCATATTTCTGATAATCCACATCACAGTAGAGGGTTCTTAATTAAATATAAAGGATGAACAGCCTGTGATTGAGCCTGAGGGAACTTGACACCTGTCTTCAATAAGTCAATAAAAAGAAATTGAATTGTGAAAAACAGAAAACGGAGACTCTTTCAATATGGCCACACTGGGAAAAGGATAGTCCATTTTAAAGTCCATCTTGTCTCTTGATGTGAGTTTTAGGTTTAAACAGAGGGCAATTATTATGAGTAAGCAAGGAGTTCTGCTCCAGGTGTGGTTCAACCTACCTCTACAGGCTCCTACAGAGGTGATTTGATATATTGTTGGATTGCCTCCTAGAAGACAAGTTTCTTCTCTGGCTGGCACCAGACTTCAGTGTCTTCCTTATCTAGGATGAGATTCCTGGGAAAATTCCAGTGTCTTGAGGTCTGATATCCAGAGTTAGAGGGCACAAATATTTCTTTAGAATATTTTTGTTATCTCTGTGCCATCCAGTTACAAGACTACTTAGAAAATGTCTAGGAGAAAAGTTTTCACACTCCTCTGGTCACCTCATGCAAAGATCGACTTACTCCTTATAGGAACAAAGTCTCATTTTATGTAATTAATGTGTTGCACTATTATATATTAGAAGAAAGCATAAAGAAGGATGTCATGGTTTGAAATGTTTCCCCACAGTCTCATGTGTTTGGCAAGGTCATGGCACCTTGAGAGGTGGAGCCTTGCTGGAGGAAGGTAGTCACAAGGGGTGGGCCTTGAGATGGATTAGTCCCACCCTACCTCCAGGAGAAGTCTGACTTTGCTGCAAGCAGTCTGCAGCTCTCAGCTTCCAAGATGTCTGCGGTGACTTAGCCTCCTCCAGCTTTGGCTAGCCAACCATGCCACCTCTGGCATGAGAAACTGCCTCCTCTCTGGAACCGTAAGCTGAATAAACCTCCCTTTCTCCCTTAAGTTTCTTGACTTTGGGTGTTCTCTCACAGCAATAGTTAGAGTAACTGTTACAGAAATTGGTACTGGATAGTGGGGTATTGCTGTGAGATTAAGAACAGCTGGTACCACAAAGTGAAGTTGTTTTTGAAGCTGAGAAAAGTTGGTACCCAGAAGCATGGCCAATGCTGTAATGTGGCTAGTGTGCCTTTGGAACTGTTTGTTGGGAGAAATTCAGAGAACTTTGAGACTTTGTGCTGGGAAAGTCTTTGCATCTTGGCGGTTGGGCCAAAGGGACCTTTCTTGTGAAAGCTCAGAGGAGAGCAATGCTGTGAGAGACGCAGACAGTGGAAGCCCAGCTTGTGATGGTCCAGAGGGGAACAGGGACTGTGTTTGCAACTGGACGAGTGACACATGGAGCCATGTGTTGGCCGAGAGTTTAGTGAAATTTTGCCCTCATCCTGAAAGTTTGCCTGAAATTAAGCTGAAGTGCTTGGCGGAGGAAATTTCAGAGCAATGTAGTCTTGACAATGTGATATGGCTACTTTTTAGATGTCTTCAGAATTATGAAAAAGAGCAAAGAATCAGGCAGGAAGAAGCAAAAACTGTAAGATCCAATGATGAAAAATACAATGGCAAACTTAAAGAGTTGAACCAGGAAGAAGCAGAGAACAAAATGTCTGTTGAAGAGATTAGCTACATTTGTAAATCAAAGCCTGCTCTTAATTTGAATAATAGGAGAGGCCCTAGCTGGAGGGCAAGATCCTCAGGGAAGGCTCTCACTCATAAGAATGCAAATCCTTTCAGAAGACTGGAGCTAAATGGTGGAGTTCCAAAGCAAGAGTTGGTTTCTCTTACCAAGCAACTGCCCAGGAGTGAAAGAGATGGTCAACATAGAAAAGCAGAATCAGCTGTGATTCAAGAGAACCAGTCTTGGCAAAGTCGTCCATGTGGTTCTGGTTTTAGAGGCATCAGTGATGCAAGAGGGAGGAGATCATGGAGTCCTCCTCCAAGATTTCAAAAATTGGCGGAATCCAGGCATCATGAGGCAAGAAGCTTCCAGTTTAGAGGCCCAAGAAGGGCAGTTTGTGCTGTGGAGTTAAAGCCTGGTTTGCCATTGAGAAGTAAAGATGTTAGAGATTCCAGACACAATGTGGGACACCTGCCAAGGAGAGCTGTATACTTGGGAGGAGTCAGCTCAAGAGACCAACGTATTCTATGGACAGCTACATTGGAGGGGTGGAACCAAAGCCCTTTGGAACTGAGATGATTTCAAGAAGAGGCTCACTTGTTGGACTTGGAGCTACAAGATTTGGAGTTTGTCCTGCTGGTTTTCGGTCTTGTTATGGACTGATCTTTCCTGGATATGCCCCTGTTGGACCCTGAGACCCTTGCCCTAAAATTCACAAAGCAGGCTGGTTCAAGCCCACAGTATAGCCCTTGCTTGTAGTCATTCAGGCATCCATTGTTTATAGCCATCCAAGCATCCATTGTTAGTCATTGCTTAAAACTATGTACAGCCTTGAGCTTTTTACAGGTATTTCCCCACCCCTTAAGACCTCCAGCCCTTAAGTTCTGGAAAAGCAAGTTTGCCCAAAGGGGAATTCCATCAATGAAGGTCACCCAGAATGAACAGCCTGCGGTTAAGCAGGTGGACTGGAACGATCACCAAGAGCCAACTCCACCCGAGCTCTTGCCGACCAATGACTGTAAAGGTCATAGAAAATTCCTCAGCTAAGCAACCCCCCCTACCCCAAAACCCCTTAAAAACCCCTTGCCCGAGCTGCTCGGGGCCGCTTCAGTCTTTCCTGCGTGAAAGGTTGCTGGAGCCGCCCGGCGCGTCGTTAAATAAAACCTCATGCTATTGCAGCGAGAAGGGTCTTGGTCTTTCTCTCGGTGGCCTCGATCCTGACTGAAAGACGGGGGTCTTTCACCCCCATTCCTTCCTTTTGGAATGGTGTGATAGTTAAGCCTGGGTGTCAGCTTGACACACAGGGTATTAACTAAGCTGGGCTGAGACCACCTCTGGAAAAAGATCAATTGAGACTACTTGAAAGGATAGTACACGCCCTAGATCCTATTAGAACTCCAAAGCTCTCAAAGGATTCTCCCAATACTGCATCATATAAAAAGGAGTCACCAAGGAGAACAGATCCCTTCTTGCAACTGTGCTAGGAATCATTCTTCCTTCCGGCCGCCGGTTCCTTCGACCTTCCACTAGACTAAGACTCTAGGAGTTCTCCAGCCGAACTGAGCAACTAGCTGTTGGCAGCCATCGTTGGAACTACCTCAGCTACTGACAGCCTTTGCTGGACTACCTCGGCCATATCTGTAAGCCAACTCAATAAATTTCCTATATATATATTTTATATATATATATATTCGTTCTGTGAATTCTGTGACTCTAGAGAACCCTAACTAATACAGAAATTGGTACCAGAAGTGGTTCTAGAGAAGCAGAATTGTTTTTTTTTTATTTCAGCTCATACAAACTTATTAGGTACACCAGTTCCCTCCCTCCCTCCTCCTCCCCCGAACTCCCTGCTCCCCCTCCCTCTCTCCCCATCCCCCAGTGCCTCCCACCCCAATTCCCAGAGAGTCCTTTCTTGTGCATGTCTGATTTTCCTCTGGGCTCTCCTCTCCGATGATGTACAAGGACCCAGTGGCCTTTCCCTGAACCCTTTCCTGTGTTCCCCTTAGGTATAGGAACACTGCTGTGGCTGCCAATCCCTTGCCTCCAGGGATCTTGGTGCCTTTAGCAGATGCTAGACTTTGTGAGGTCAACAGTGTGTTGGACAATGCGCAGGGCATGCAAAGTCCAATTATGATTGGAGAAGCAGAATTGTAAGAATGAATTTTACTGGCAAGTTTTGTGATTTCTGGAGCTGGCTTGTTGACCCAGTGCCAGTGGCTAAAGACTCCCCTAGTGGCATGGGGGACACTGTTTGGAGTGAACTGTTTCTAGAACTGGTAAAAGTAGGTGTGTTGGACAGTCTTGATGCCCCTCTTGCGAGGATTGAGAAGCTCAGCAATTCCGTATATGGAACTTTACAAAAAATGAGTAAGAATAAAGAAAATGATGACGCTGGCTGGTTGTTCCTAGCATCTCTCATTAAACTACAAATGGAAAAGGAAGATCTCAACGAGGAAAATATCCAACTCAGAAAGCGCATAAACAACTTAGAAGTTTCTAAGTGTGCCCTAGAAGAGAATCTTCTCTCCAGTAGCAATAGGGCTCGAATTGCTGAAAATCAAACCCAAACTTTGATTATTAGAGTGGCTGAGTTACAACGTAAATTAAATTCCCAGCCTCGAAAGGTGTCGGCGGTTAAAGTAAAAGCGCTGATTGGTAAAGAGTGGGATCCTGAAAAGTGGGATGCTAAGGTGTGGGAAGACCAAACTGATGATGAGGACGAGGACGTTGAACCCTCAGCTTCTGGTGCATTTATTCCACCTGAGGAAATGGTCTCCCCACCCTTAGAAGAGGATGAATCCCCACACCCACCCTCTACAAAAGTGCCGTTTTCACCTTTGCCACGAGTAAATACTGAAGTTACATCACGCGCACCTATGATTGCTTCCAGGCCTATAACTAGGCTCAAGGCTAAACAGGCTCCTAAAGATGAAATAGAAAGTGTGGTCCATGAGGAGGTGCGCTATACCCCTAAAAAACTCCATGACTTTTCTAACACGTTTAAGCAGCAATCTGGGGAATACCCCTGGGAATGGATTGTAAGGCTGTGGGATACTGGTGGACGGAGCATAAAACTGGATAAAAGTGAGTTCACAGAAATGGGCCCATTGAGTAGAGATTCTAGGTTTAACCCTGCTACTCATAGAGTTAAAAATGGTGCCAAGAGTTTATTCGAGTGGGTAGCTGAAGTATTTATTAAAGTTTGGCCATCTGAAAAGGAACTGGAGATTCCAGACATTCCTTGGCTTAATGTTGATGATGGGATTAGGAGGCTCAGGGAAATTGGTATGCTTGACTGGATACGTTCTTTAAAATCCAATTCTCAATGGGAGAATCCAGATGACATGCCTTTTACCAGAAATGTACTTAATGAATTGGTGAGAGGGGCAGCACCAAATATGAAGGCTCCTATCATTGCTCTTCTCCTTGTTCCAGACCTAACAATGGGAGATGCTGCCACCCAGTTGGAAGACTTAAATTAAATGGGCCTAGGTGGATCGAGGAGTAGTAGGGGCCAAGTGGCAGCATTGAATTGCCAATGGCAAAGTAAGCGTACTAACCATAATGTGCAGCCTAGACAGAACAGTACTTATGAGGGTCTCACTCGCTTAGACCTTTGGCATTGGCTAATTAACCATGGTGTCCCCAAAAGTAAAATAGATAAGAAGCCTACAAAGTTCTTATTTGACCTGTACAAGCAGAAAAATTCTAACAGAAATGAAGGAAAAGCTGCCTTTACTCGTATTAGCAGAGAATCATGGCCTGTCAACCAATTTCCAGACTTGAGCCAGTTTACAGATCCAGAACCCCTTGAATGAAGGGGAGGCCAGGTCACTTTAAGGAAAGACCTTGATACCATAGCAAAAAGCTTTAATATTAGTCTTTCTTCTGTCCTTCCACAAAGGGACCTAAGGCCTTTCACTAGAGTAACTGTGCATTGGGGTAAAGGAAATAATCAGACATTTCGGGGTTTACTAGATACTGGGTCTGAGTTGACATTGATTCCAGGAGACCCTAAAAAGCATAGTGGCCCTCCAGTTAAAGTAGGGGCATATGGAGGTCAGGTGATTGATGGAGTTTTGGCTAATGTTCGACTCAGTAGGTCCAGTAGGTCCCCGAACTCATTCAGTGGTTATTTCCCCAATACCAGAATGTATAATTGGAATAGATATACTTAGAAGTTGGCAGAACCCTCACATTGGTTCCTTGAAATGTGGAGTAAGAGCCATTATGGTTGGGAAGGCCAAATGGAAGCCTTTAGAACTACCTCTACCAAGGAAAATAGTGAATCAGAAACAGTATCGTATCCCTGGAGGAATTACAGAAATTAGTGCCACCATAAAGGACTTGAAGGATGCAAGGGTCGTGGTTCCGACCACCTCTCCTTTCAACTCTCCCATTTGGCCTGTGCAGAAGACAGATGGATCATGGAGAATGACTGTTGATTATCACAAACTTAACCAAGTTGTGACTCCAATTGCAGCTGCTGTACCAGATGTGGTTTCGTTGCTTGAGCAGATCAACACATCTCCTGGTACTTGGTATGCAGCCATTGATCTTGCAAATGCTTTTTTCTCCATACCTCTTCATGAAGATCATCAGAAGCAATTTGCCTTCAGTTGGCAAGGCCAGCAGTATACATTTACAGTGTTACCTCAAGGGTATATTAATT
Source organism: Typhlomys cinereus (assembly GCA_023101885.1). Lineage (NCBI taxonomy): Eukaryota > Metazoa > Chordata > Mammalia > Rodentia > Platacanthomyidae > Typhlomys > Typhlomys cinereus. Next base: position 164,248 of record JALPQD010000267.1, read on the forward strand.
CTCTAGCCCTATGCCATAACTTGGTTCGCAGAGATCTTGATTGCTTGTCTCTTCCACAAGGTATCACACTAGTCCATTATATAGATGATATTATGCTGATTGGCTCCAGTGAGCAGGAAGTAGCAAGCATTTTGGATTTGTTGGTAAGGCATATGCACAACAGAGGATGGGAAATAAACCCAACCAAAATCCAAGGACCTTCCACTTCAGTAAAATTTTTAGGAGTTCAGTGGTGTGGGGCATGTAGAGATATCCCCTCTAAGGTAAAGGATAAGTTGTTGCACCTGGCCCCTCCCACCACTAAGAAGGAAGCACAGCGTTTGGTGGGCCTGTTTGGATTTTGGAGGCAGCACATTCCTCACTTGGGTGTGTTACTTAGGCCCATATACCAAGTAACTCGGAAAGCTGCCAGCTTTGAGTGGGGCCCAGAACAAGAGAAGGCTCTTCAGCAGGTTCAAGCTGCGATATAGGCTGCCTTGCCACTTGGACCATATGATCCAGCAGACCCAATGGTATTCGAAGTATCTGTTGCTGATAGAGATGCTGTTTGGAGTCTCTGGCAGGCTCCCATAGGTGAATCACAGAAGATACCCTTGGGATTTTGGACCAAGGCCCTGCCATCATCTGCAGACAATTACTCTCCTTTTGAGAAACAACTCTTGGCTTGTTATTGGGCCTTAGTGGAAACTGAACGTCTGACAATGGGTCACCAAGTTACCATGCGACCTGAGTTACCCATCATGAGTTGGGTGTTATCTGACCCAGCAAGCCATAAAGTTGGACGGGCACAGCAGCAATCTATTATCAAATGGAAGTGGTACATACGAGACAGGGCGCGAGTGGGTCCTGAAGGCACAAGTAAGCTACATGAAGAAGTTGCCCAAATGCCTATGGTTCCCCAACCTGTTGCAATGCCTGTTCCCAAGCATGCACCTATGGCCTCCTGGGGTGTGCCCTATGATCAGCTGACTGAAGAAGAGAAGACTAGGGCCTGGTTTACAGATGGTTCTGCTCGCTATTCTGGTGCCACCCAGAAGTGGACAGCTGCAGCGCTGCAACCCCTTTCCCCTTTCCGCAACAACCCTAAAGGACAGTGGAGAAGGGAAATCTTCACAGTGGGCAGAACTTCAGGCAGTGCACATGTTTGTACACTTTGCCTGGAAGGAAAAATGGTCAGATGTGCGACTGTATACTGATTCATGGGCTGTAGCCAATGGTTTGGCAGGATGGTCAGGGACTTGGAAGGAACATAATTGGAAAATTGGCAAGAAAGACATCTGGGGAAGAAGCATGTGGATAGATCTCTCCCAATGGGCAAAGGACACAAAGATATTTGTGTCTCATGTAAATGCTCATCAAAAGAGGACATCGGCAGAAGAAACATTCAATAATCAGGTGGATAAGATGACCCGTTCTGTGGATAGTCAGCCTCTTTCCCCAGCCATTCCTGTCATTGCCCAATGGGCCCATGAACAAAGTGGACATGGTGGCAGAGATGGAGGTTATGCATGGACTTCCACTCACCAAGGCTGACCTGGCTACAGCTGCTGCTGAGTGCCAAATCTGCCAGCAGCAGAGACCAACGCTGAGTCCTCGATATGGAGCTATTCCTCGGGGTGACCAACCAGCAACATGGTGGCAGGTTGACTACATTGGACCGCTTCCAAGATGGAAAGGGCAGCGCTTTGTTCTTACTGGGATAGATACTTATTCTGGTTATGGATTTGCCTTTCCTGCACGTCATGCTTCTGCCAAGACTACCATCCAGGGACTTACAGAATGCCTTATCCTCCGTCATGGAATTCCACACAGCATTGCTTCTGACCAGGGAACTCATTTCACAGCTAAAGAAGTACGGCAGTGGGCACATGACCATGGAATTCATTGGTCTTACCATGTTCCCCACCATCCTGAAGCAGCTGGCTTGATAGAATGGTGGAATGGCGTTTTAAAGGCACAATTACAGCGTCAATTAGGTGGTAATAGTCTGGAGGGATGGGGCAGAATTCTCCAGAAGGCAGTATATGCCTTAAACCAGCGTCCAATATATGGTACTGTGTCTCCTATAGCCAGGATTCACGGGTCCAGGAATCAAGGGGTGGAAACAGGAATAGCTCCTCTTACTATCACTCCTAGTGACCCATTAGGAAAATTTTTGCTTCCTGTTCCCGCAAGCCTGTATTCTACTGGCTTAGAAGTTTTGAGTCCAGAGCAGGGAATGCTTCAGCCAGGAGACACAGCAACTATTCCTTTGAACTGGAAGCTAAGGCTTCCTCCTGGTTATTTTGGACTTCTGATGCCCTTGAGCCAACAGGCTAAGAAAGGAATAACAGTATTAGGAGGGGTGATTGACCCAGAGCACCAAGGAGAAATTGGACTGGTTCTCCACAATGGTGGTAAGGAAGAATATGTCTGGAGTATAGGAGACCCACTAGGGCGTCTCTTGGTATTACCATGTCCTGTGATTAAGGTCAATGGGAATTTACAGCAACCCAACACAGGAAAGACAGTAAATGGTCCAGATCCTTCAGGAATGAAGGTATGGATAACCCCTCCAGGTAAAGAGCGAAGACCTACAGAAGTACTTGCTGAAGGCGGAGGAAATACAGAATGGGTAGTAGAAGAAGGTGGTTATAAATACCACCTAAGGCCATGTAACCAGTTACAGAAACGAGGATTATAATTGCCATGAGTGCTTCTGGTCTAGACTGTCAAGAATAAACTTGTGCATGTGCACATACTCTAAGAAGATATTTATGTAATGTAATGTAATGTTAATCTTTAGTTATGAGATGAAATGCTGTAATCTACATTATGATATTGTGTTATAGGACACTAAGATTAAGGATTTCTCAAAGGGCATTGTCATTGATCTTGGAAAAAGTAATGCGTGTGCGGTTGTACGTGGATAGCTATATTATGTTAGGCGGAACTATGAATCTTACTGTTTTATTTGGAGAATTTTTAGTGGCCTAAGGAAATGTGATTTGGTGTCAAGTTGACAAGGGGTGGACTTGTGATAGTTAAGCCTGGGTGTCAACTTGACACACAGGGTATTAACCAAGCTGGGCTGAGACCACCTCTGGAAAAGGATCAATTGAGACTACTTGAAAGGATAGTACATGCCCTAGATCCTATCAGAACTCCAAAGCTCTCAAAGGATTCTCCCAATACTGCATCATATAAAAAGGAGCCACCAAGGAGAACAGATCCCTTCTTGCAGCTGTGCTAGGAATCGTTCTTCCTTCCGGCCGCCGGTTCCTTCAACCTTCCACTAGACTAAGACTCTAGGAGTTCTCCAGCCGAACTGAGCAACTAGCTGTTGGCAGCCATTGTTGGAACTACCTCAGCTACTGACAGCCTTTGCTGGACTACCTCGGCCATATCTGTAAGCCAACTCAATAAATTTCCTATATATATATTTTATATATATATATTCGTTCTGTGAATTCTGTAACTCTAGAGAACCTTAACTAATACAAATGGGAATGTTTATTCTGTGCCATTGTATGTTAGAAGTATGTAACTTGTATTTTGTTTTTACAGGAAGCTTTGGACTTTGGACTTTTGGACTGTTGGGACTACCATTGTAGTCTATGAAGACTTTTAAAGTTGGTTGAGTATGGTTTGCATAATGAGATGGCAGTGAGCCTGTGGGGGCCAGGGGTGGAATGTCATGGTTTGAATGTGTCCCCCACAGTCTCATGTGTTTGGCAAGGTCATGACACCTTGAGAGGTGGAGCCTTGCTGGAGGAAGGCAGTCACAAGGGGTGGGCCTTGAGGTGGATTAGTCCCACCCTACCTCCAGGAGAAGTCGGCCTTTGCTGCAAGCAGTCTTGCAGCTCTCAGCTTCTAAGATGTCTACGGTGACTTAGCCTCCTCCAGCTTTGGCCAGCCAGCCATGCCACCTCTGCTTTGAGAGACTGTACTTTCTCTCTGGAACCGTAAGCTGAATAAACTTCCCTTTCTCTCTTAAGTTGATCAATTTTGGGTGCTCTCTCACAGCAATAGTTAAGAGTAACTGATACACCCCCCACAGTCTCATGTGTTTGGCAAGGTCATGGCATCTTGAGAGGTGGAGCCTTGCTGGAGGAAGGCAGTCACAAGGGGTGGGCCTTGAGGTGGATTAGTCCCACCCTACCTCCAGAAGTCAGCCTTTGTTGCAAGCAGTCTGCAGCTCTCAGCTTCCAAGATGTCTGCGATGACTTAGCCTCCTCCAGCTTTGGCCATCCAACCATGCCACTTCTGGCATGAGAAACTGCCTCCTCTCTGGAACTGTAAGCTGAATAAACCTCCCTTTCTCCCTTGAGTTTCCTGACTTTGGGTGTTCTCTCACAGCAATAGTTAGAGTAACTGTTACAAAGGATACCACACAATCCTTTCTATTGTGGCATTCATGTGGCATTGACAAGGTAGGTCCAACACTCCACACATGATCACTGAGAATGCATAGGCACTAACTTTGTTCCAGACTGTGAAAATGCAGAGAGAATTCAGAGAAATGAGAAAATATAACAAATGGAAACAGTCATGCAAGGTCTGCTCTTGAGCTGAGTTTTTGTTAAGCAGGATCTGGAAGGATGAATATAATTGGATAAGGCAAAAAGAAGAATTTAGCTAACAGAGGTTCAGGAAGGAGATATAAATGAGAAGCATGCTACTGAGACACAATGAAGGGACCAATCTTATTAGAGAGGATCTTGGATATTAGTATTAGGGGAAATGAGTTTGAATTATTAATTAGTCAGTGTGCATGTGAAGATCAGGGACAACTCCTCTCTGGATTTGGTTCTTTCTGCCTTTAAGTGGATTCTGGGATTGAACTCAAGTTGATAGACTTATGCCTTGATGGGTTTTACCCACCGAGTTGTATTTCCTGCCCAATTCTGAATATTTATTTAAGTCCGTATATATATATATTCATCCATTCAGAGAATGTTTATTGAGTACTGTCACATGTTGGGAATTATGTGAGACATAGAGCACGTGTGGCTCATATTCAAATGATATAGGCGTGTTCCAACTGGCCTGACTCAGCCTTGATGGAGCCACATTTCATTTACACTCCATCTCTTGGAATAGAATTTCTTTTTCTTTCTTTCTTTCTTTCTTTCTTTCTTTCTTTCTTTCTTTCTTTCTTTCTTTCTTTCTTTCTTTCTCTCTCTCTCTCTCTGTCTCTCTCTCTTCCTTCCTTTCTCCCTCCCTCCCTCCCTCCCTCCCTCCCTCCCTCCCTCCCTCCTTTCTTTCTTTCTTTCTTTCTGAGGATTAATTCAGATTTTATTAGAGGAAAGGAAGGACATAACTCACAGACATGGAGTTCATGAGGGGCAAGGAAACTGAAAGGAATTCATGAACTCTGGAGTCCATGAGGGGCAAGGGAGCCAGAACAGAAGTACACATTCATTGAATGAAAGAATATGCAAGTCAACTGGAGTGTAGGAAAGGAAATGGACTGAGTTTCAGGTTCAAACCAAACCATTCTCAGAATTCCTTCAGGACAAGCACGACACAGAAAATTAGAGTGGAACCTAGGTTTTAGGGGATTGAGATGGGCAGAGAAAGTAGGTGGCTGGAAGCAGTCACCAGCCAAGTGTCCGAGGAAACCTAATGGCATTTCCATATTCCAGAGTGGAATAAAAATTTCTTGGGCAAAGTATACTGGCAAAAAATACTAGTGCATGTACTTTACCTCACTATCCTGCTACTTTTCCAACTAAGAGGTTCTGAAAGCCTTCTTGCTGCTAAAACTGATCTCCTGAATTCTCCTGAAACTAAGAAAAAGGGTGCTCAGGTATCCTCCAATTTTCAATGGAGTAATAGGTGAAACAGGCTAGATTCGTGGTTCAGAGATTACTGTGCAGAGCTAGTTCGAGGCCAAAGATCTATTAGGGAGATAGTTGGGGACCATATCTTGAAATGGGGGTGGTTATTCTGTCCTTAGGTTAAGAAAGAATCTGGATGACACTAGAGCAATCATAAGGTCAACAATGCAGCAGAGGTAGGCATAGAAACATTTTGAAATGGAAGAGAAATGAAGCAACTCCTGGGCCATTTGAGTATGTTTTTTGTTAGATAGTAAATAGAAGTAAGAAATCATGAATTGGTCTTGGACTAGCTTGTATTACCTAAAGTTAAATATCAAAGATCATGGGGTCCAGTAAAAAGCAAGATTTACAGAGGGAGTTTGGTTAAAGAATGCTTATAGTATGCACAAGGGTCTGGGTTTGATCCCCAGCACCACAAGAAAACAATGATTCAGAAATCAATTTGAAGATTCTATTGTTGTTCAAAGGGACTGTGTGAGTATTGATTACAATAATTGTAATGGGTTAAAATACATCAGATCTGTTTCAGTGCATTTATTCAGGTTGATGCTTCAAAATAACATTAGAGGGTGAATTTGTCAGGAAAACAAAGGTAAAAGAGTGAAGCAAGTATTTATTCTACCTTAAAGAAGGGGAGGCATGGCAAAGGATGCCTCACATCCAGTACATTTTTTTATTAAAAATTTAATTATACATTTTAAAATTTTTTACCAGTTCCCTCTCTCCCCCCTCCTCCCCCTCCCCTTCCCCCAGTGCCTCCCCCCCAATTCCCAGTGAGTCCTTTATTGTGTACGCCTAACTCTCCACTGGGTCCTCCTCTCCGATGACATATAAGGACCCAGTGGCATTTCCATGAGCCCTTTCTCTTGTTCCCCTTAAGCATAAGATCACTACTATGGCTGTCAATCCCTTGCCTCCAGGGGTCTCGGTGCCCTTAACAGATGCTAGACTTTATGAGGGCAACAGTGCGCTGGACATTGCGCAGGGCATGCAAAGTCCCATTATGATTGCTTTGGCCCCAACTATTGTTGAGAATCTTGCAAATCGTTGCTCCTCCCATCCTTTTGCTCTTACAATCTTACCGCCCCCTCTTCCGCAAATGTCCCTGAGCTCCAGGATGGGGAGAGATTAGGCTATCCTAGTTCTATGTGATTGATATAGAGTCTCTGAAGTTCTGGATTGTGGTTTGTTGATTTTCTTTTGCAGTTTTGCTGCTCCTGCAATTCCCTTCACTCCATTCTGCTGGGCACTGTATGTCACCCCCTGGCCAGAGACAAAAAGCTGTTAAACTGGAGTCTTGTTGTAATAGCACATTCAAGGGTAGATGTAATAAGAGTAGGAAACCTCACTGAGGGAGGGGTCCATCACCCATTTGCAAAATGATTACTTTTTATCTGCTAGACTATATGCCCTCCCCTTCTGGTGAGATCAGGAAAGAACGTCTGTGAACTTAACCAGGTTTCTCATTACTTACTTGCAGACCTTGATGGAGGCCTATTTTCTCTGCTATAACATGGTCTCCTCTCTCCTTGTTTCTGGTGTGGCCCTCCTAACCCATCTCTCTTGTTCATAATCCTTGCAATTACTGTGTTACATAGGTTTACTTTTGAGTGTCTCAATGTGGGCTGGGTGAGTTTGGTACTAGGAGCCACCTATTAGGGAGTACATACGGCGCTTAATGTTCTGGGTTTGGGATACTTCACTTAATATAATTCTTTCTAATGACATCCATTTCCCAGCAAATTCCAGTAATTCATCATTTTTCATGGCTGAGTAGTACTCCATTGTATAGATGTACCACTGTTTCCTTATCCACTCGTCAACTGTTGGACATTTAGGTTGATTCCATGACTTTGCTATTGTAAACAGTGCTGCTATGAACATGGTCGAGCTTGTGCTATCGAGGCGAACCTCTGTTGCATGGGGGGTTATTCCCAAAAGTGGGATAGCAGGGTCATATGGCATTTCAATCTTTAATTTCTTTAAGAATCTCCAGAGGGCTCGCCAGAGTGGCTGTATGAGCCTGCATTCCCACCAACAATGTAGGAGAGTTCCCCTCTCTCCACATCCTCTCCAGCATTTGTCGTTGTTTGTATTGTGGATTTTTGCCATCCTGACCGGGGTGAGATGATATCTCAGGGAAGTTTTGATTTGCAATTCCCTGATGGCGAAGGAAGTGGAACATTTTTTAAGATAATTGTTAGACATTTTAATTTCATCCCTGGTAAAGTTTCTTTGAAGTTCCAGGGCCCATTTTTAATTGGGCCAGTGTTTTCCTTGGAGTTTAATTTTCTAAGTTCTTTGTGCACTCTGGACAGTAGAGCTCTGTCAGATATGTGGTTAGTGAAGATTTTCTCCCATTCTGTGGGTTGCCTTTGAGCTCGTGTGACGATCTCTTTATCTGAACAGAAGCTCTTTAATTTCACAAGATCCCAACTGTTGAGAGTTGGTAGCAGTGACTGTGCCATTGGATGTCTGTTTAGGAAGTGTTGGCCTAGCCCAATCAGCTCGAGGGAGTTCCCTATCCTTTCAACTATGGTTTTTAAAGTCTCTGGCCTGATATCAAGGTCCTTGATCCATTTGGAATTAAGTCTTGTACATGGTGACAAGTACGGGTCCAGCTTTAATCTTCTGCATGTGGAGATCCAGTTTTGCCAGCACTATTTGTTGAAGATGCTGTTCTTTTTCCATTGGATTCTTTGGGCCCCTTTGTCAAAGACCAAATGGCTGTAACTTTGTGGGCTTATATCTGGGTCTTCAATCCTTATCCATTGATCTGTGTGTCTATTTTGGAGCCAGTACCAGGCTGTCTTTATAACTATGGATTTGTAGTATAGACTTAGGTTTGGTATGCTAATACCTCCAGCTGTGTTTTTGTTACTCAGGATTGTTTTTGCTATCCTGGGTCTTTTGTGCCTCCATATGAACTTTGAGATTGTTTGGTCAACTTCTTTGAAGAATTGCTTTGGGATTTTGATTGGTATAGCATTGAATCTGTATATTGCCTTTGGTAGGATGGTCATTTTTACGATGTTGATTCTGCCAATCCAGGAACAAGGGAGGTCTTTCCACCTTCTGGTGTCTTCTGCAATTTCTTTCTTTAGGGTTTTAAAGTTTTCATTGTAAAGGTCTTTTACCTCCTTAGTTAGGTTTATACCAAGGTATTTCATTTTTTTAGGGGTTATAGTAAATGGCATGGTTTCTCTCAAGGCTTTTTCACTTCTTTCATTCTGGGCATATAGGAAGGCCTCTGATTTTTGCACATTTATTTTGTATCCTGCCACCCTGCTGAACTTCTCAATTAGTTCCAGGAGCTTCCTGATGGAGTTTTTGGGATCCCTCAGGTATAAGATCATGTCATCTGCAAATAGGGATAGCTTGATTTCTTCCTTGCCGATTTGAATCCCTCTTATGTCCCTTTCTTGTCTTATGGCTTCAGCTAAGACTTCAAGTACAATATTGAATAGAAGGGGTGAGAGTGGACAGCCTTGTCTAGTTCCTGATTGAAGTGGGAATGCTTCCAATTGTTCCCCATTGAGCATAATCCTTGCTGTGGGCTTGTTGTATACAGCTTTTATTATATTGATAAAGGTTCCTTCCATTCCTACTGTCTCTAGCGTTTTGATCATAAAAGGCTGTTGGATCTTGTCAAAAGCTTTTTCTGCATCTATCGAGAGTATCATGTGGTCTTGGACTTTGGACTGGTTTACATGATGAATTACATTTATTGATTTGCGTATGTTGAACCAACCTTGTGTGCCGGGGATGAAGCCTACTTGGTCCCCATGAATGATCTTTTTAATATGTTTTTGAATCCGATTTGCTAAGACTTTGTTGAGAATCTTTGCGTCTGTGTTCATCAGGGAGATCGGCCTATAGTTTTCTTTTTTAAGTGAATCTTTATTAGGTTTTGGGATTAAAACGATATTAGCTTCATAGAAGGAATTTGGTAGTGTTCCTTCCTTTGCTATTTGATGGAACAGTTTAAGGAGTATTGGTGTTATTAACTCCTTAAATGGTAGAACTCTGTGCTGAATCCATCTGGTCCAGGACATTTTTTGGTGGGAAGATTCGAGATTACTTCCTCAATTTCCTTATATGTTATAGGACTATTTAAATAATTCACAACTTCCTGATTCAATTTAGGTAAGTTGTGTTTACTTAGAAATTCATCCATCTCTTTTGTGTTGTCAAACTTCACAGAGTATAAGTTTTTGAAATATGATGTTATAATTCTCTGGATTTCTTGGGTATCAGTAGTGATAACTCCATGTTCATTTCTAATTTTGTTAATTTGGGTTTTCTCTCTCTTGCTTTTGGTTAGTTTAGCTAGGGGTGTATCAATCTTGTTGATTTTTTCAAAGAACCAGCTTTTTGATTGGTTGATTTTTTCTATCGTTTTCTTAGTCTCGATTTCAGATATTTCTCCCCTTATTTTGCTAATCTCTTCTCTTCTACTGCTTTTGGGATCAGATTGCTCTAGTTTCTCTAAAGCTTTAAGCTGCATTGTTAAGTTGTTTATTTCTGATGTTTCCATTTTTTTGACGTGGGCATTAAGAGCTATGAACTTACCTCTTAGAACAGCTTTCATTGTGTCCCAGAGATTTTGGTAAGTTGTATTTTCGTTATCATTCACTTTCAGGAAATCTTGAATTTCCTTTTAATTTCTTCCTGAATCCAGTTCTCATTCAGCATCATAGTGTTAAGTTTCCAGGAGTTAGTGTATTTTCTCTTGTTTGATGTGTTGTGGATGTCCAGCTTTAGGCCGTGGTGGTCTGATAGGGCACAGGTTAGAATTTCAACTTTCTTGTATATGTGTAGATTCATTTTGTGGCCCAATATGTGATCTATTTTGGAGAAAGTTCGTGTGCTGCTGAGAAAAATGTGTATTCTTTGGTGCGTGGGTGAAAAGTTCGATAGAGATGTGTAAGGTCCATTTCTTTCAGGGTTTGATTAAGTTCCAAAGTGTCTCTGTTAAGCTTTTGACCTGTTGATCTATCCCATGTAGAGAGGGCGGTGTTGAAGTCCCCAAGAATTATCGTTTGGGGGTTGATTTCTTGCTTTAGACGCTGTAGGGTTTTCTTAATGATTGTGGAGGGGCCCGTATTGGGTGCATATATGTTCAGTATTGTGAAATCTTCCTGGTGAATTGTACCTGTGACTAAAATGTAGTATCCATCCGTGTCTCTTATAATTTTTTTTGGTTTGAAATCCACTTTGTCTGATAGCATAATGGCTACCCCTGCCTATTTTCTGCTTCCATTTGCTTGTAGAATTGTTGACCAGCCTTTTATTTTTAGAGCGTGCCTATCTTTTGTGGTGAGATGGGTTTCCTGCAGGTAACAGATTGATGGATTGTGATTTTTAATCCAAGTTTATAATCTGTGTCTCTTGATCGGTGAATTAAGTCCATTAACATTTAGTGTTATAATGTAGAAACTATTGTTAATTCCAGACATTTATTATGTTTAGTAGCTTTTATAAGTATATTGCTTCGCTTTTAATGGTGTTATATTTGCCTTCTGTTCTCCTGGATACGCCTGTTTTTTTCTTCACGCTTGAGTATCATTTCTAGCAGTTTTTGAAGGCCTGGTTTGGTGGCCATGTATCCCTTAAAGTTGTCTTTGTGCTGGAAAATTTTTCTTTCTCCCTCAATCATGACTGATAGTTTTGCAGGGTAAATCAGCCTGGGTTGACATTTTTGCTCATTCAATACTTGAAGTATGTCTCTCCAAGCTCTTCTTGCTTTTACTGTTTCGACTGAGAAGTCATTTGTTATTTTAATAGGTTTGCCTTTAAAAGTGACTTGTTTTTTCTCCCTTGAAGCTCTCAGCACCAGTTCTTTATCTTGAATGTGGAGTGTTTTAACTATTAGTTGCCGGGGTGTGCTTCTATTTTGGTCGTATCTGTTTGGGGTGCGGAATGCCTCTTGTATATGAATGGGCTTCTCTTTTTTAGATGAGGAAAGTTTTCCTTGATGATCGTTTGAAAAATTTCCTCAGGGGTGGTATTTTGAGAATCTTGCTCCGGTATTCCATGAATACGCATGTTAGGCTTCTTCAGGGTGTCCCATATCTCTTGGATATTTCTCTCAAGTATCTTTTTGGCTTTAACGACCTCTTCCATTGAGCTGGTTAGTACTCCCACTTTATCTTCAAGGTCTGAAATTCTGTTTTCTGCTTCATTAGTTCTGTTGATAAGACTCTCTGTGGCGTTCTGGGTTGAAGATAACTTGTCTTTTAGCTCAGTTTTAAACTCTGCTTGAGTTTGTTTTAACTGCTCTATGCCACTTTTTGTTTCTTGCACTGTTTTTCTCAACTCCTCCAGATGTCTGTTGTGTTCCTCTTCAAAGCGATTGATTCGATTATGTAATTCCTCCCGGATTTCCTCTTTCATAGTATTGAACATGGTAATGATCATATTTTGAAAGTCGTTATCCTGGGTCAGGCTTTCTTGGCCTTTTTCCGCGGGTTTGTTCTTGTTGGAGTCTAACATTATGGGATTAATTTCTTCAGTGGGAAATTTGTTTACTTGAGTGTTGCTTCTCATGGATTTGCACTTTGACTTTGGCATTGTCATTTTAACTCTTAAGATCTCTCAATTTCACTAAACTGAATTATTTGGCCTGGGGTACTGGTGGGCGGGGCCCGAACGGGGACTTACCTAGGGCGCGGGGTGAGGCCCGGGTGGACCGCGTGCGTGTCCGGACCGACAGGCGGAGCGAGGTGGGGTGAAAAGGGAGGATGGGCGCATTGGTGTGGAGCTATTTAACCCGAGGGCAGCTGGGGCGGGGCCCGGGCGCAGGGGGAGGTCCTCCTGGTCCCTCGGCCCCCGCGCGGCTCCGGCTGGATGGTGGGAGTCGGAGCCGGGTCCCTGTGGGCTGACCTGGGGTCCTAGGGCGTGCGGTCCAGTACATTTTTTTTTATTATTTATTCAATTGTGCGTGTGTGTATGTATGTGAGCGCGCATGTGTGTATGTGTGTGTGTAGAACCACGGACGAATTGGGAACCACCATGGATGCCTCCACCTCCTTCTGCCGCGGGATTCACAGGCTCCGCCCTACCAGGACCAGAAGCGCAGAGCCGCCCCCGCTTCCGCCTGGCGTCTATACATGGGATCTGGGATCCGAACTCAGGACCTGCTGCCTGCAAGGCAGAGGCTTAACCCCTGAGCCACCTCTCCAGCCCACATCCAGTGCATTTGTAGGACCTTCTTGCAGTGTGAACACACTGACCAAAACAGGATGAAAAGCTGAACATAGTGAGTCATGGAAGCAGAGGAAATTGGATCATCACAAAGTTCCAGGCCAGCCTGATCTGCATAATGAGCTCCAGGCAAAACAAAGCTATATAGCAAGCCTGACTCAAACAAACACCAAATAGAAACAGGGCGAAGGGTGAAAAAAAGTCTTTGGCAGATGAACTAGACTCACGTTTCTTTCCCATCTAAATTTGCTGATATTGAATAAAGTGCATATAAGACATGATCTGGATGTAAGTTACCCCCACAGGCTCATGTGTTTGAATTCTTCCCTGGTGTGAATGATTGGGAAAGTTGCATCACCTTTGAGAGGTGGTGCCTTGCTGGAGGAAGGCATGTCAGGGGGTGGGCTTTGAAGTTTGGTGGCCTGACTCTTGCTTCCTCTCAGTTTGTCTTGCTGTCTCTAGGTCCGTGATGGTTACCGTGACCTGAACCAGCCTCCTGCTTCTGCCTCCAATCATGTTTCGGCTGTGATTCCCACAAAAATGGACTGTATCCCCTCTGGCATCGCAAGCCAAGTAAATCTTCCCTTCTCTCTTAAGCTGTGAATGAATGTTGCCTCACAGCAGCAAAAGAAAAGTAACTGCAACAAGGGTCTTCTCATACTTATCACATTCATAAGCTTTTTCTCCAGTATCGACTCCTGCATGTACTATCTTGACTAGATAATGACTGAAAATTTTTCCACATTCATTGCATTCATAAGGTTTCCCTTGGTTTGGATTTCTGATGGTGACTGAGTGGTGTGTAGTGGATCAAAGCTCTTGCAAGCATGTTGCATTCCTTCTCATCATGAGTATTCTGATAAGTGTGGTAAAGTGTGCACTCCAGCTATACACTTTTCTACCTTCTCAAGACTTCTCTTTTATAGTAGCTAGTCTTGTAATGATTGTACTCCAGTTTTTCTCTGACATGACCTATGTGATGCTGAACCTAAACTGAGTCATCGCTGAAGATTTTTAGCACATTCACCATTCACATCTCTAAAGAACATTGTCACTTGTGTTACTTTTCTCCTGTTTAGTATACCTTGGTGGGATGACAAATCAGATTTCTGATCAGCATGTCTATCAGATCCATACATGCTGGATTAGTGCTACTGAAATTCTTTTCTCAATAAAGGCTTTCCCATTCCTCAGTTTCCAGGGTGTATTTGTGGTATCCTGTTTGGTCTCTGAGTAATCATTATATCCCCAGGCCTCTGTTGAGCTAGAAGTCCCTGAATCGGTCTTTGTGTCTCTTTCTGTGTCTATCCCCTGATACGATTTTTTTTTTTGGTCGGGAAATCTTCACTGGTTTTGCCTTTCTGGTCTTCAATTGTGCACATCAAATTCTTTTTTTTTATTTTTTATTATTATTTATTCAATTGTGCGTATGTGCGTATGTATGTGAGCGCGCATGTGTGTATGTGTGTATGTAGAACCACGGACGAATTGGGAACCACCATGGACGCCTCCACCTCCTTCTGCCCGGGGATTCACAGGCTCCGCCCTACCAGGACCAGAAGCGCAGGCCGCCCCCGCTTCTGCCTGGCGTCTATACGTGGGATCTGGGATCCGAACTCAGGACCTTCCGCCTGCAAGGCAGAGGCTTAACCCCTGAGCCACTTCTCCAGCCCCACATCAAATTCTTAAACACTCCCTTCCTTTTGCATTTGCATCCACCAGGTTTCTTCTTGTTCTACTTGGGTGATGATATCAGGGTGCGTAAAATGGAAATTCCTTAGAGATGAGGTTCTTATCGTCCTCTAACCTGACATCCCAGCAAAAGCCTCTCTGAGCTCTCTCTGTCCTTCTTCAGTAAACGTCATAGCCGCCTCTGTGAGAGACACAAAGCCCCTGAACACCTGCAAGGGCTTCTGGGGCTTTGTTCTTTGGTGAAGAGCAGCCAGCTTTGCCCCCAAAGATCCCCTTCTTGGGCATAGGCAGGGTCCACAGATGTTGAACCATGGCTGCCATGCGGCTTGGTAGATTTCCTAGACAGCTAAATAACAAGGCTTCAAAACTAACATGAAGCAGCTAGAATGAATGTAACCTTGGGGAATGGATCTGCATCAGTCACTGCTCTGAGAATGAGCTTCAGGATCTGAAAGGGATTCTGAAAGAACTGTTGCTTTGAAAAGGGACCCATGATTTCCATAAATTCCTTTTTGCAGACAGTGAGACAGGCAGTTTGCCCATGCTCTCAGAGCTGCCTCCATTCTTTGCAAGGTTGTTCTGACAGAAAGATATTGCAACCCTTCCAAGTTCCCCATGCCTTTTCTGAAAATTGCCAACAGTTTCCCAGAAATATCGATGCTGGATTTTTTTTTCGTTTTCATTGCATTTCCTTTTCTATTCTCTGAGACCTTACTTTTGAACATGCATTTGATTCATTTATATTTATTTGTTTGCTTATAAGAGAGAGAGAGAGAGAGAGCTCCATAGCACATGGGTAGAGGTCAGAAGACAACTTTCAAGAGTCATTTCTCTCCTTTTACCATGTGGGCTTCCAGGGATTGAATTTTGGTGCCTTACCCATTGAGCTAACTCCTCCGCCCCACTGAGATCCTGATCATGAAGCAAATATGGAGTCTGAAGCAGTATCTTTCGAGCTAAGACTACAAGAATATAGACAAACCTCAATACCTTTACCATCAAGTCCCCTGCCCAGTTCCTGATCCTCCAATCTGGATTCCAGAAGGTGTCTCTGTATAGTAGAATAGCAAACTCGGTGCATATAGAGTTGATGCAGCAACTATACCCCCATTGACTATGGGAAATTGGGACTAAGAGAACATACGTTAGCTTATGAAGAACTTAATAAAGGTAGAAGTATTTGTAACAATGTAATAGTAAGGAGAGATTAGGAAAGATAAAGAAGCAAGATAAGGAAGAGAAGGAGAGATGGGATAAAAGTAAGAAAAAATTAACGGTGTGTGAAAACAAAGCAAAATTGATACCATACAGCAAGTGAACAGTTCCTTCTCACAGAAGTGATGGAGAATGGGACTCCTTTACTTTCTCCCAGACTTCTTAAAAAACCATTTTTACTTCAAAAATTTAAAGCAGGAGGACATTTTACAAAAAATTGTGTAGGAAATAAAATTCTTAGATTATCAATAGAAATGTAGCCTTACACAGTATTTTATAACATACAAGAAGACTGTATGCAGACTTCTTGTTTGTGAAGTTTTCTACATATGGAGGAGCAGTGAGTCATTTTTTTCCTCAGGTCAACCCAGAAGCAGCTGCACGGAGACATCCCAGGTACAGAAGTCTGCTGGGCTGAAGTCGCGCCACCATTCTTCTTGCAATGGCCGAGTAGTGCGGGGTGTTCAGGGGCTTCCTTCAAACTGCTGGACTCCTGGAGCCCATGGAGCACGGGTTGGAGGCACCCTCACATCTCAGCCAGCCCTGGCTTGAGAATGGGAAATGCCGGAGAAGTGATGCACTGACATTAAGTGTCTCTTGGGTTTTGAGAGTGCAGAATGAAATTAAACCAAAGCAATCTGCTATGGGGAGGGGGCAAGATGTGGTCAGCTGAGTAATCTTTCCTGCCCAGGGACTCTGTCCTAGTGCCCTCTCCCCAGCAACTGTGTAGCTTTTCTTGCTCCTCTCTCCAAAGGTGACCTTGCCATTCCCAAACAGTGTCTCTACTTGCCTCTCTGTCTGCAAATCTGCAATCCAAATCAGCAGGTTTGGGGCTTGTCATAGTTAGGTACGGGCATCAACTTGATGGTTGAGGGTTCAAGCTCTGGGCACATTTGTAGAGAATTGGTAGTTGAATTAAGCCCAGAGCAAACTTGCAGGAGATTGTTTAGTAGATGAGTCTCCAGACAGGTGAATAAAAATGTTTGAGAAAGGGGGCATCCTTGTTTATGCTTGGCCAGACATGCTGGCCTGGCAAGTAAGGATTCTCTCTCTCTCTCTCTCTCTCTCTCTCTCTCTCTCTCTCTCTCTCATTTGTTATGTGGATTTGGTGTGTCTAGTTCCCTAGGCCTTTGGTGATGGTGCATGCTGTCTTGCCATGTGGACTAAGAACTGTAACCAGACTATCAAAAGAGAATAAATCCTTCGTTCCCTTAAGTAGTTTTGTGGTAATTTATCAGCAACATGCAGCCTAACTGCAACAAGGGTCCACATTGAGTCTTGGTTTGTTGCTCACTTAACCAGTGAATAGGAAAGGCCACTGGGGCTTGCAAATATATTGCACAAAAGCAGAGCAGGGCAGGGAGGGGGCCTTTGATCTTTGATCGCTGATCTTTTTAGCTATACAGTTTAGCATGCCTCAGTAGACCTCAGAGTTCACTCTGACTTGTCTACTCCTGTGGAAGTTCAGGTCTCCTTAGTGTAACAAGTTACCTCTCATCAGGTCACGCCACTGATGTGTGCTTTTCCCTTCACTCGTCTGGCATTTTTTTATGTGGGACCTGGGACCTGAACTCAGGACCTTCTACTTGTGAGACAGAGTCTTAACTCCTGAGCTGTCTTTCCAGCCCCTATGTCCACCTTTTTTCACATGGATGCTCCACATCCAAACTGAGGTCATCAGGCTTTCCCAGCAAGCACTTTTACTCAAATGAGTCATCTTCTGAACCCGTAGGCTATTATTAATAGGCTGCAATGAACACTAGTACACATGTATCTAGGAATGGTAGACAATAAGGGAAAAGGGTCCATGGTGAAAACTGGAAGTTGCTCATTATGTTACAGTGGGAAAAAATGTTAGAGCTAAAGGAAATGTCAGGGTTTAAAACAGTGAGGCGAGAAGCACTGGGGATGAGAGGCAAAGAGCTTACTTACTTTTGGGTATGAGACAGCCAAGCAGAATTGATAAGAGATAATCAGGCTCTGTGAAGCAAGACCAGTGTCAATGGGTGGGCTACTTTGTTCCCATGAGTCCCATCCAGCAGAATGTATATTAGACACTACTGCTCTTTCACATATCCTTGCTATAATATCGCTAATTGCAACAGAACAAATTAAGTAAGGATAGCTTCTGAAAACGCCTCAGCCTGCTTCAGGCTATAGAATCCTCATGCCATTGCACAGACAAGGAGATACCAGGAACATACAGTTACTTCTTGCTAGCTGTGAGGAACAAAGACAGCTTGATTTGGTTCAAAACAGCTGAAACACCTTCAAGGCAGAACTAGCATCATTAGCTAATTGCTAATAGCTAGCAGACTGTCAAGGCTAGTTTTAAAAAAAAAAGCTGGAACCAAAGGTGAACACAGTGAGACTTCAACTACCCCGACCAGGTGGGTACCTCACCAACGGAATGTAATGTTTTTTCTGGTTGAACCCAGACAGCATGTATTGAATTGGGGTCTTCTAATTATTCATTTAATAACATGATCTCAGTCTTTGGATATTGCCCCATTTAAAAGAAAACAATACATGTGAACATTTTGTTCTGGCAACCCATTTGGGATCCTCTCACTAACACTGTGTTTCCTTCCTTCTTTATTAGGTCATTACTTCCTGGAAGTTGTTGCGGAAGTAACTCTGGAACAAGTTTTCAGACACTGATTAGGGTGGAGGAAAAGAATTTAATGCTGGCATGTAGAATGAGATCTATCTCCAAGGACTCCAGCCACAAGCTTAGTTTGTACTGCTGTTTTATACAAAAGCAGGGAAGGAGTAAAACAAAGGTGGGACTTTACGGAAGCAAACACAATGGTTAATAATATCAGTAGGCATATGGCCTTGGCTCCTATTAGACAGAAACTGATAGCAGCATTGAAGCAGCAGTTCCATGCAAGCACAGGTACAGGCTGTGGAAGGTGGGCTAGTGTCTCTGAAATGGCTTCATTTCACTGCCTTTGGGATTTCAGTAATTTTCTGTCTTAACTTATGTTAGCAGTAACTCAACGATTTACATTTTTCCACTCCAAAGTCACCTTCACCTTTCCTTAATTTCTTACTTTCTTGTAAATGTCTTAATAGAGTTTATTTTTACTTCACTTCCTCTTATAAGTATCTATGCCATTAATCTTTGGCATAAGACAACAAATCCAGAGTCACTGTCCCAGGTTGATCTTTCTTTGTTGACTGTGAGTGACCACCATCTTAGACCCTGGGTCACACTCAACTGGATAGAGAAAAGGCCCATCACACTCGAAATCATGCATCAGTCATTGTGTAGTTATAATTACAATTGCTAGATCATATAAAAACATTAGCTTAACTTTTTGAGGTACCACTAAAACTATTTCCGTAATGGATATATCTTTTATATATTCCTTCCAGCTTGGAAGAATGGTGAATTTTTTCATATTCTTACTACACACACACACACACACACACACACACACACACACACACATATATATATACACACCTGTCTTATTAGACATGACATTTCCTCATGGTTTTGATGTGTGTTTCATCTTAGCCCATTTTCTATTACTATGGCGAAATGCCTGAGGCTTAGTATTTCATAAAGAAAACTGTTTCTTTAGCTCAAAGTTTGGGAGGTTCAAGGACATGTGGTGTATGACTTCTTTTACTCTGGGCATAGTTTAATGCCATTTTAGATTTTGCCCCCAATCTAATCTAAGTAGGATATCAGCTAGCAATTTGAAACAGTCCATCCTGAAGGAAGACTCACCAGGTACATAGTTCTTCAGGCTCAGTTCTTACTGAAACTAACAAGCTTCAGGGGAGTTGCCCCCCCCCAGGATGAGGAAAAGCAGGTAAACACTGCTGGGAAAGGAGCCTCCCTTATGAGCTAGGCAGTCTGGAAGAGACACTGAGCAGTTCAGAAGTCCGGAAGAGGTTATCAAATAGTCCAGCAATCTGGGAGCGAGCAAGTCATGAAGCTTTCATAAAGCTCACCTGTGTTGGGTGGGCTTTCTGATGATGTAGCTGCCTTTGATTTGTCCTTGCTCCTGTAGTTCTCACCCCTACTCTTTGGAATCACCCAAATAAACTCATTTTTAATGGTTCGTCAAGTTAGACCTTGGCATAATCCTTACTTTAGTCTGTAGTTAAATTCCTGTGTGGGGTGGATAGGCAGTCATGTGAATTCTCCTCAGGAGGTGATCACACAAGAGCATAATGCCAGCATTAGTAGCTCTTGGGAAAGCCTCATGATAGACAGTAGGGTGGAGAGAGCATGAGCAGGAGGAAAATGACATGACATGACAGAAAACTGAAACATAAGTGGAGTAGCCAAGATTTTTCTAGTATTTTGTTTTTAAAAAAAACCTTGAGGCTCAATGGATAGTTCTAAACCAGGGGTCACACAGATGGCTGGTTAAGCTAAATGAATCACAACCCCCCCAAAGTTATGAATCTATAGTAGAGAATGTATAAAAGGGAGAATGGATATCTTTGGGGATGGGAGGGAGATAAAGAGAAGGAGAGAGTAATTAGAATGCATTATGTATGTGTATAAAATTGTCAAAGAACAAAATAGATTTTAAAAAATCTAATGAGAACTAACTAGGGCCTATGAGCACTACATTAATATCTTTTGAGGCCACTGCCCCCAGCGACCCAGGAGCTTCCTTCTAGACTCCACCTTTTCAAATTTCCCCCACCCTTTAACATTGCTATGCTAAAAAAGTTTCCAAGGCTTGAATCCTTGGTACCATATTTTCAAAATCATTGTCATATCTTAGATCATGGCAAATTATATAATATCTAAGCCATAGGACTAATAATGTGGAGCATATTTTCTATGTGTACTGACCTTTCATTTATTTTCTTTGGAGAATATTGCAGACTTTTTCTTAAATAAGTTGCTTATAGGTTTGAGTACTGATAGTTCTTTTAATATTTCCACATAGTAGGTCACTTGAAAGTAATTTTCACATTTTTTCTTTCAAATATTTTAGTTGCTTGAGGGTGTCCTTTGAACCATGAATATTTTTTCCAGTTTGATGGAGTCTAATTTAATTACTTTTCATTTTTTGCCTTTGGTATCATATTTTAAGAAACCATGGCTTCAAATTCAGAGAGTAAGTGACTGCAGGGAGGAAGTATATATACATACATATATCTCCCCACCCAAGGTTCAGGGGGCATCACTGAAGAGAGGGCAGTAAGAATGTAAGAGCCAAATAGTGTGTTCTGGATATGACAGGGCTGTTGCACCTATGAATTCATGGTGACTATGTTCACCTCCATGAATTCTGCAGGAGATTTGATTTTGTCAACATTTCCTTCTAGCAAGGGGAAGACCCCATGAGGCACCTCCACTCTCTGAGGGACTATTGAGAGCTAACGCTGGCTGGGGGAAGGGGAACTACTTTCTTCGGTGGTATACACGCTGATATTGCCCATGCTCTGCAAGTGCCCAGGCCGATGTTGATATAGGCAACCCTGAGGAAACTTAGTGGGCCACAAGCACACAAAAATATAGGAAAGTAGGAAAAAAACTGGTTTGGAAGAAGATTTTCAATGAGAGAAGAAGGGAGATGGGATTGGGCAATGTGGAGGGAAATGACTAAAATTCATTTTATTCATCTATGAAAACATCAAGGTATGAAATAAAAACAAAAACCATGTTCCTAACCAAGACCACAGCAACTTATATCTGTATTTCCTTTTCTGATGGTTAGGGTCTCAGTTCTTTTTTGTGTGTTTTTTAGAAAATAATTTGTTAGACATTCTTTCCTTAAACCTCTTTGCTTTGTTTCAATTATGGTCAATGGCATGTCTTTTTTCCAACCTCAGTGAATCACATACTCATTCTTCTTCATATTCTTTCCCTATTATTTAAAACAATTTATTTCAAGAAATATCTTTTTTCTCCCACATTTTATTTTTTTCCTAATCATACAAGCTCAATATGTACTCTCCTCCTCTCCCTCCCTCTCCCCCCAGTCATCCCCCTTTCACTCTCTCCCCTTTCCCCCTTCCTTTCACCCACCTCCTCCCTCCCCCTCGCCCAGTGCCTCTTCCCTCTTCCTCCCTCCCATCTCCTGGAGCATCTTTTGTGTGAATGTCAACCCTCCCTCTGAGTCCTCCACCCTAGTGAGGGTTCAAAACTCAGTGGCATAGACCAGAACCCCTTCTTGGGCTCCCTGTTAATATGGGAACACTATTATGACTATTTAATCCCTTGCTTCTAAGGATCCTACTGGCGGGAGCCTTCTCCCCTGTGATCCATGCTAGACTTTGGGGGATCTTTGATATGTCAGCCATTGTGCAGGTCAGGCAAAGTCCAGTTTTGGCTGCTGCAGCCCTAACTTGTGTAGAGTATCTGGCATATCTTTGGACCTCCCCAACTATAGTCTCTTATAATCTTGGCACCCCGTTTTCTGCAAGGTTCCCTTAGTTTTAGGCGGGGAGAGATTTGGCTGGTCTGGTTCCAGGTGAATAATGTAGGGTCTTTGGTGTTCTGAATTATGGTTTGTTGTTTTTTTCAGTTTTGCTGTTCTTGCACTGCCCTTGACTCCATCCTGATTGGTATTGGAGGTCACCTCCTAACCAAAGATAAAAGGCTGTTTAAATGAAGAACTTACTATAAGAGGAGATTCAAAAGTAGATGTAATAGGAGTAGGAGATTGCAGTGAGGGGGGGGTCAGTGTCCCGTTTGCAAGATGGTTACCATCTATCTGCCAGTCTCTATACCTTCCCTGATTGGTGATATCAAACCTCCTCAGTTGCAAGTGACCAGTAAGGAAAGTGCACTTCCGGTTCTGGTAGGGCAGAGCCTGTGAATCCCGGGCCGAATAAACAAGGAGGTGGAGGCGTCCATGGTGGTTCCAGAATTTGTCCGTGGTTCTACACACACACACACACACACACACACACACACACACACAATGAATAAATAATAAATAAAAAATTTTTAAAAAGTTCCTAGAGGTAATAGTTGTCCAGCATTGAATAGAATGCTTTAAAATAGTTCCTTTGTTTGTGAGGTGAATCCTAAATTTAAAACAAACATGAATGGTATTGAATTTACAGGGAAAATTTTGTAGCTAATGATGTGAATAATGATAAATGTAAATAAACTTTCTATCAGCAATCATAGTAGATATTGCTGGCTGATAGAGGAAAGTAGAATTCAGTAGTGATTGGCATGCTATGAACTGAAGGATTAAATTGTTATTAAACCATTTTTATCATATTGTTCCTTCTAATACTAAGAGAACAAAGTTATTATAGGAAGTATGCTGGTGGGAATAATAATATTCTCCATCAAAATGGCACATACAAAGGCTGAGTTTGAACTCAAAAAAATCCAGCTTCCTTTGTCAAATGATTGATAGGTTTCATTCCAGCATTTTATTTTTTGAGTGTCCTAACAGCTCTAACCTTCAAGGAATGGACAGCGTAATGAGCAAAAGGAAGTAAAAAACAAACCATTATGGACCATGATAAATATGCAAGCTTTTCACCCATTAGTCCTCCATAGAAGCTGCCCTGATGGAGACTTTGAGCAGAGGGTTTTTTCTTCCTCTGAACAGTGGGATGGCAAGTATGAAAATTGATGCTCTGTTGCTCTTGAAACCAAATACAAATCTGTCAGATTATATCAGATTACATGCTTCCTCTTGCCTCAGGATTTCCCTCTAGCTCTATCACTGAGCTGTGGAATTTTTATCACTGATTGTAGAGTCTATTACTGGAATGAGCCCTTGAAACTTATCATATTCCATGCCCATTTCATGATTAGATTTTGCTACCCAAAGGGACCACCAGACCTGTAGTGTAACTGGACAGTAAAACGCAAAGTAGGGAAATGACACCTGACCTTCTCCCACCTGTCTGGTTGTCTGTCAGGATCATCAAAGGAATACACCCTGAGATGCAAAACTCCCCCAGGATTTTCAAGCTGGGAGCAGAGAGGAATTGCAGGCAGCCAGAAGAGGAGTTTGTCTCCCAAAAGGGATTCACACATCTCTGACAACTTCTTAAGATAGTGGGTGGAACTACACCTAGAAAAGAACTGTTTGGTTATGTATATTTTCTCCATGTCCTATTCTTTAAAAGCTACCTCTTGTGCTCATACTTCGAAGAGGAAACAATTGGATTAGAATAGATATCTTCCCAATATGGTCATATTGAATAAATTTCCTTTTTCTGCATTTTACAGTTTAGTTGGGCTCTTACTAATTTAGTAACGGCAGGTGGCTGGACTTGAATCGCCAACTTGGCTCTTGTGGTATGGTAACAGTATCAGAAACACTGAATTGAAAGTAACATAAATCTCAAATCCCACTCACCTAGTCCATTAAAATAGAACTCTATTTAGAAATCACTTGACTCTAAGACTCAAAATTGGCATCAAAATCAGAGTTTTTCTTTCTGCCTATGCTTTCTTGATATCTTGACTTGCCTTTGGTATCATATTTAAGAAACCATGGCCTTAAATTCAGAGAGTAAGTGACTGCAGAAAGGAGGTATATATTCCCACCCAAGGTTAATTTTAGCTTACCCCTCCCTTCCTTCTTCTCCTCCTCCTTGTGACTAGAATATAGCTGCTCATTGCTCCATGGCTCCTTGTTTGAGTACATGTTTCTGAAATGCCTCTAGAATAAGAAATTTTTAAAAAATTCTCTACGGCTCCAGGAACTAAATAACCATTTTTATTGGTTTCAGTTGCATCATAGTTGAAGGCAACCAAGCAAGGTATGCAACTGTGTTGATTTAGTTACATAAAAATTATGCTCATTTGCTTATATTGGAACCCTGTATTCTAGGAAAGGGTAACCGCAGGTCTGTCAATCTAAAGAACAGAGGGTGACGACCAAGCAGTCCATAAGGATGTTCACCACAACAACTGTGTGCTGACACAGTGTCATGGTTTAGCCATTAACGATATCATCACAGAAATCCCCAGTTACAATTTGTATCTCCCTTACTGGGTCAGTTTGGGTTGCTAGGAAGTTATTTCCAACTTATCCAACCCAAAGCTCCAGTGCCAAGTCATTGCCCTCAAACTCTATTTCTTACAAATGATTACTCTAGATGTGTCTGTAAAGGGAGGGCAAAGGTTAAAAAAATATTCTAAAGGAATGCTTACACTTCCCCTCTGGCTTATTTATACTGTTGTTGCTATTAGGCACCTCAGGAATCTCAGACTGGGAACAGAAAAGGTCTGACTCCAGCCAGGAGGGGGAAGGGACTCCTCAGAGTCCTGAAACTTTGTCAGGTCTACAGGAGACACTGAAATTCAGACAATGGTGCTTTGGGTCACAGCATAGCTCTTGCCTTCTATTTAAACCTAAACCTCACATCAGAATCCTGAAGATGGACTTTAGGGCCATATTAAATAAATCTCTCTTTCTCCTCTTCACTGTTAATCTTCTTTTTTTTTTAATACATTTTTTATTATTTCCGCTCATACAAACTTAATGGGTAGACCAGTTCCCTCCCTCCCTCCTCCTCTCCCCCCCCGAACCCCCTACTCCCCCTCCTCTCCCTCCCCATCCCCCAGTGCCTCCCCCCCAATTCCCAGAGAGTCCTTTATTGTGTATGCCTAACTCTCCTCTGGGTCCTCCTCTCCGATGATGTGCAAGGACCCAGTGGCTTTTCCCTGAACCCTTTCTCGTGTTCCCCTTAAGCATAGGAACACTACTGTGGCTGTCAATCCCTTGCCTCCAAGGATCTTGGTGCCTTTAGCTGATGCTAGACTTTGTGAGGTCAATAGTGTGTTGGACATTGCGCAGGGCATGCAAAGCCCTAGTATGTTTGCTTCGGCCCTAACTAGTGTGGAGAATCTTGCAAATCATTGCTCCTCCCATCCTTTTGCTCTTACAATCTTACCGCCCCCTCTTCTGCAAATGTCCCTGAGCTTCAGGATGGGGAGAGATTAGGCTGGCCTAATTCTATGTGGTTGATATAGAGTCTCTGAAGTTCTGGATTGCGGTTTGTTGATTTTCTTTTGCAGTTTTGCTGCTCCTGCAATGCCCTTCACTCCATCCTGATGGGCACTGTATGTCACCCCCTGGTCAGAGACAAAAATCTGTTAAACTGGAGTCTTGTTATAATAGCACATTCAAGGGTAGATGTAATAAAAGTAGGAAACCTCAGTGAGGGAGGGGCAATCACCCATTTGCAAAATGATTACTTTTTATCTGCCAGACTATATGCCCTCTGTTAATTTTCAAAGTCAATTTACAGAAGGTGGGTTGCTGAACCAAGGCAGGCCCTTACTGTAGGTTCAGTAGTGCTGGTTAATTGTTCTCTGGAAAATTTCTTACATCCATTTCTGTATTGAGCTGTATTGAAGTTGGTTGAGGCTCTTTACTAAAACCAAGTTCAGAATCAGTGCTAAAATGTGGCAGCGTGACAGAACTAGTCTACGTCTCCTCTGTGAAATGAACAGAACAGTTTTGATTCATTTTTCTTCCTGCTGTACAACTTTGTGGCCTCCAAGTTACACTGGAAACAGTTACAGATATGGAGAATTGAGTGAATGGCTTGTAAATCCATCATCTGGGTTTTGCAGTTTTAAGGAGGTTGTGTGTGTGCGTGTGCGTGTGCGTGTGCATGTGCGTGTGCGTGTGTGTGTGTGTGTGTGTGTGTGTGTGTGTGTGTGTATGTGCAGGCATACCTGTGGAAGCCCAGGGATGACATCCTGGGAATCATCCTGGATTTCTCAAACTCCTTGTTGCTTTGTTCTGGGGTTTCCCATGCTGTCCCTTCCAGGGCCAGAAGTGCAGGCCACTGGCATATCTGCCTGGCCTTTTTACATGGGCTCTGGGCATCCGAATTCAGTTTCTCTTACTTGTGAGAAAGGGAACAATTTTTCCAGCCCAAAGATGATTTTTTCATTCATTCATTCATTCATTCATTCATTCATTCTGAGAGAAAGAGAGAGACAGAGAGAGAGAAAGAGAGAGAGAGAGACAGAGAGAGAGAGAGAGAGAGAGAGAGAGAGAAAGAGAGAGCGCATCATGGTGTAGAGGACAGCCTTTAGAAGTCTATTCTGTTCTTCCATATTGTGGCTTCCAAGGATTGAATTCAGGTTTTCAGGTTCGTGTACAGGCTGAAAGAAGCTTTTACCATCTTCTTTCACTTGAAGTAGCACAGAATTTGACCAAGCATATCTCAATCCAAGAGAAGTATTTCTGCCCCTCCCTTGTGTGACCCAAGCATCTTTCTGCACCTCTTGTGGCTCAACCTCACTCAGTTAGCCAGGGGATGATTGGCAGCCATCTGCAGCAGGAGCGGTAGATCCAGGTGCCACTGCTTTTACTGGCCCGGAGGGAGAAAGAACAGAGACAGCCAGGAAACCCCACGGGGTCCAGAGCCCCACACCCTCCGGGGTATTCAGCTTCCTTTGGCCGGACTTACTGAGACCCCCATCCCCCTACAGAGGGCTTTGTCCTCCAAGCACCTCCCGGGCTCTTAGGCTGCTGATGCCCTGCCCCCCACGACCTCCCTGCAGGTGATTGAAGTAAACTGGGGGTTTATACTGAAGAGGAAACTTGGAGCTTTTCTTTCCCGATGTGGAGGTCTTTTGTGCTGGAGCATAAGCAGCACTTGGTGCAGAAACTACCCCACTGGAAACAAAAGTATTCACTTGATGTTAGAAAAAGAAGAAAGAGGGGGGCAGGAGGGGAGATAGAAAAGGAACCCAAGTTTCATTTTCAAAGACTGAAGTTTATTCCAGAAGCTACTCCAAAACTCCAGAGGGGGAGGCAGCAATTTCCCACCAGATGGAAATTACTACTCGAGTCAGGGGTGCAAGCTTTTAACAGTTGAAGTGCAGGGGAGAAGGAATTTCGGTTTGACCTGTTGGTTCCATCTTGTCCCAGAATAACCGGGAGTCTGTCCAGTTGTCTGTTTTTCTTATCAGATCCTATTAACATTTTTGATGGTGTCTCAGGTCGAGATCTGTTTCAACTCTCAGATCTGTCATGCAGGGTAAAAGGAATTTAGATGATGGAGCCAGGGTTAGAGGGGTGCAGGATGAGGGAGTGGGGGATGGTCAAAGGGGAATTTATGAATGCTGGGTGTCTATGGGATAAAGGAGGTAAAGTTAGATATGGAGAGGTACTCAGAATCTCCTCTAGGTTGGGGGGCAAAGGGACACACTTGTCCCAAGTATGCAAAGTATGATAAAGAGCTCTTCCTGGTGTTCAGCTCGGATCTGTGCTTCCGCCCCTGGGAGCCCTGGGGAGCTGGTGGCTTGACTCTGGATCAAGAACCGGTCAAGTCAGCTGCGCAGGTTCAGGATTGACCAGTTAAGGCAGGGTAGCAAAGGTGGGAACAGGCAAAAAGAGAAAGATTTTGGATGAGAACACATTAGTTCTTGTTCTCTTTCTCCCCCCCCCCGCCCCGTTCATCATTCCCTGCTCTCACTGTCTTTCTTTCTTCCTCCCTTCCTCTGCCTTTCTCCCTCTCCCATGCCCTCCCCCCTCCCTCGCTCACTTTTCTTCCTCTTTCCCTTTCCCTACCTCCTCTCCCTCTCTCTTCATTTCCCTTCTTACTCCCCCTTCTCCCTCCCCTCCCCTTCTCTCTCTCTCTCTCTCTCTCTCTCTCTCTCTCCCCCCTTTAATTATTCACAGAAAAGCTTTCTTAATCCATCAGATATTGGCAGCCTCAGGCATGCTGTACCAGAGGCAAGTTTTCTACCACTGGTCAGGAGAGTTGTGGGAGCTGCCACTGGCTTCTAGAAGCACAGAGGAGGAGCACACCGTTGTCTAACGCACCACGTGTAGGCACTGTTTTCCCACCTCCTGCCTGCCACTTTCTGGGAAGGGGTAGGAGGTGTTTCAAATAGCCCAGAGCTCCTAAATGCCCCCCCCATCACCATTCACCACTTCAGATTTCATGGTTTCTCATGAAACCCCTTTCTCTGCTGAGGATCTGCCAGAACTGATCTAAGATGGCTAGAAAGGCTGCAGCAGCAGCAAGGCATGGATGGACAAATTGCTAGGTGTGGCGAGCAGGAGGAAAATATGGAAATAGACACTGCACAAGGATGTGAATGCTTGGAATGTAAACAAGACTATAGTGACTGTGGAGAGTACAGGGAAAGCATAGCACAGAGATAGACAAGTTGAAGTACACAAGTAACTGTGTGTGCTGAGAGACTTGCAGTGATAAACACATTGGTGTGTGAGGAATCTTCGCATTGATTGTAACCATGACAACCTGAACTTGTGACTCCAGACACCTTATCAGTGTGAACATATGTATTCTCTGAGTGATGTGATTGGTTGAATAAAGTGGCACACGCCTAGGCCAAAGGGGGATAAAAACTGGGCACTTGAGAGAGCTCATCGGATCCGACTTCCCCCTGCTGTCTGGTACGTGCAGTGCCCAGTGTTCCAGATGTCAGACTCCCTATGACTGTCGACCGAGGCCCAGAGGAGTAGAGTGACCACTGCTCCAGGACTCTCCCACTTCCACGTGCTCTGCTGTCTCAGCTACGCTGGACTGTCTCCCCAAGGTACCGAATGGCACTGCCTTGAAACTCCAATCGGCTTAGTCTACTCATTTTAGAGGTATGTGTGTGTGCATGCATGCATGCTCGGGACACTGGGCCACTCTCTGGATTCAGTGCTGTATGAACAGAACATTTCTGCAGAAGGACGAGGAACTAACTGATCCCCAGAACTCATCTGGAGAATGCCAAGCAGGCCTGGGAGTCTGCCTATAATTCCAGTCCTAGAAGGCAGAACCCGGGAATCCCCACAGCAAAATAGTTGCCCTAGGTTTAATTATAGCTGCAGCCTCAAAGTAATCAGGTGGAAGAGGCATCGAGGATTATTCCTGGCATCAGCCTTCGGCCTCCATAGGCATGAGGGAACGCTCAAGTGCACTCATGTGCGTCCACCGTCCACCCACATGTGCTCGCCCACATGCAAACACACACATGCATCTGAAAACCCCGAAGGAAGGAGGAGGGAGAGAGGGAGGGTGGGAGGGAGGGAGGGAGGGAGGGAAAGAAAGAAAGAAAGAAAGAAAGAAAGAAAGAAAGAAAGAAAGAAAGAAAGAAAGAAAGAAAGAAAGAAAGAGAAAGAAAGAAAGAAAAAAAGAAAGAAAAAGAGAAAATGAGTTCAGATCTGCTTTCTAGCTCTTTAAGCTGCTTACTTTGGTTCTAGGACCACTTTGGAGGTTTTTTTTTTTTTTAACGTATGGAAAGTAATTCAATGATTTTAAAAGATCTGCAGGAAGAAATGGATCCACTGCCCTCACTTTTAATGTATGGAATTTCATTACTGACTTGAAAAAGAGGCAAGGCCAACACTTATTCTACAGAGCTGGATCTTTATGTTTATGGGGATTTAATTTAACTTGGTTATTGTTACATGTGTGTAAATAATGTTAATTGAACGAATTTCATTTCATTCCAAAATGAAGCTGATAGGCAGAAATGTATGGCTCAAATTAATTAATGCTAGCATCTTTCATGTAAGTCACAGGTTTTCTAGGATAGAATGTTTTTCCAAGTAGTCTTAGAAAATAGTACATTGACTAATACATTGGCCCATCATTTGTGGACAACTGTTCCAAGTGTTAATGAAGCAAACCATACAAATGGATAGAAATTTAGGTCAATCTTCAAATGCAGCATAGTAGATTGCCCTATAGTCGGATGACATTATTAGTATCCAAAATAAGGTAGATTCTTATTCCCATAGGACTGTTTTCTTTAAAACCACCTTTTCTGTATATTTGACTAATCTCCATTATTAAACATTGGTCTCATTTATGCATCTTGGTATTCAAGTTTTTATAAACATAATTTTTTGGAAGTATTCCAGCATACAGATCATTAAACAAGTCATTAGAAGGGTGTGGGCATTAAATAAAGAAAGCTTTATAAAGAATTCAGCAGAATATCTAGAATTGGGAGCTAAGGAGGTGACATAGTCACCAAAGTGCCAGCCACGCAAGCATGAAGTCCTGCGTTTGGACCTTCAGAGCCTACCTAAAAGCCTGCATGGGGTGAGTCATATGTAAACCCAGCACTCAGATACGTGGAGTGGAAACAAGTGGATCCCTAGGCTCATTGGCCAATTAGGCTAGTAGCCATTTGGTGAGCTCCAGGTTCACTGAGACACTGCCAAACAAACAAACAAACAAACAAACAAACAGAACAGTGGAGGAAGACATGGTACTGATGCAAAAATACACACATAAGCACACACTGCTATTTGTTCATTAAGCACTGGACGAGTGTTCATTTCCTTTTTGTTTTTGGTTCCAAGAAAAGTTACAAACTTTTTATGCCAATTGTCTTTTAATTTGTGTGTGTGTGTGTTCATATGTGGGTCTGTGTGTCCATGTGTAGCAGAGGGCACTGTGTGTGCCTGTGGAGGCCTAAGGGTGACTTCAGGAATCATCCTGAATTGCTCTACTTCCTTTTTGCTTTGTTCTGGGATTTCCCAGGCTCTGTCTTTGAGAGCCAGAAGTGCAGGCCACTGCCATTCCACCTGGCTTTTTTTTTTTTTAACCTTAGATGCTGTAGCCTTTTATTTATACAAAACAATTTTATCACAAGGATAAGTACTTTTTTCTTTTTCCCACATTTTATTTTTTTCCTAATTATACAAGCTCAATAGGTGCCCACCTCTGGCTCCCCTCCTTTCCCTCCCTCCTCCCCTCTCCCTTCCCCCCTTTCTTTCATTCCCTCCCTCCCTCCCCCTGTCCCAGTGCCTCCTCCTTACTCCCTCCCATCCCTTGGAGTATCCCTTTATGTGGGCACCTCCGAACCTCCCTATGAGTCCTCCACCCTAGTGAAGGTTCAGGACTCAGTGGCATAGCCCAGAGCCCCTTCTCAGGCTCCCCATTACTATAGGAACTCTATTATGACTGTTCAATCCCTAGCCTTTAAGGATCTTACTGCTGAAGCCTTCTCCTCTGTGATTCGTGTTAGACTTTGGGGGGCGGTTATTGACATGTCAGCCATCATGCAGGTCAGCCAAAGTCCAATCCTGGCTGCTGCAGCCCTAACTTGTGTGGAGTATCTTGCATATTGTTGGTCCTCCCCATCTTTAGGCTCTTACAGTCTTGCTGCTCCCTCTTCTGCAAGGTTCCCTGAGCTTTAAGATGGGCAGAGATTTGGTTGGTCTGGTTCCAGGTGGATAATGTATCAACCTGGCTTTTTTACATGGGAATTGGAATCTGAACTCAGGTCCTTTTGCTTGTAAGGCAGTCTTATCCCAGCCATCTCTCTAGCCCCGTCTGTCTTTTAAATCTTGGGTTTGTAGGAAACTTTTCCTGAGAAGATTTTCCTGGCCGCACAATGTTTGTCCACTCCAGATGGGGATTTAGCAATGAGCCAAAATAGTGATTAATGCCAAAGTGTAACTTGGTGACTGTTTTGCTCAGAGGAAAATGCTGGTCATATAATTCTCAGATGCTCCTTGGATCCTGTTTTAAACTTTTAAATTTTTTATTATTATTATTATTATTTATTCAACTGTGTGCATGTGCGTGTGTATGTGTGTGCGCGCGTGTGTGTCTGTGTGTGTGTGTGTCTGTGTATGTGTAGAACCACGGACGATTATCGAACCACCATGGATGCCTCCACTTCCTTCTGCCCCAGGATTCACAGACTCCGCCCTACCAGGACCAGAAGTGCAGGCCGCCCCCGCTTCTGCCTGGCAGCTATACATGGGATCTGGGATCCGAACTCAGGACCTTCCACCTGCAAGGCGGAGGCCATCTTTCCAGCCCCTGTTTTAAACTTTTAGAGTATGATTTGAACAAGATGATGGACCTCCTACCCTTTAGAGAAGGGGGGTTATATTTTGTCATAAAACAGTAAGATAAGAAGCCCTATGTCATGGAATTTAAATGTCATAATTCATATGAAGTGTCTAACACAGTTCTGGGTTCATAGAGAATACTCTTTTGTGATAATTTAAAACTATTTAAAAGTTGAAAATAAAAAGGAACAATTAAAAAAAGTTGAAAATAAATTTCTATAGTGATAGGTTAGCACAATCCCCGAAATGAATATAAGAAAAAGCAGAGCAGACTTCTTAAGTTTTCATTTGCGGGGCTGGAGAGGTGGCTCAGGGGTTAAACCTCTGCCTTGCAGAGGATCCTAGACCCCACCTATAGATGCCGGGCGGAAGCGGGTGGTTCTACACACACATACATACATACACACACGCGCACATACGCACAAATGAATAAAAAAAAGTTTTCAACTGCAAATGAATCACATAGGAATAGTGTACAATGCATATTCTGATTTATACAGGTCCTGGCCAGAGGCCTGAAAAGTCTGCTTTTCTTCAAGTGCTAAGGCTAAGTGATCTTGATGTTATCAGTTGGTCTCACTTGACTAGCAGGTTTTTTGAGAAGGTCTGTAATAGCCAAGCAGGTAGATCTCTGCTGCCTGAGTTTAGCCACTATGTGCTATTTCTGAGCATTCAAAATATGGATAGTCTGAATCTGAGGTGTGCTGTAAGTATAAAATACATGGCAGCTTAGTATAAAATAGACTTAAATGTCTCATTAGCCATTTTTATTGATTGCATGCTGAAATGAAAATGTTTTGACTTTATTGGACTAAAAAAATGCTGAGGGGTAGAGCTCAATGATGGAATGCTTGTCTACCTTAGACAAAGTCCTAGGTTTGATTCTCCAAGCATGACACATTAAAAAAAGATACAAATTTAAAAAAAGGTCGTGAATGTTGTGTGTTGGAAGATTGCCCAGTATGTAGAGAATAACACAAAGTTAGAAGAGTTTCTTTCTTTTTCTTCTTTCCTTCCTTCCTTCCTTCCTTCCTTCCTTCCTTCCTTCCTTCCTTCCTTCCTTCCTTCCTTCCTTCCTTCCTCCCTCCCTCCCTCCCTCCTCCCTCCCTCCCTCCCTCCCTTTTTCCTTTCCTTCCTTCCTTCCTTCCTTCCTTCCTTCCTCATGGAGAATGAAGAAATTCCAATGAATTTCTCAGAATACATTTGCATTTTCTCAGTTGTTAGACCTGATGGGACAAAATTCCATAAAAGAAGTCAGAAGAATGAGCAAGTTTAATTAACCAATATCCATAGTGGCTAAATGATGCTAGAATATTGGCAGTCTGGCATAAGTCTGGAGTGGGTCATTGGAACCTTGGTAAGAACACAATGGCATCTTTATTTGCAGTCCCATTAAAAATCAAAACTAAGGGGGCTGGAGAGGTGGCTCAGGGGTTAAGCCTCTGCCTTGCAGGCGGAAGGTCCTGAGTTCGGATCCTAGACCCCACGTCAGGCAGAAGCAGGGGTGGCCTGCGTTTCTGGTCCTGGTAGGGCGGAGCCTGTGAATCCCGGGGCAGAGTAAACAAGGAGGAGGAGGAGGCAGTCCATGGTGGTTCCTGAATTCGCCTGTAGTTCTACACACACACACACACACACACACACACACACACACACACGCATACACGCACAATTGAAGAAATAATTAAAAAATTAAAAAAATCAAAACTGAGCAAGATAATTTTCCATGAAAGAAAACTTACAATTTATCAGGAACAGTTTTGATGAACTTAAAATGTAAATTACATTAGTGTATTTAGGTAGTTAAGGACTTTGTTGTCATTAACTTTTTTTGTTTTTAAGTATGCATACATGTATTTAAATATAAAGCATGCCAAAAAAGCAAAAATATTAGCATGCAATGAGAATGAAAATAATTGAAGTGGCCACAAATCTGTTACTTTGAAACACAAAACATATGAACATACAGATACATTACTGAAATACAAAGCACGCATACAGACACTGAATACCATTTGGTAGGAGTTCCCTGTGGATAAGGTTTTAATTCACTGGTAACAGCTTTAAAATTAGTTATCAATTCATGACACAGTGCAAGGAGATTCTACATAGTCGATCAACGTTGGAAATAGACTCTGGAAAAATCTATCAAAAACAGATTAACATTTAGGAAAAACTTATCATTGAAAACAGAATCTTGTATCAATTAAGCCCAGCAAAGCTAGCTTAATTATGAAAAACATTATGAAAAGCAGATTAAACTTTTAAAACCAGTACCAAAAGCAGATTAACATTTAAGAGACTTATATTTAGTAATTACTCCAATTATTAATGACGTATTAACCTGTTTATAAATAGTTGTTAGAATTTGAGAATAACTGGTGACCTGGAAAGAAATTGTTTTGCTAAGTTAAGTCAGAGGTTATAAATATTTTTTCCTTGAAAAGAAAGGTAAATTAGCTAGAACTTTCAAAGCTTTAACATGGAGGGAGGGGGGATGTTTGAGTCCAGACTGGCAAGAAGCCAGAGCGGCCATCTATGAATGTCCACGTGGTTATGCCATGTTAGTCCTGCCTGGCATTTATGGCAGAGCAAACGGGCAGAGGGGAAAAAAAAAAAGAAAAGGAACACACACACACACACACACACACACACACACACACACACACACCAAAAAACAAGCAAACAACAACGACAAAAAAACCCAAAAAAAACAAAAACAAAAAAAAACAAAAAAACCCCCCAGGCTTAAGGAACTTCGGACCATCTGCCATTTCGCTTGAGAAATTTTTCTAAATCTTGGAGAATATTAATATCCAAAGTGCCACACTACAGGCAACAGTTACCATTGTCCAATTGATATTGGGGTCCGTTTTTGACTGAAAGATGAGTTAACATGGAAGGTTGAAGGTCTCTCAAATGGAGTTTCTTCAGATGACTCTTTAGACAGGCCAAGGGTTTGTTTTCGGGATAGTTAACTTATTGCCCATGTTGGGGATCTGACACAAGATAAACAAAAAAACAAAGTGCACTGTCCCAAGACCCCTGGCCTCCCTGCGTCTCAGGAGGAGCATGAAGGGCTGAAGTTTAAGGCAGGGCATCCCCCAACTTCTTAGACAATTAGCACAAAGTGACCAAATTAGAAGGCTTCTGCAGTCTACATAATCTTGGTTGGGAACAAGTTTTGGAATTTCCGGAGTTCTAGAAACTCAATTCCAGCGGAGTGGAGAATTCCTTTGCAACCTCAGTTAGGGCGCCTCTGATGGAGATTACCGAACAAAATTACCTTATCTCAAGATGTCCTGCAATTGTGGGTGGGTGCATAGTTGATAGAAATGGCAAGATGGATTTTAAGTGGTAGCACTGAGTCATGTAGTGGGGGGGAAAGAGAAGAGAAGTCAGGGGATTGTCTGGCAGACAGGGAAGGGGGGCAGTCGAGAGAAGAGTTGCCAGTGAGCTAGGCTTATTCTGGGTACCAAAATGACTGCTCATATCAACACAGCCTGCACCTCTACGTGTGTCCGTAAGCAGTCAGGATGTCTGGCCACCATTTAAGATTATTAGTGGGCAAGGCCGGCACCAGATCTCCTGATGGATCCTCAGCAGAGAAAGGGTTTCGGGGATGGCAGGGAGCAATCCTGAGAGATGCTCACACAGCTGATGTCAGGGGAATAGTACTCTCCATCTCTCGGGAAATTGCTACTCCCTTGCTGCAGTTTTGGAGGAGCTTCCTGAATAAATTTCCTGGATGAAGCTTGGGTTCATGTTCTATCTCCTTTTCCCTCCCTCCCTCCCTCCCTCCCTCCCTCTCTCCCTCCCTCCCTCCCTCCCTCTCTCCATCTCTCTCTCTCTCCTTCCTTCCTTCCTTCCTTCCTTCCTTCCTTCCTTCCTTCCTTCCTTCCTTCCTTCCTTCCTTCCTTCCTTCCTTTCTTTCTTTCTCCTTCTTCTTCTCCTTCTCCTCCTCCTCCTCCTCCTCCTCCTTCTCTCTTCTCTTTTTTTAACAGTAAGTGAAGGGGGAGTAGGAAGTGAGTTCTGGGCAGAAGCAGTAGGCAAATCAAGGCATGGTCTGTATTCATACGATTACTTGAAAGATGGAAAAAAGCTGGAAGAACATATGTTAACGTATTAAGGTTAAAATATTAAGTTGTACTAGGGAGATGGCTTAGAAGTCAGGGGATTGTCTGGCAGACAGGGAAGGGGGGCAGTCGAGAGAAGAGTTGCCAGTGAGCTAGGCTTATTCTGGGTACAATTCCAGCCCTAGAAGTCAGAGCCTGGGAAACTCTAGAGCAAAGCAATAAGCAGGTGAAGCAATGTAGGATGATTCCAGAGGACACCTTTGGCCTCCTCAAGCACACACACTAAAGTGCCCTCTGGTACACACACACACACACATACACACACACACACACACACCCTACATGTATACACACGTGGAAAAATAATGTAATTAAAAATTAAGGCTGGTATCTGAGTAGTAAGATTCATGCCTGCTTCTCATTTTTTCTTTTTATCTTTTTTCACCGTATATTACAAAATTTTATTTTGTATTCTCCTTCACAGAATTCCATAATTTTTAAAAATTTTATTTTTCTAGTTTTACAAACATACTGAGTATTCCTGCTTCCCTCCATCTGCCTTCCCTCTCTTTTCCCTCCCTTCCTTTCATCAATCCATCCCACTCCTTCCTGCCCTCCTGCCTGTCCACTTCTATGGACCCCAGGGTTCCCCCTGGCTTGTCTAGTTCTGTGGGGGTTCAGGCCTCTGTGGCATATCAAGTTGTCTCCCTTTGGGCCACCCCACTGACAGAGGCATTTCCCTTCATTCATCCAATTTTAATTCCCAAGGTTTCCACTGTATGTTTTTTTTAATCTCTCTTGAGTTGAGTTCCATAATTTTTAAAATGAGAGGAAGTATTGGTATGAAATCAAAAGCAGAATCTAT
The DNA here is from genome assembly GCA_023101885.1 of Typhlomys cinereus. Classification (NCBI taxonomy): domain Eukaryota; kingdom Metazoa; phylum Chordata; class Mammalia; order Rodentia; family Platacanthomyidae; genus Typhlomys; species Typhlomys cinereus. Next base: position 201,887 of record JALPQD010000267.1, read on the forward strand.
ACTAAATATAAGGTAGTTGATCGACTGACTGTAGTATACACAAAGCCACCCTAAAGAACCATGTGATGGGAACAGGCAACATAAAAATGACAGCATTTGGGGCCAGAGACATGGCTCATGGGTTAAGTCTCCGCCTCACAAGCAGAAGATCTTGAGTTCGGATACTGGATCCCAAGCAAAAATGCCAAGAGAAAATGGCAGTGGCCTGCATTTCGTATCCTGGAAAGCAGAGCCTGAGAAACTCCAGAGTAAAGAAAAGAGGCGGTAGAATTAATCCAGGGTGATTCTCCCTGGGCCTCCATAGGCACACTTAGTGGTCTCTGATACACACAGACACATCCACAGAGACAGACACACATGCAGTAATAAACAAACAAACAAACTGTTAAAAAAGAATGCGCATCAGCTTGTACCTACAGAAGAAGGTTCTGCACATAGCTGTCAAGAGTAGTCACCTTCAGATGGCTGGATTTCAGGTAACATCCACCTTCTTTCCATTTTGTGTAGAAGTCTTTTTTTGTTTTAATTCTCTCTCTCCTTTTTATTTTGAAACACAGTATCACTTCATACAATGGACTTGCAACATTTCTTTTATTTCAGCCTCTTGAGTGTTGGGATCATAGCTAGCACTACTATATCCAGCTAGTTCAGATGACCTATGTATATTTTAGGATCAGAACAAAACCTAGATGACATTAAATCAAAAATAGGGGCAGAATGCATGACAGAAATTAATCATCTCATGGTGCTTGGCGTTAATGATGCAGTCTCTCAGGCGCTCCCTCTCCTCCTACCTGAAAGAAGCAAGTGGCACAGGACGGGCCTATGGCAAAGGGCTGCACTGCCGGACAAGGAGAAGCCTCAGCAGCCAAGGGCAGCCTCTGGCCAGCAGCCAGCAAAAAGCAGAAGCCTTCCAATTCTGCCACAGCCTGAGAGCTCCAGGCAGATCCCCACCCCTCAGTTAACTCTCAAGATATAAAAACAATAAAAGTCACAGTCTAGTTGACACTTCAACTTATTGCCTTATGAAACTTGTGTGGACTCCTGATCTAGAGCAACTATGAGGCAGGAAGTGTATTTAAGCTATGAAGTTTTGTGAAGGTTTTCTTCATCAATAGAAGGTCAATATATTTTCAGAAAGGAGAACTCACGCCATCATCCCTTCATAAAATTCTCTATATCATGTCTAAACATGGTGACCACTGAAGTAGTAAAGAAAGAATCACACTGACATAGGAAAGAGAGAACTAAAGTTGGGTGGAAACAGGTGGGAAGATTCATAGCTTCCTGGTGGAAGAATGGTGAACATTCTCTGGACCACTTCTGTCAAATTTTATTTATACAGAATCATCAGGAACTGGGAATTAGTATGCAAATTTGGATGTGAGACCTCTGATTTGTTGGAGGGAGAGATAGGGAAATGAGAGGGAGATCCTAGTTTCCAGCCTATGCTCAGGACTAGCAGCCTAAAATTCCAGAAGAATCCACATTCCTGAGGTTTAGCACCAGTCAGAGAGAGACAGTTTATACGTGAAAGCAATCTCCACTTCAGACAGAGATGCCTTAGGTCTCAGACTTTGTTCTTAATCCTTATGGGACTCCAGAAAACACCAGCGGGGTCAGATCAGGATACCATACTTTTGCTTTCCAAGGAAAACCCGTGATTTTTAACTCCTTTCAGCCTACCACCCTGTTTTCTCAGGTAACATAACCTCTCTTTCTCACAGACAAATGTACTGCACACCACGGTCCACTAGGTGGCACTCTGCATTCTCATGCCAGTCTTCTGTGAGACTTTGGGACCTTTCCTTCACATTCTTTTTTTAAAAATTTAAAAAATTCTTTTATTATTATATATTTAATTGTGCGTGTGCGCGTGCGCGCGCGCGCGCGCGTGTGTGTGTAGAACCACGGGCGAATTTGGGAACCACCATGGACGCCTCCACCTCCTCCTTGTTTACTCTGCCCCGGGATTCACAGGCTCAGCCCTACCAGGACCGAAAACGCAGGCTGCTCCCACTTCCGCTTCCGCCCGGCGTCTATACGTGGGGTCTAGGATCCGAACTCAGGACCTTCCGCCTGCAAGGCAGAGGCTTAACCCCTGAGCCACCTCTCCAGTCCCTCCTTCACATTCTTGATCACTCACATTGTCGGTCTTGGTAATAGGCATACGTTATGATTTTAGGTTTAAATTTAGTTTTCTTGGTGGCCAATAATGTTGGGTTTGCAGAGGGAACTTCAGGGCCCATATAAGCTGAAGTTCTGGAAGGAGGGAGAGAAAGGGGGGGAGAAGAGACCAAGAGAGGGGAGGAGGGAGGGAGGTGTGGGAGAAAGTGAGGGATGGGGGATAGTAGCTGGGACAGAAAGGAGGAGGGGAAGGGAGGAGAGGGGATGAGGGTACTTATCCATTGAGCTTGTGTAACCAGGTAAAAAATAAAAAAAAGTTGAGTCTGTTTTTCATATGATTATTGATAATTGTGTGTGTGTGTCACTGTGTGTACATGTGTGCATACATGAGTGCACATGTGTGTACATGCTTACATGTGTGTGTGCATGTGTAGAGGACATTTGGATGTTTGTTCCCAACCTTCCTACCTTCACCACTGCCACATAAGGCAGGCTGGCTGGCCTGTTGGATCTACATAGATTTAACTGAGTGGGAAATCTCCAAGGAAAACCATGATCCTATAGACTCAAGTCAGATGAAATAAAAAGGAGAAAGGGAGTGGAGCGCCAGCATTCATCTCACTCTGCTTCCTGGATGAAGATGCGGTGTGACCTGGGGCTTCATGATCCTTCCACCACACATTTCCACAAAGGACGAGCTAAAAATAAACCCTTCTTTCCTTAAAATGCTTTGCTCAGCAACAAGTAACTAATGTGCTGATCTTAACATTGCTGTTTTCAGGGTGGAGAGATGGCTCCAGGGCTAAGACTCTGCCTCACAAGCAGAAAGTCCTGAGTCTAGATCCCAATCTCACATAAAAATGGCAGGCAGAAACAGCTGCACTTCAGGCCCTGGTAGGCAGAGCCTGGGAAATCCCAGATTGAAGCAAAAAAGAGACAGAAGGAATCCAGGATGATTCCAGAAGTCACCCTTGGGACCACAGAGATGTGTTCTCTCTCTCATAATAAATAAAAATATTTTTAGAAATTGCTGTTTTCTGAGTTCAGGGAAATTTGTGGAATAGGGGGCGGTAAGACTGTAAGAACCTAAAGATGGAGAAGAGCAGCGATATGCAAGATACTCCACACAAGTTAGGGCCGAAGTAACTATAATAGGACTTTGCATGACCTGCGTAATGACCGACATATCATTGACCCCCCAAAGTCTAGCATGGATCACAGGCACTAGGATCCTTGGAGGCAAGGGATTAACAGCCACAATAGTGTTCCTATACTAAAGGGGAACACAAGAAAGGGCTCTAGGCAATGCTACTGAGTCCTTACACCTCATCAGAGAGGAGGACCCAGAGGGAAGTTTGACATTCACACTAAAGGATGCTCCAGGGATGGGGGAGGGCAATGGGAGAAAGGGAGGGGGAAAAGGAAGGGGAAAAGGGGGCAGAGAGCAATGGGATCAGGGGAGGGGTGGAGGGAGGGAGGGGACTGGGGTACCTATTAAGTTTGCATGAGTGAAAAAAATAAAATAAAAAATTGCTGTTTTCTCTTTATTCTTTGACAACATCATTCATGTATATAATTTGTTCTGACCATGTATACCCTCCATTACTTTAATCCCCTTTACACTCTCCCATTATTGTTGAACCTTCTTCCCAACAAGTGCCAACGTACTTTCCTGCCTTTTTTATTTGTAGCCCACACTGAGTTGAATTAGGGTGGCTTACATGAGCTGGCCCTATCCCTTTGTTGTGGTTACTTTGCATGGTGCTGATAAATTCATGACAAAATGGACTATGGGAGCAAGGGATTTTCTTCTGGCTTATGATTGTCCAATTACAGTTGCTAGTCCAGCGTGGCAGGAGAGCCCACACCAACACCAGGAGTCAAGGGATTTATACATGGAAACAGCATGGGCTTCCACTCTCCAAAGCTGACCCAGCTACAGCTGCTGCTGAGTGCCAAATGGGTCAGCAAGAGAGAAACAACAGGTGGTGAGGGAACTGGCCACACCATAGTCACAGGAGTGTTGAGAGATGGGCAACCCTCACTCATCAGTATCATGCCTGTCTAAATATGCTAAAATGTGCCAACTCACTGAACCGGCTAGAGACGCACAGCAGTGGGCTCGTGCTCATGGAATTGGTGGTCTTACCAACTCAATTCGAAAGTTGAACATCTCAGCAGTCCCAGTCTGGCACTGAAGAATGCCAAACCTTACTAAGCCAGCTTCCCCCATTGCATCCACCTGCCCAGGGAATAGTCCCATCCACCATAGACTGACTAGGTCCTTCCCCAGCAATTAGACAATCTCCTGCAGGCTTGTTTGGGGCTTAACTATTAATTCTTTACAAATGTGCCCAGAGCTTGAGCTTTCAATTGTCAAGTTAAAACCTGTACCTAACTATCACATCCTCCCTGAGAACAAATTAGCAGCTAATGTCTACTGGGACAGGGGGTAATGACTTCAGTTGTGTTAGCCACTGGTTAGTTGTTCATGCTCCAGTAATTGATTAATGAGTTTTAAGATTTCTTTATACATGGCAGATTTTTATGAGATTTTTCTGCAATACACTGATTAAAATTATTTTCTCATAGTCAGGCATGGTGCTTGTAATAGCAGCACTTGGAGAACTGAACACTAGTATTCTATCACATACTTTTACATGCATATTTATAGCAGTGTTATTCATAAAAGCCAAAGTTGGAAATAATCTAAATGTTCATCAATGAATGAAGAAATTATGATGTGTAACTACAATGGAATGTTATTTAGCCATAAGAAGGAAAGAATTGAGTACTGATACTAGTTACAACTTGTATAAACCTTAAAAATATGCTAAAATTTCATTGTGTATGTATACCACATTTTTTTTTATTTCAGCTCATACAAACTTATTAGGTACACCAGTTCCCTCCCTCCCTCCTCCTCCCCCCGTACCCCCTGCTCCCCCTCCCCACCCCTCTCCCTCCCCATCCCCCAGTGCCTCCCACCCCAATTCCCAGAGAGTCCTTTCTTGTGCATGACTGATTTTCCTCTGGGCCCTCATCTCCGATGACGTACAAGGACCCAGTGGCCTTTCCCGAACCCTTTCCCGTGTTCCCCTTAGGTATAGGAACACTGCTGTGGCTGCCAATTCTTTGCCTCCAAGGATCTTGGTGCCTTTAGCAGATGCTAGACTTTGTGAGGTAAACAGTGTGTTGGACAATGCGCAGGGCATGCAAAGTCCAATTATGATTGTATACCACATTTTGTAGAAGCAAACTATCTAGGGAACAAAGGAGACTAATGAGTAAGGGAGGAAGAGAGGAGGTTGAGGGATTTTGGGGGGAATGTGCTTGAGGTACAGTGTATACTTGTATCAAAGTGTCCTCATGTAACACACCATGTATGTATAAATAAATAAACAAAAATAATTTTTTAAAGTTTGTTAAAAATATTAAATGAAAAAAGCCACATGCATAAAATTGTATAGTTTATGGTTCTACTTATACGTAACTTTCAGAATAGGTAATCCATTTAGACAGAAAGCAGATTGATGGTTGCTAAGGACTCTGAGGAGGAAGGAGAACAATTGCTTAACAGATACAGGGTCTGAAAATGTTGAACGAGAGCCAGAGATAGCTCAGCGGGTAAGGGACCTGCTGGCACACCTGATTACCTGACTTTGATCCCCAGAAGCCCACAAGGTGGAAGGAGAGTTTTACATTATGTGACATCTGTTTCTCTCTCTTTCTGCCTCATTCTCTCTCTCTTAAATTAAGAAAAAGAATGTTGGGTGATTTTAAATGGTGGCATAATGATGTAGATGTACTAACTGCTACCAAATCATGTGAGCTTCAGTTTTTAAGAAGTTGTTCTGGCCTCAAGTTGGTGTTCTTTGCATTAAACCAGCTGCCTATCTGTCTAGGAATGGTAGAAAGTGAAAGTTGTGCTTTGATTCAGTATAAATGAGGACTGTGGGGGCCTCAGTCTAGGTGACCTCAATAATCTGGCAAGGCTAGACAAAGATGTTTTGATGGAGGAAGTCTGGAGGGCAGCTCGAGATGTTTTGACCAACTCAGGTGAAGTCAGGAGGGGGAGGCTCAGGATGTTCTTAAGAAATTTCACTACATACAGCCTGGGTGCTGGCCTGACCTTTAAGATGATTGGTTGCCCGTATCCCTACTCTGTAATTCCCCTTGCTGTTTCTGCCTTTATAAGATCGCTACAGACTTGCAATAAATGAGTTCCTGCTTGACTAGACTCCCTGTCGCATCTGATTGTCCTCAGGAAGGAGGGCTGGGAGCGAGCTGACAGCGCACTTCACCTTTCCCCATCCCCCTTGTGGAGAACCCGCGCCCGGACTGCAGGACAGAGCTGCGATCCCCGGGGACCCCCATAGAAGACTTTCTCTTTTTTCATTGTTTCTTTCTTTAATTATCTTTTCCTAGTATTACAAGCACAATGAGTAATAATCCCTGCCCCCTGCCTTCCCACCACGCTCCCTGCCTACTTTTCTCCCTCCCTCCCTCCCATTCTCCTGTCCATCTGCTTCTATGGTTTCCGTTATTCACTCTGAATCATCTGCTCTGGTGGGAGTTCAGGCTTCTGTGGCAGACCAAGTGGTCCTTCCTTGGGCAGACCCACTGATGGGGCACTCCCCTTCACCTGTCTAACCCTAGCCCCTAAGTTTCCTACTGCTTGAAATTATTTGTCCTGAGGTCCTTGCTAGTTTGTGGGGGCATGTTGGTATGTCAGCCGTTGTGCAGGTCTGGTAAGGACAAGTCTCACTGTAGTGAGTTCCTAGATGTAGCAGTCCTGCCTTGGGTGGAATGTCGTGTCAAGCTATGGACCTTTCCGGTGTAGGCTCTTACAGTCTTACCGCCCCCTCTTCTGCAAGGTTCCCTAGCCTTAGAATGGGGAAAGATTTGGCTGACCCGATTCTGGTGAACATTGCAAAGTTGCAGGTACTCTACATTCTGGTTGGCTATTGTCTAGTTCACTAGAGAACTGTATTTTCTTTGCATGCATATGTGCGTGTGTGTGTGTGTGTGTGTGTGTGTGTGTGTGTGTAAGAGGACACTTTGTGGCCCTGTGGAGGTCCAAGGGTGACTTTAGGAACCATCCTGGATTGCTTCTACCTCCTTTTTTGCTTTGCTGCCTTGCTCTGGGATTTCTCAGGTGCTGCTTTCTAGGGCTGAAAGGGCAGGCCGCCACTATTTCCGTCTGTCTTTTCTTTTTTTTTTTTTAATGTGGATTTTGGGATCTGAATTCAGGTCCTTCTGCTTTTGAGCAGAGTCTTGACATCTGAGCCATCTCTCCAGCCCAAGTACATATGAGAACTTTCTGTCTTGTCCTACAGTGTAATGAGCTGACTTGACTTGTGCTACCTACCTACATTAGAGGTATTCTACCAGAGCCTAAACAAATGTCTATAAAGGACTTTTAAGTTACCTCATGATTAGACTCTGTCTTCTTGAATAGTTCCTATCTCAAAGAGATCTGAACTCAAGTAGAAAATAGAATCCGTATGGTCAGCAATGGATCAGAAATCACCAGATTACAAACTTGAGAATCTAAATTACTCCACCATAAAATGCTAATAGAATGAACTTGACAGATGCTGGTCATCCTGGAAAAACTGACAAGAGTAAGAGAATAGAGTGAACAAACTAGTTAAACATAAAATTCTCCCAACTCTCCTTAACCCCAATCTCCAAACAGTAGTGATTTCCATCCCTCAGGGAAATTGCTATTTCCTCAATGGAGTTTTGACAAAGTGCCCTAAATGAATTTCTTTCTACTCCTCTTTTCTAACTTGATCTTTGTGGGAGAGACTACAGATAACAGAAGTCAGTTTCTAAGGAAAAATGTCCAACTTTGATCATGAGGATTAAGAATTTAGAATATCATAGCCAGGGAAGAATGTTGAGCGATAAGCAACCAGACCGTGGATGTGCTAGTGTGGTGTATATTTTTAACGTGTCAACAATTGCTATTTTTGTTCACTTGGAGAGCTCCAAAAAGAAGTCATTTGAAAACAAAGCTCCTTGAAAAAGGTTTACCTAGGTGGTCACCAAATTAGCTGGCCACAGCAGGCAACTGCAGCCTTGTATAATAAGTAACACAGTGATTTGAGGAGAGGGGCATCATTCTAGAAGTTCCAGTGAGTGGACCGTGAAAGACAAGCCTAAGCCCCAGCTGGAAACACATGTCATGTGACTGAATAGAGAAGGACTTCAAGTCACAGCTCCCATCCCTCACCTGGCTGAAAGGGTGTGCCTTATTGACAGCTACATGAAGAGGACTTACCTTTTGAATTGGGTGCAGGTGTTTCTTGACTTTGTAGAAGTAAGTAAGTTCCCACATTAACAAAGGCATTGTTAAAGTTAATCGCATGGGCTTTGAAGCCAGATGCAGATTGACATCTCAGTTGTCTTATGCTGACATTACTTTTCTTACAACTGATAGCTTCATTTTTCTTATTTGTCAAGAGGAGGGAAATAGTGGTATCAGGCTTACAAAAAGTTCTTGGCATCTCATTGGCACACGCTGAGCACTCCATGAACCCATCAATCTTTGTCATGCATGCTGCCTGACAGAATTTTTTATTTTTTATTTTTATTTTTTTTGGGTACTTTCTCATTAATCAGACAATTTCCTGTAAACTTGTTCAGGACATAACTCAACTATTAATTCTTCACAACTGCCAAAACCTCAAACTTTCACTTGTCAAGTTGACAGCTGTATCTTATTATGACAGATACAAATAGGAAAGCATGCAGTAAAATTATCCTTACTTATAGATGATTGGATCCTATACTTTTTTTAATACATTTTTTATTATTTCCGCTCATACAAACTTAATAGGTAGACCAGTTCCCTCCCTCCCTCCTCCTCCCCGGAACCCCCTGCTCCCCCTCCCTCTCTCCCCATCCCCCAGTGCCCCCCCCCAATTCCCAGAGAGTCCTTTATTGTGTATGCCTAACTCTACTCTTGGTCCTCCCTCCGATGACGTACAAGGACCCAGTGGCATTTCCCTGAACCCTTTCTCGTGTTCCCCTTAAGCATAGGAACACTACTGTGGCTGTCAATCCCTTGCCTCCAAGGATCTTGGTGCCTTTAGCTGATGCTAGACTTTGTGAGGTCAATAGTGTGTTGGACATTGTGCAGGGCATGCAAAGTCCTATTATGATTGCTTCAGCCCTAACTAGTGTGGAGAATCTTGCAAATCATTGCTCCTCCCATCGTTTTGCTCTTACAATCTTACCGCCTCCTCTTCCGCAAATTCCCTGAGCTTCAGGATGGGAGGAGATTAGGCTGGCCTAGTTCTATGTGTTTGATATAGAGTCTCTGAAGTTCTGGATTGTGGTTTGTTGATTTTCTTTTGCAGTTTTGCTGCTCCTGCAATGCCCTTCACTCCATCCTGCTGGGCACTGTATATCACCCCCTGGTCAGAGACAAAAAGCTGTTAAACTGGAGTCTTGTTATAATAGCACATTCAAGGGTAGATGTAATAAAAGCAGGAAACCTCGGTGAGGGAGGGGTCAGTCACCCATTTGCAAAATGATCACCTTTCATCTGCCAGACTATATGCCCTCCCCTTCTGGTGAGATCATACCCCCTCAGTTGTACATGATCAGGAACGAACGTCTGTGAACTTAACCAGGTGTCACACTACTTACTTGCATTCCTTGGAGGCCTATTTTCTCTGCTGTAACATGGTCCCCTCTCTCCTTGTGTCTGGTGTGGCCCTCCAACCCCATCCCTCCTGTTCATAATCCTTGCAATTACTGTATTACATAGGTTTAACTTTGAGTGTCTCAATGTGGGCTGGGTGAGTTTGGTACTAGGAGCCACCTATTAGAGAGTACAAACGGCGCTTAACTTTCTGGGTTTGGGATACTTCACTTAATATAATTGTTGCTAATGACATCCATTTCCCAGCAAATTCCAGTAATTCATCATTTTTGATGGCTGAGTAGTACTCCATTGTATAGATGTACCACAGTTTCCTTGTCCACTCGTCAACTGTTGGACATTTGGGCTGATTCCATGACTTTGCTATTGTAAACAGTGCTGCTATGAACATGGTCGTGCTTGTGCTATCGAGGTGAACCTCTGCTGTATGGGGGATTATACCCAAAAGTGGAATCGCAGGGTCATATGGCATTTCAATCTTTAATTTCTTTAAGAATCTCCAGACGGCTCGCCAGAGTGGCTGTATGAGCCTGCACTCCCACCAGCAATGTAGGAGAGTTCCCCTCTCTCCACATCCTCTCCAACATTTGTTGTTGTTTGTATTGTGGATTTTTGCCATCCTGACCGGGGTGAGATGATATCTCAGGGAAGTTTTGATTTGCATTTCCCTGATGGCTAAGGAAGTAGAGAATTTTTTAAGATATTTGTTAGACATTTTAATTTCATCCCTGATAAAGTTTCTTTTAAGTTTCAGGGCCCATTTTTTAATTGGGCCATTGGTTTCCTTGGTGTTTAGTTTTCTAAGTTCTTTGTGCACGCTGGAGAGTAGAGCTCTATCAGATATGTGGTTAGTGAAGATTTTCTCCCATTCTGCCTTTGAGCTCCTGTTACAATCTCTTTATCTGAACAGAAGCTCTTTAATTTCACAAGATCCCAACTGTTGAGAGTTGGTAGCAGTGACTGTGCCATTGGATGTCTGTTTAGGAAATGTTGGCCTAGCCCAATCAGCTCGAGGGAGTTCCCTATCCTTTCAACTATGGTTTTTATAGTCTCTGGCCTGATGTCAAGGTCCTTGATCCATTTGGAATTAAGTCTTGTACATGGTGACAAGTACGGGTCCAGCTTTAACCTTCTGTATGTGGAGATCCAGTTTTGCCAGCACCATTTGTTGAAGATGTTGTTCTTTTTCCATTGGATTCTCTGGGCCCCTTTATCAAAGATCAAATGGCTGTATTTTTGTGGGGTTATATCTGGGTCTTCAACCCTTATCCATTGATCTGTGTGTCTATTTTGGAGCCAGTACCAGGCAGTTTTTATAACTATGGATTTGTAGTATAGACTAAGGTTTGGTATGGTAATACCTCCAGCAGTGTTTTTGTTACTCAGGATTGTCTTTGCTATCCTGGGTCTTTTGTGCCTCCATGTGAATTCTGAGATTGTTTCGTGAACTTCTTTAAAGAATTGCTTTGGGATTTTAATTGGTATAGCATTGAATTTGTATATTGCCTTTGGTAGGATGGTCATTTTTACGATGTTGATTCTGCCAATCCAGGAACATGGGAGGTCTTTCCACCTTCTGGTGTCTTCTGCAATTTCTTTCTTTAGGGTTTTAAAGTTTTCATTGTAAAGGTCTTTTACCTCCTTGGTTAAGTTTATACCAAGGTATTTCATTTTTTTAGGGGCTATAGTAAATGGGATTGTTTCTCTCAAGGCTTTTTCACTTCTTTCATTCTGTGCATATAGGAAGGCCTCTGATTTTTGCACATTTATTTTGTATCCTGCCACTCTGCTGAACTTCTCAATTAGTTCCAGGAGCTTCCTGGTGGAGTTTTTGGGATCACTCAGGTATAAGATCATGTCATCTGTAAACAGGGATAGCTTGACTTCTTCCTTGCCGATTTGAATCCCTCTTATGTCCCTTTCTTGTCTTATGGCTTCAGTTAAGACTTCAAGTACAATATTGAATAGAAGTGGTGAGAGTGGACAGCCTTGTTTAGTTCCTGATCGAAGTGGGAATGCTTCCAATTGTTCCCCATTGAGCATAATCCTTGCTGTGGGCTTGTTGTATACAGCTTTTATTATATTGATAAAGGTTCCTTCCATTCCTACTGTCTCTAGCGTTTTGATCATTAAAGGCTGTTGGATCTTGTCAAAAGCTTTTTCTGCATCTATCGAGAGTATCATGTGGTCTTGGACTTTGGACTGGTTTACATGATGAATTACATTTATTGATTTGCGTATGTTGAACCAACCTTGTGTGCCGGGGATGAAGCCTACTTGTTCCCCCTGAATGATCTTTTTGATATGTTTTTGAATCCGATTTGCTAAGACTTTGTTGAGGATCTTTGCATCTGTGTTCATCAGAGAGATCGGCCTATAGTTTTCTTTTTTAAGTGAATCTTTATTAGGTTTTGGGATTAAAACGATATTAGCTTCATAGAAGGAATTTGGTAGTGTTCCTTCCTTTGCTATTTGATGGAACAGTTTAAGGAGTATTGGTGTTATTAACTCCTTAAATGTCTGGTAGAATTCTATGCTGAATCCATCTGGTCCAGGATATTTTTTGGTGGGAAGATTCGAGATTATTTCTTCAATTTCCTTATATGTTATAGGGCTATTTAAGTAATTCACAACTTCCTGATTCAATTTAGGTAAGTTGAGTTTACTTAGAAATTCATCCATCTCTTTTGTGTTGTCAAACTTCACAGAGTATAAGTTTTTGAAATATGATGTTATAATTCTCTGGATTTCTTGGGTATCAGTAGTGATAACTCCATGTTCATTTCTAATTTTGTTAATTTGGGTTTTCTCTCTCTTGCTTTTGGTTAATTTAGCTAGGGGTGTATCAATCTTATTGATTTTTTCAAAGAACCAGCTTTTTGACTGGTTGATTTTTTCTATCGTTTTCTTAATCTCGATTTCAGATATTTCTCCCCTTATTTTGCTAATCTCCTGTCTTCTACTACTTTTGGGATCAGATTGCTCAAGTTTCTCTAAAGCCTTAAGCTGCATCGTTAAGTTATTTATTTCTGATATTTCCATTTTTTTGATGTAGGCATTAAGAGCTAGCTATGAACTTACCTCTTAGAACAGCTTTCATTGTGTCCCAGAGATTTTGGTAACTTGCATTTTCATTATCGTTCACTTTCAGGAAATCTTGAATTTCCTTTAATTTCTTCCTGAATCCAGTTCTCATTCAGCATCATAGTGTTAAGTTTCCAGGAGTTAGTGTATTTCTCTTGTTTGATGTGTTTTGGATGTCCGGCTTTAGGCCATGGTGGTCTGATAGGGCACAGGTTAGAATTTCAACTTTCTTGTATATGTGTAGATTCATTTTGTGGCCCAGTATGTGATCTATTTTAAAGAAAGTTCCGTGTGCTGCTGAGAAAAATGTGTATTCTTTGGTGCATGGGTGAAAAGTTCGATAGAGATCTGTAAGGTCCATTTCTTTCAGGGTTTGATTAAGGTCCAAAGTGTCTCTGTTAAGTTTTTTTTTTTTAATAGGAGTTTTCTATATATTTTTTTAATTTTTTAAATTCAATTATGCGTGCGTACACATGTGTATGTGTGTGTGTGTAGAACCACGGACGAATTCGGGAACCACCATGGATGCCTCCACCTCCTCTTTGTTTACTCTTCCCCGGGATTCACAGGCTCCGCCCTACCAGGATCAGAAACGCAGGCCGCCCCAGCTTCAGCCAGGGTCTCTAAGTGGGTCTGGGATCCGAACTCAGGACCTTCCGCCTGCAAGGCAGAGGCTTAACACCTGAGCCACCTCTCTAGCCCCTCTGTTAAGCTTTTGACCTGTTGATCTATCCCATGTTGAGAGGGTGGTGTTGAAGTAAGTCCCCAAGAATTATCGTTTGGGGGTTGATTTCTTGCTTTAGGCGCTATAGGGTTTTCTTAATGAAAATTTCTTAATGGAGGGGCCCGTATTGGGTGCATAAATGTTCAGTATTGTGAAGTCTTCCTGGTGAATTGTACCTGTGACTAAAATGTAGTATCCATCTGTGTCTCTTATGATTTTCTTTGGTTTGAAGTCTATTTTGTCTGAAAGCATAATTGCTACCCCTGCCTGTTTCCTGGTTCCATTAGCTTGCAAGATTTTGGACCAGCCTTTCATTCTTAGGATGTGCCTATCTTTTGTGGTGAGATGAGTTTCCTGAAGGCAGCAGATTGTCGGATTGTGGTTTTTAATCCAAGTTTGTAATCTGTGTCTCTTAATCGGTGAGTTAATACCATTGACATTTAATGTTATAATGGAGAAATTATTTTTTTTAAATTATTATTTATTCAATTGCGCGTGTATGTGTGTGCGTGTGTGTATATATATATATGTGTGTGTGTGTATGTGTGTAGAACCACGGACGGATTCCGGAACCACCATGGACGCCTCCACCTCCTCCTTGTTTACTCTGCCCCGGGATTCACAGGCTCTGCCCTACCAGGACCAGAAATGCAGGCTGCCCCCGCTTCCGTCTGGCGTCTATACATGGGGTCTAGGATCCGAACTCAGGACGTTCCGCCTGCAAGGCAGAGGCTTAACCCCTGAGCCACCTTTCCAGCCCCGAGAAATTATTTTTAATTCTGGACATTTTTTATGTTTAGTAGATTTTGTAAGCATGTTGTTTGATATTTGAGTTTCGGTGGTATTATTTTTCCCTTCTGTCCTCCTGGATACGCTTGTTATTTTCTTCAAGCTTGATTGTCATTTGTAGTATTTTTGAAGGTCTGGTTTTATAGACATGTGTCCCTTCAAGTTGTCTTTGTGCTGGAAAACTTTTCTTTCTCCCTCAATCATGACAGATAGTTTTGCGGGGTATATCAGTCTGGGTTTGCATTTTTGCTCATTTAATACTTGAAGTATATCTCTCCATGCTCTTCTTGCTTTTACTGTTTCCATTGAGTAGTCATTTGTTATTCTAATAGGTTTACCTTTAAAAGCGAGTTGCTTTTTTTCTGTTGAAGCTCTCAGCACCTTTTCTTTGTCTTGAATGTGGAGTGTTTTGACTATTATTTGCCGTGGCGATTTTCTATTGTGCTCATATCTGTTTGGAGTGCGAAATGCCTCTTGTATTTGGTTAAGCCTCTTATTCTTTAGTTGTGGAAGTTTTCATTTATGATGAATTGAAATATTTCCTCGGTGTGGTATTTGGGATTCTTGTTCTGGTATTCCATGAATGTGCATGTTAGGCTTCTTCAGGGTGTCCCATATCTCTTGAATGTTCCTCTCCAGTATCTTTTTGGCTTTAACTATCTCTTCCATTGAGCTGGTTAATTGTCCCACTTTGTCTTCAAGATCTGAAATTCTATTTTCTGCCTCATTTGTTCTGCTGATAAGACTCTCTGTTGAGTTTTGGGTTGAAGATAACTTGTCTTTTAGTTCAATTTTAAACTCTGCCTGAGAGTGTTTTAACTGCTCTATACCTATTTTTGTTTCTTGAACTATGTTTCTCAACTCCTCCAAGTGCCTGTTGTGTTCCTGTTCTAAGTGGTTGATACAGTTGTTTAACTCTTCTCGGATTTCCTCTTTCATAGTATTAATCATGGTAATGATCATACTCTGAAAGTCATTATATTGGGTCTGGCTTTCATGGCTATTTTCTGTGGATTTGTTCTGGTCGGAATCCCTCATTATGGGATTGATTCTTTCGGTGGGAGATTGGTCTTCTTGGGTTTTTTTTCTCGTGGATCTGCACTTTGACTTGTACATTGTTGTTTTGTTTTTTAGGACTTTTCAGTTTCTGTGTGTTTTTCACTGAATCCACCTAGTTGGTATTGTTACACTTGCCAGTTATTACTAGTGCTTGCCTTGGATTGGGTATGTTTGTGTATTGTTATCGTTATATCCTAGATAAGGCTACTAGGCTGTTAGTACGTCAGTTAAGTCAGGTTATGTTACCAGGGGATGAATATTAGTTTGTTAGTGCACTTTTACGATTTAGTATCTTGGTGAAATTGTGGGGTGAGTGGTGTACTCCCTGCAGTTGTATGTTTTGGGGTGGCTGTATGAGAAAGTTGATCTATAGCTTTGATAATTTAAAGGATCAGTAAGGTGAAAAGAAAAAGTTTACTTATCTTTGGGATGTATGAGAAGAATCTCGCCCACGTGATATAATGATTGTAGTGGAGTCCAGATGTATGGCCTGTGCTCCCTTTGTTCCTTAGAATTTTCCTTGAGTTTCCTTTGGACTTTATTGAATTCTGAGTAGCAGTGTGTCTTCCGTGGACCATGTGCGTAGGTCCCCGGTGGGCCAGAGAGGCAGAGGGTCTGATGTTGATGGCAGAATTCTTTTTTTTTTTAATGGCAGAATTCTTCACCTGCGACCTGGGGGGGGGGCGGAGGTGCGCGGGGGCGGGAGGGGTGCGAGGGGCTGGGGTCTGGGGCGGGGCTCCGGGGGCCGCGCGGCGCGGTGCTGCTGGCGGGCGGACCCGGGGTGGGGGACGGGGCTGGGCTGGGCTCTCTCGCTCGCTGGGTCACTGGGAAGGTCGGCCTGGAGGGGGGCGGGGCCTGGGGGCAAAGCCGGCGGCCACATGGCAGGGTGCTGCTGGCCTGACGGTTCCGGGGTGGGGGCCAATTTTTAATTTTTATTTATTTTTTTAATACATTTTTATTATTCCGTTCATACAAACTTAATAGGTAGACCAGTTCCCTCCCTCCCTCCTCCTCCCCCCCCAACCCCTGCTCCGCCTCCCTCCCTCCGATTTTGTCTACTTTTACAAGCAGATTGAGTATTCATCCCAGCTGCCCTTCCTTCCCCTCCCTCCCTCCCATCCCCTCCCTTCCCTTCACCATTCCTCCCCACTCCCTCCCTATGGACCCAGGTTCACTCTAGTTGATACCTTTTATGTTCGAAATAAAAAGATGTGAATGAGATGAGAAAGATTTTTTGGGGGAACAAGCATATAACATTTATATACATATTACATTATATAATAATTATGTAATATGTACATATGGTATCTAATATTCTATTATTACTGACTCTCACATGATTGGGGAAACTTCATGACGGGCTTAAAAATCGAATATGGTCTATTGGTTAAAGGTCACACCTAGGAAACTTTCTGTTGTCTCTTCCAGTGACCCTGGTGAATGGGCAGAAACCTGCAAGCCAGATGTCGGTTCTCATTCCTTGCAGACTGTAAGACATGGATGAATGAGATTAACCAGCACTCTCCCATTAGCATTCTTCTTTAAATTCTTTCTTTTAATTTTTTCTGTTTCCATCTTATTCTGACATTTCTGTACATGGGCTTCAAAATATAGGGTCTGTGTGTAATGTTTTTATCATTGATGTCTAATATTCAGTAGGTGACGTTTATTTGCTTCCCTGATCCTTCTTAAAATACACTCATTTCCTAGTCCTCACTCAGTTATCTTTGCTTAAATCTTTACCCCACCTGTCCTCACCTGTGTTCCTCTTTCATCCTTCCTGAAGGACACCCCGCCCCTCACGCCCTGTCTGGCACAAGTATGCCCAGCCCTTGTACCGCGGTCATCACGCCCCATTCCTCACGCCGGCCTTACTTCCTCACCTCCTGTCTATCACAGCCTGCCCCGCCCCTCACGTTCCATCCACTCCATCCATGTCAGCTTGTCTCGCCCCTCGAGCTCTGCCAATCACAGCCCTCCCTTTTCTTCATCACAGATAGCGGGACCACTTCACTCCCCGTCCATCAAACCCCGTACGTCACAGCCTGACCCTCACTCTCCGCCCTGCCCGTTCATCACAGCTCGCCCCTCCTCTCATGCCCCATTCATCTCGCCAGGCCCCTAGCGGCCCATCCATCTCGCTTCTCCCCGCCCCTTGCATGCTGTCAATCACAGCCCGCCCCGCCCCTCTTAGCCGTCCTGACGCTCTGCCTCTCTCGCAACCTGTCCATCAGAGCACTCCGCCCTTATCAGCCACCCCGCTCGCTCCTCGTGCCTGTCCATCTCTCCACTCCGCTCCGCCCCTCGCGACCCACCTATCACGCCTCTCCGCGCCTCTTGCACTGTCAATCACAGCCCGCCTCGCCCCTTGTACCGCGTCCATCATGACCTGTTCCGCCCCTCGTAGCCGTCCACCACGTCCCGCCTCTCTCTCTCCTGACCCCTCTATCAGAACCACTCCGCCCCTCAACCCCACCCCGCTCTTCGTGCCTGTCCATCACGCTCCACTCCGCTCCGCCCCTCGCGACCCACCTTATCATGCCTCTCCCCGCCTCTTGCGCTGTCAATCACAACCTGCTTCGCCCTCGTACCCCGTCCATCATGACCTGTTCCGCCCTCGCACATTCCCATCCATTACGCCCCGCCCCGCGCGCCCCATCAATCGAGGCCCGCCCTGCTCCTTGTGCCCGGTTCATCTAGGCCCACCTCGCCCCTCGTGGCCCATCCATCACGCTCCATCCCGTGCCCCCCCCATCACAGCCCACTGCGCTGCGCCGTTTCTGTTCTTAGGGCTCAGTTGGTCCTCCTTTCTTAGCTTGTGTAGGCTGGGGGTGACTCGGAATCTCTACTCTTTTCTTTCCCAACGTCACCCCACCCCACGCCCCCAACATCAGGCCGCCCACACGGTCCTCGGCGCCTGCAGCCCCTGATTCCCGCCTCCTTTTTTCCCAGGCTTGTCGTGGGCGGAGCTGCGATGGCTGCGCCACGGTTGCCGAGGTGACGCCTTGGTTACTTCCGTTCATTTCAATGCTTCCGGGTTGGCGTTGCGGTTGCGTTTCCGACTCTGGGAGCCTGGGCTTCCCAGTCGTCTGGCGAGCTGGAGCAGGTGAGGGGGAACGCCTGTACTTCCAGGCTGGGGAGCGGGGCTGGGCCGCGCCAGGCCGCGCGGGGCCGGGCTGGTCTGGTTCTGGCCCGGGAGGGGCTTAACGGTCCTCTGATCTCTCTCTCCCCTCAGCTGAGCCCCTTCCCTGTCTTTCATTCTTCTGGCATCGGTGGCTTACTTCTTCGATTGAGCCCTGCTGCTTCGACCCCCTGGGAGGCCGCCTCCTTCAGGCGCCTCCCTTCTCTCTACGAACTCGCTCTGACAGCCGAGGAACTGGCAAGATCCTGCTACCCTGAGGGTGAATGGTATCTTTCTCGGAATAATCCTAATTTTTCTAAGGGTGAAGTTTGCAACGGCGGCTGTGATTGCAAGCGGAGTAAGCAAACACCTCCATTGTATCAGTGTGAGGGATGCTGTTGAAAGATACTCCCCTTCACTTTATCTCCCTGTCATTCCTGACGTCAAGTATTGAGGGCATCTGTTAAAATGCAGTTCAGTTGCTTGATCGGCATGGCAGCTATTATCAACAGGATTAGTTTCTCAGGGAGGAAACAGCAGGGACCCTAACAGTTTTTCTGCCAGCGCTTCTTGCCCTCCCCCAGGATTCCTAGAGTAGTCACGAACTCCTTCCTCCTTTCATTTACATCCCTTCCTCCTCTTCATTTACATCACGAAATACCTTTCCTCTCCATTCAGAAGTTTACCTGCACTGCTAGCAAGCGTTGTGTCTGTCTACTTCGCATCATCTTGAGCCAGCCCCCTGCTGCTTGTGTTTGTCCTCCACTCCGCTCTGTAAAGACAGTGCGCCTCCATCACCTTGGTTTTGCCTTACACTTGTTTAGGCCAACAAGTGTGTTTTGCATTCCTGTTGGCTCCTTCATTTTGGTCTCAGCACAAACCGTATGAGCTGCCTCCGCATAGCGTGCATGCTCACGTTTGTAGCTTGTCCCTTCCGCAGTCTCTCTCCTCCTCTGTTGCTGTCCAGATCCAGTCTACTCTGGGTAAAGGGCCAATTTCTTCTCTCGCCTCCAAAAGCTTTTTAGATTTTTCAATCATGCTGATTCTCCCCCCTAATCTTATAAGTCATGTCAGTACAGCTTAGCACTTAATTTTCCTCAATAAAATATTTTATTTCTTCTGCCAGATAATACACTCTTAAAAGTCAAATAATGCTATATTTCATAAAGTTTTGTCCCTGTGCTACCTCACCTCCATGATTATCCATGAGAGGGAGGTGAGATGGCAAACATTGTCTCTTTTCTGTATTTTTGTGATTTTTTTTTAACTTGACAGTTACAGTACATTGCAGGTTTGAGTATTTAGTATGCCTTCGATGAATAATTGTTGGCTATTCACCGTTACCTTTGAAACCTGAGCATTCTAATGCCTATCCCTTCTTAAAGGAGAAACCAAGAAAGGCACCCAGAATTTCCTGACCAGATCTATAAAGTAAGTGTAGGGGCCGTATGTATAACTTGTATTCCAGGACATCCCTATTGTTACTTGTTAGGTTGTCACATTTTTTGTCATCTTCAGGAGATGTGTACATTCTGAAGACAAATTACATCGGCTACTTATATAATAAAAACATTTGGGGTGCTGTTTTTCTATTCAACTTAGATATGAATTCTGTCCTTCGACCAAATCCGGGGTTAACCCCCACAACTCAAAATAAGTTTATGAGGAATTGGGGTCTTTTGCACAATATTTCTTGGCAACAAAATCAAGAGACAAGGATCTTTAAGCAGAGAATATTTGGGATTCAAGAGTGTTAGGTAGAGGGTGTGTAGTATTTTTCTGGTCCAACAAGTTCCTATCTGGCTTCTTCTGTCATCTTTTATATAAAAGCTGTATATAATATAACCAGCTATTTAGCATAAGGAGTGTTTTTTTTTTCCCTTTTCTTTTCCTCCTTTCCTCCCATCATTTCTGCTCCAGATGTTATTGTAAAGCTTATTCAAAAATCATATGAAATATATTGTCTTCCTTTGGAAATCTTGACTATATAAAAGGAAACTACATACAGCAATTGGGATAAATCTCATCCTAGTTACTACTTTTATGCCTGCATGTAGGATGTAGAAGAGTCAAATGGTAGCTCAAAAAATATTGCATAGCTGTAGACTAAGTGTGACACAACTCGCATGCATGCATACAGCTTTATGTGGAAGGCATTTTAATATGCCTTCCTCAAAACGAAGTTCTCAGTTACAGTATCATAGTAAAAATTTATAGAATGAAAAACATGGTGAGGAATATTTAGTCTGAAAAGATGATATATATATAATTTGTTCCACATTGCTTCCATACTGGTTTAGCGTGAGAAAAAGTTGTGGCAAACTAGACTTAATGATAAAGGATACAGGATTTTTTTCATGAGATTCAGTTCTACCATTGGAATAAAAGATTTTTACTATCAGCTGTGATTGGGGGAGGTGGTGCTAGGGGCAAAGTTGGGTTTACTGAGTGGTCTATACACTTGGATTTTATGGGCTGGTGAAATTTTATTTGGAGATATGACAGAACAGACACAAATGAAAGACAGTTAAGCCTGTTTTGCCAAGTAGAGACAGTAAATAAAATCAGCTTCCCATTGCTATGATCAACTAATCCAAGAAAGGTGATTCTTAAATGCTCCAGGAATAAGAAGTGATTTAATAATGGACAGTCCTTTAAATTAAATGTACTTAGTTGAAAAGAAGCAGTCCTAGGTTGTTTATTAAGCTCAGAATTGTGAAAAGTTCATGGGGGGATTAAGATACACTGACTGATCCTTCTGCTTCCCACTATGGCTCAATCCCTTGCCTTTCAGTCACTCATTATGCTCCGTGAACCCAGAACCCATCTTCCTTATTAAAAATTTGGGTGACATGCACTGAAGTTGTGCTAGAAGCTTTCTCTGTAATGACAAGGGATACATGGAGTTGGAAAGGAGAAGCACACCACACAGTGGACACATTGAAGTCAGTTTGACAACAAAGCATTTCCCCCCTTTTTTCTTTCCCTCCTTCCCTCCCTTCTTTCCTTGAGACAGGCCCAAAGTCCAGACTGACTTTGAATTCCATATGTATATATCCGAGGGTGATACTACTGATCTTCCTCCTCCACCTCGCACGTGTGGGGTTTCTAAGCATGTACCACCATGCCTGACTTGATTTCCTGCTCCCCCATAAACTCAGGAGGTATGCCATGGGCCTGTTTTTGCATCCTGACTCTCTCATGCTTTAGGGGCAATGCTAATCTTAAAAATGTGCACACAGTCAAAAATGTAGATAAGGCGACATTTAGTATTTACGCTTTGCTTCAAGCTGCAGATATTTGAAGTATGAAGTGCTGCTTTGCTCTTTAGAGTTTTTCTTTTTTCCCATTTTTTCTACCTTTACAAACATATTGAGTATTCATCCCAGCTTCCCTCCTTTCCTCTCCTTCCCATCCCCTTCCCTCCGTCATCATTCCCTCCCACTCCCTCCCACCCTTCCACTTGTATGCTTCTATGGAGCCAGGGTTCTAGAGTTTGTTTTTCAATAACTTCTCTCCAGTAGGGTTATTTGCCTGCATGTACTGTGTTTGAAAGGAAACCTCCCCAATTGTTTTTGTAGATTGTAACTAAAATGTTTATTTGCAGGCTTGCTGTCATCTCAGGAAAATTGCTTTTTGCTTTGCTACAAAGAATTTCTTGTGTAGAAGCAAATCAAAACCCTCTTTCATCTAAAAATGTTGCTAACTCAGATTGGCAATGGGGAGACAGACAACAAGTACTATTTATTAAAAATGAAAAACTGAGTATTTAAATATTCAAAAATATAATAACAAGTAGTTAATTTACTGAGTGGAATATTACTCATTTTTCCATCTATATTGATATAGATAAATATGCATAAATAATATATGAATATATATGTAATTTTCACAACAACTCTATGATAATAATTTTTATTACCGTCTTTTCAGAAAATGGAGGCAGGGAGAAAGATCGAACAACTGTCCCAGAGTCAGGACTAGTAAGTTGGTAGAGTCAAGATTTGTATGTGGAGACAGGATTTAAATTTAGACAGTCTGATTTCAGAGTGTTCTTTTTTTTTCTTTTTAAACCATATACCACATGAAATAGCTTTTGAGATTTGGAAGTACATATACTTTGGAACCCTGACAAAGGAGTATTTCAAGGAAATGTGATATGTTATGCTAAGGAAAGATATTATTTCCAGATGGACCAGAATTTGGCAGGTGAAGCATACAATGGTTGCTTTTAAGTGTGGGAGCGTCAGTGTTCTTTAACAGCATGCACATTTTCAGGACTAAACTCAAACCACCAATCAACAACTTCTCTCTGGGGAAGCAACCCAGCAGTCCAGGTTTTAATATATTTTTAGATGATTCTGGTACGTGTTGAAATTTGGCAAAAAAAATTCATCAGAAAGAGAAGGAGTTGAGTCAGAAAAAAAAGGAAGAAAACTGAAAAACTTGAAGATGACAGATCTCTGAGAGGTATGATAGGAAAGAGCAGAAAGGGCTGAGGAAAGAATGTTATTAAAGAATTAGAACATGAGAAAGAATAGTGTTTGTATAGAATTAAAGTTCAGGGGAGAAGAAAAGGAGGTCCACTGGATGAATGGCTGTTTAGTGTCAGAAGAGGAAGACAGTCCACATAGTTCTCATTCTTCTGGGAGGCCCAAGCAAGGAGAAAAGGTGCTTAGCTCAGCCCAGACCTCACTGAGTGATTGGTTGTGTATATAATTAGCTTATTTCCTAGTGCTCTCGCTAAATTTTCATGGGGAAGTGAGAGGGTTAAGAACATCTGGAGACAGTGAGCCTGGGCTCTAGAGCTGAATCAAGCTAACTGAATACCACGAACTGCTTTTATGAGATGCCTCAGCCTGTATTGCTTCAATTCTAGTCTCCTTGACCTGTGATTGTCTAGTTGAATGTGAAAGATGAGTGTGCTGGATGGATGGAAGCTTCTTTGCGTGGGGAAGAGTGTAACATTACAGAAACCAGAGAGAATGAAGGACCCAGATTGACATTTGAGTGATTCGTACACCTACCCCGAATTGCATTAAAGGACAAATTCATGATCACCAGTCCATAAATACAGAGCCCTCCATTTTGTGTTATTCCACTTCCTAGGCTCGGTCCCCCCCACCCCCGCCACATCTTAAGTTTTATTTGCTGGCTTTGTGTATATATAATCAAATGCTAACAAGTGATCTCTACTGTTGTGCCTTGTTCTGATTTGTGTTATTTTTAGCACCAGAAAAGTTCTACTGTAAGCCATGAGATGTCTGGTCTGAATTGGAAACCTTTTGTATATGGCGGCCTTGCCTCTATTGTTGCCGAGTTTGGTAAGAGTTTGAAAAAAAATTTTTTGATACATCTGAAGTTTATGCCACAGATGACTACTTATGGTGACAATTATGTTTAGTGAAAACTGAGAAAAAATGAAAGAGGGTTGACCCTCTTTTGTTTTACATTGTTTTAAAAATTATTATTGAGGCAGCTACTTCTAAACCTTGGTGACCTGAGTTTGATTCTAGAGCTTTACATGGTGGACGGAGAGAACTGACTTCCAAAAGTTGTTTTCTGACCTCTGCCCGTGTACCATCATGACATGCATGAATGTGTCTCTCTTTCTCTCTCCTGTAATTAAATTAAAAAGTTTGTCCGATAGATATTAAGTAATATTTCTGATAAAGTACTTCTAATCATATGGCAAATGACGTTAGGAGAAGTCAAACTTTGGGAGCATTCATGATTGTTTAGCTGCTTATTTGCCAAGTGTGGTTATGCATGACAGTAGGTGATAAGATGGGAATTTCCACCACATGCCTACACTGATGGTCTTTTATTTATGCTGTTATTCATAATTTTCTTAGTATTCAAGTTTCTCTTTTTTCAAACCTCTCTCTCTTTAGAAGAAAACTAACAAAATCAAACAAGATTCTTCTCTGTTTTGGTTTTAACTTTGAAAAACTTAGATTATAGTTTTCATTTTCCACATTTTTCTTTCCTAAACTATTCATAAGTGATACAGTCCACCAATATTTCTTGACTTTCTTGGTTCTGCTACTATATCCAAGTCACAAAATCTCACAGCTACATGAAGGCATTGCTAGTTTTTATCTTGAAATACTTAATTTCTATTTTGACCATGTAACAACCATGTCTATGTGTTGATGAAGGAAAAAGTTATTCAGTTAAAGAATGTTCCCAAAGTATTCTGCTGATACTACTTCTGAATGACCCAAGGAATCAGGATGAATAGAACCAAATGGGACTTTGTCAGTTTCTCTCCTATTAGGAAGATAGAAATATCTATACACACATAAAAATTTTGTAATAGCATGTAAGAACACATGAAGCAGAAAGACCATGGCTCCCTGGATTTGAGAGGAATTAGGAAGATCTTGTAAGGGAGAGAGGTAGGGAGACTTGGGGTGGTAGAGGATGGGAAGAAGAGACAAAACACATGCGCTATTGTCACTGGTATATTACTGGTGATGTGAGGGCAACATTTTTAAAGTTTTTTTTTTATTGTTTGAGAATTTCTCATATGAATACAGTGAATTTACAGTTTTCACCCCTTAATCCCCAATACCATCCCCCCTTCCTTTTCCCATTAGAACCTGAAGGCAGCATTTTGATTACTTTTTAAAAAAATTTTTTTTATTGTTTATTCAATTGTGTGTGCGGGTGCAAGCGCGCGTGCGCATGTGTGTGTGAACCACGAGGGAATTCGGGAACCACCACAGACCATCTCCACCTCCTCCTTGTTTCCTCTGCCAGGGGATTCACAGGCTCCGCCCTCCCAGGACCAGAAATGCAGGCCGCCCTAGCTTCCGCCCAGCGTCTATATGTGGGGTCTAGGATCTGAACTCAGGACCTTCCGACTGCAAGGCAGAAGCTTAACCCTTGAGCCACCTCTCCAGCCCCCATTTTGATTACTTTGCATTTAGGGTATACAACATCATTCGAAAGCATATTTTTATTCTACAATGTCAGGTATCCCATGAGCAAGTTGTGCCGCTTAGATAGGCTAGTACATTTCACTTTACCACGTGTAACCCTTGTCCTCTGACAGTGATGTTCTAGTAGAGATCTTCCTTATGTCATAAAAAGGGTTCTGCCTTGTATTTCATATACTGAATTGCCTTATATTTAGGTATAATTTGATTATATATCTCTTTGTAAATATTTATGAATGTGTTCCTTTTTAGGCACTTTCCCCGTGGACCTTACTAAAACACGGCTTCAAGTCCAAGGCCAAAGCATTGATGTCCGTTTCAAAGAAATAAAGTATAGGGGGATGTTTCATGCCTTGTTCCGGATTTATAAAGAAGAAGGTATTTTGGCTCTGTATTCAGGGTGAGACTGGATTCTTTGCTTATATTTCAAACAGAAGTGCTTTTTGAAGAGTGCATGAATTACAACTCTGTGACAGTTTATCCAGTTCATATTCACTATCTCAACTTGTGATTTTCTGTATTCATGGGCCAGTTTATATTTCACCTGTTTGTAGGTCTTGAGCTTTGGATTTTGTGTTCAGCTGGCTATAAGTGATAAATGCTAAAATGGATGTATCGTTGAAGCATATGCTTTTTCCTGGTTTCTGAGCCTCATCGATGGCTGTTGTTAATGGCAACACCAATTAACTGTATGTATTTGTGGCAGTTAGTTCCAGGTATTGACTTATCAGTAAGGGCTGAACATTTAGGCATGCCTGCGAAGAATTATTTAGTTAAGGCAAGCCTCTGAGCAAGCGTGTGGGAGATTATCTAATTGATGTCCAAAAGCCTAGCCCATTCCCTGGAGAGAGAATGGGTTGGAATTTGGCAGAATGGCAAGATGGAAGGTATACTTCCTGCCTTGCTCCCTCTCTCAGCTTTTCCTGTAGCTGTGGTGTGCCATCAGCCCTTGCTGGAAACTCTTCTGCCACAATGGACTGACACTGAGCAAGAAGCAAAATCCTTTCTCCGAAACTGCTTGGGTCATGTATTGATATCAACAACTGATGAATAATTAAGACAACGTTTTTAGGAGACTCCATTTTCTTCCCTTTAATATTCAATTCATAGTTTATCTGCTGCTGATTTTTAGGCCATCCCAAATCTAGGCTACCAGTTTATCCCTGATGGAATGGAAATCAATTTTATCATTATTAACATACCTTGGATTTATTTATTGTTCTTTTGGAGAAAAGAAAAGACAATATCCCAAAGCGATTCATGGATCATTCTTTTTACTGCATCCTTTCATTAGCATGGATAATCCACACAGTTTTTTTTCCTGATGCGAAAGTCAGAAATGTGCACATTTAGTTAGCCTTTTTTTTTAGTTTGGATCTAGAATAATTTTTTTTTAAAATTTATTGTTTCAGCTCATACAAATTAATAGGTACACCAGTTCCCTCCCTCCCTCCTCCTCCCCCTGAACCCCCTGCTCCCCCTACCCTCCTCCTCCCTCCCATCCCCCAGTGACTCCCGCCCCAATTCCCAGAAAGTCCTTTCTTGTGCATGCCTGATTTTCCTCTGGGCCCTCCTCTCCGATGACATACAAGGACCCAGTGGCCTTTCCCTGAACCCTTTCCCGTGTTCTCCTTAAGTATAGGAACACTGCTGTGGCTGCCAATCCCTTGCCACCAAGGATCTTGGTGCCTTTAGCAGATGCTAGACTTTGTGAGGTCAATAATGTGTTGGACATTGCGCAGGGCATGTAAAGTCCAATTATGATTGCTTCAGCCCTAACTTGTATGGAGTACCTTACATATCATTGCTCCTCCCATCCTTTTGCTCTTACACTCTTACCGCCCCCTCTTCCGCAAATGTCCCTGAGCTTCAGGATGGGGACAGATTAGTCTGGCCTAGTTCTAGGTGGTTGATATAGAATCTCTGAAGTTCTGGATTGTGGTTTGTTGATTTTCTTTGCAGTTTTGCTGCTCGTGCAATGCCCTTCACTCCATCCTGATGGGCAATGTATCACCCCCTGGCCAGAGACAAAAAGCTGTTAAACTAGAGTCTTGTTATAAGAGCACATTCAAAGGTAGATGTAATAAAAGTGGGAAACCACAGTGAGAGGGTCTATCACCCATTTGCAAAATGGTTACTTTTTATCTGCCAGACTATATGCCCTCCTCTTCTGGTGAGATCATACCCTCAGTAGTAAATGATCAGGAACGAAAGTCTGTGAACTTAATCAGATGTCTCATTACTTATTTGACTTCTTGATGGAGGCCTATTTTCTCTGCTGTAACATGGTCCCCTCTCCCTTGTTTCTGGTGTGGCCCTCTACCCCCTCCTGTTCATAATCCTTGCAATTATGTAAGTATTACAGAGATTTACTTTGAGTGTCTCTAGGTGGTGGGTGGGTTTGGTACTAGGAGCCACCTATTAGGGAGTACATACGGCGCTTAATTTTCTGGGTTTGGGATACTTTTAATATAATTGTTTCTAATGACATCCATTTCCCAGCAAATTCCAGTAATTCATCATTTTTGATGGCTGAGTAGTACTCCATTGTATAGATGTACCACAGTTTCCTTATCCACTCGTCAACTGTTGGACATTTGGTTGATTCCATGACTTTGCTATTGTAAACAGTGCTGCTATGAACATGGTGCTTGTGCTATCGAGGTGAACCTCTGCTGCATGGGGGGTTATTCCCAAAAGTGGGATAGCAGGGTCATATGGCATTTCAATCTTTAATTTCTTTAAGAATCTCCAGACGGCTCGCCAGAGTGGCTGTATGAGCCTGCATTCCCACCAGCAATGTAGGAGAGTTCCCCTCTCTCCACATCCTCTCCAATTTGTTGTGTTGTTGGATTTGTTTTTTCCTGACCGGGGTGAGATGATATCTCAGGGAAGTTTTGATTTGCATTTCCCTGATGGCTAAGAAGTGGAGCATTTTTTAAGATATTTGTTAGACATTTTAATTTCATCCCTGGTAAAGTTCTTTTAAGTTCCAGGGCCCATTTTTTAATTGGGCCATTGGTTTCCTTGGTGTTTTTTCTAAGTTCTTTGTGCACTCTGGACAGCAGAGCTCTATCAGATGTGGTTAGTGAAGATTTTCTCCCATTCTGTGGGTTGCCTTTGAGCTCGTGTGACAATCTCTTTATCTGAACAGAAGCTCTTTAATTTCACAAGATCCCAACTGTTGAGAGTTGGTAGCAGTGACTGTGCCATTGGATGTCTGTTTAGGAAGTGTTGGCCTAGCCCAATCAGCTCGAGGGAGTTCCCTATCCTTTCAACTATGGTTTTATAGTCTCTGGCCTGATATCAAGGTCCTTGATCCATTTGGAATTAAGTCTTGTACATGGTGACAAGTACGGGTCCAGCTTTAATCTTCTGCATGTGGAGATCCAGTTTTGCCAGCACCATTTGTTGAAGATGCTGTTCTTTTTCCATTGGATTCTTTGGGCCCCTTTGTCAAAGACCAAATGGCTGTATTTGTGGGCTTATATCTGGGTCTTCAATCCATCCATTGATCTGTGTGTCTATTTTGGAGCCAGTACCAGGCTGTTTTTATAACTATGGATTTGTAGTATAGACTAAGGTTTGGTATGGTAATACCTCCAGCAGTGTTTTTGTTACTCAGGATTGTTTTGCTATCCTGGGTCTTTTGTGCCCATATGAATTTGAGATTTGGTCAACTTCTTTGAAGAATTGCTTTGGGATTTTATTGGTATAGCATTGAATTGTATATTGCCTTTGGTAGGATGGTCATTTTTACGATGTTGATTCTGCCAATCCAGGAACATGGGAGGTCTTTCCACCTTCTGGTGTCTTCTGCAATTTCTTTCTTTAGGGTTTTAAAGTTTTCATTGTAAAGGTCTTTTACCTCCTTGTTAGGTTTATACCAAGGTATTTCATTTTTTTAGGGGATAGTAAATGGGATGTTTCTCTCAAGGCTTTTTCACTTCTTTCATTCTGGGCATATAGGAAGGCCTCTGATTTTTGCACATTTATTTTGTATCCTGCCACCCTGCTGAACTTCTTTAGTTCCAGGAGCTTCCTGGTGGAGTTTTTGGGATCACTCAGGTATAAGATCATGTCATCTGCAAATAGGGATAGCTTGACTTCTTCCTTGCCGATTTGAATCCCTCTTATGTCCCTTTCTTGTCTTATGGCTTCAGCTAAGACTTCAAGTACAATATTGAATAGAAGTGGTGAGAGTGGACAGCCTTGTCTAGTTCCTGATCGAAGTGGGAATGCTTCCAATTGTTCCCCATTGAGCATAATCCTTGCTGTGGGCTTGTTGTATACAGCTTTTATTATATTGATAAAGGTTCCTTCCATTCCTACTGTCTCTAGCGTTTTGATCATAAAAGGCTGTTGGATCTTGTCAAAAGCTTTTTCTGCATCTATCGAGAGTATCATGTGGTCTTGGACTTTGGACTGGTTTACATGATGAATTACATTTATTGATTTGCGTATGTTGAACCAACCTTGTGTGCCGGGGATGAAGCCTACTTGGTCCCTGAATGATCTTTTTAATATGTTTTTGAATCCGATTTGCTAAGACTTTGTTGAGAATCTTTGCGTCTGTGTTCATCAGAGATCGGCCTATAGTTTTCTTTTTTAAGTGAATCTTTATTAGGTTTTGGGATTAAAACGATATTAGCTTCATAGAAGGAATTTGGTAGTGTTCCTTCCTTTGCTATTTGATGGAACAGTTTAAGGAGTATTGGTGTTATTAACTCCTTAAATGTCTGGTAGAACTCTGTGCTGAATCCATCTGGTCCAGGACATTTTTTGGTGGGAAGATTCGAGATTACTTCCTCAATTTCCTTATATGTTATAGGACTATTTAAATAATTCACAACTTCCTGATTCAATTTAGGTAAGTTGTGTTTACTTAGAAATTCATCCATCTCTTTTGTGTTGTCAAACTTCACAGAGTATAGTTTTTGAAATATGATGTTATAATTCTCTGGATTTCTTGGGTATCAGTAGTGATAACTCCATGTTCATTTCTAATTTTGTTAATTTGGGTTTTCTCTCTCTTGCTTTTGGTTAATTTAGCTAGGGTGTATCAATCTTATTGATTTTTTCAAAGAACCAGCTTTTTGATGGTTGATTTTTTCTATCGTTTTCTTAATCTCGATTTCAGATATTTCTCCCCTTATTTTGCTAATCTCCTTCTTCTACTACTTTTGGGATCAGATTGCTCTAGTTTCTCTAAAGCTTTAAGCTGCATTGTTAAGTTGTTTATTTCTGATGTTTCCATTTTTTTGATGTAGGCATTAAGAGCTATGAACTTACCTCTTAGAACAGCTTTCATTTGTCCCAGAGATTTTGGTAAGTTGTATTTTCGTTATCATTCACTTTCAGGAAATCTTGAATTTCCTTTTTAATTTCTTCCTGAATCCAGTTCTCATTCAGCATCATAGTGTTAAGTTTCCAGGAGTTAGTGTATTTTCTCTTGTTTGATGTGTTGTGGATGTCCAGCTTTAGGCCGTGGTGGTCTGATAGGGCACAGGTTAGAATTTCAACTTTTTGTATATGTGTAGATTCATTTTGTGGCCCAATATGTGATCTATTTTGGAGAAAGTTCCGTGTGCTGCTGAGAAAAATGTGTATTCTTTGGTGCGTGGGTGAAAAGTTCGATAGAGATCTGTAAGGTCCATTTCTTTCAGGGTTTGATTAAGTTCCAAAGTGTCTCTGTTAAGCTTTTGACCTGTTGATCTATCCCATGTAGAGAGGGCGGTGTTGAAGTCCCCAAGAATTATCGTTTGGGGGTTGATTTCTTGCTTTAGAGCTGTAAGGTTTTCTTAATGAATGTGGAGGGGCCCGTATTGGGTGCATATATGTTCAGTATTGTGAAGTCTTCCTGGTGAATTGTACCTGTGACTAAAATGTAGTATCCATCCGTGTCTCTTATAATTTCTTTGGTTTGAAGTCCACTTTGTCTGATAGCATAATGGCTACCCCTGCCTTTTTCTGCTTCCATTGCTTGTAGAATTGTTGACCAGCCTTTTATTTTTAGAGCGTGCCTATCTTTGTGGTGAGATGGGTTTCCTGCAGGCAAGATTGATGGATTGTGATTTTTAATCCAAGTTTGTAATCTGTCTC
>JALPQD010000267.1:238014-537098 GCA_023101885.1 Typhlomys cinereus
GTATGGGGGATTATACCCAAAAGTGGGAATCGCAGGGTCATATGGCATTTCAATCTTTAATTTCTTTAAGAATCTCCAGACGGCTCGCCAGAGTGGCTGTATGAGCCTGCATTCCCACCAGCAATGTAGGAGAGTTCCCCTCTCCCACATCCTCTCCAACATTTGTGTTGTTTGTATTGTGGATTTTTGCCATCCTGACCGGGGTGAGATGATATCTCAGGGAAGTTTTGATTTGCATTTCCCTGATGGCTAAGGAAGTGGAGATTTTTAAGATATTTGTTAGACATTTTAATTTCATCCCTGGTAAAGTTTCTTTTAAGTTCAGGGCCCATTTTTTAATTGGGCCATTGGTTTCCTTGGTGTTTTTTTCTAAGTTCTTTGTGCACTGGACAGTAGAGCTCTATCAGATATGTGGTTAGTGAAGATTTTCTCCCATTCTGCCTTTGAGCTCGTTACAATCTCTTTATCTGAACAGAAGCTCTTTAATTTCACAAGATCCCAACTGTTGAGAGTTGGTAGCAGTGACTGTGCCATTGGATGTCTGTTTAGGAAATGTTGGCCTAGCCCAATCAGCTCGAGGGAGTTCCCTATCCTTTCAACTATGGTTTTATAGTCTCTGGCCTGATCAAGGTCCTTGATCCATTTGGAATTAAGTCTTGTACATGGTGACAAGTACGGGTCCAGCTTTAATCTTCTGATGTGGAGATCCAGTTTTGCCAGCACCATTTGTTGAAGATGCTGTTCTTTTTCCATTGGATTCTTTGGGCCCCTTTGTCAAAGACAAATGGCTGTATTTGTGGGCTTATATCTGGGTCTTCAACCTTATCCATTGATCTGTGTGTCTATTTTGGAGCCAGTACCAGGCTGTTTTATAACTATGGATTTGTAGTATAGACTAAGGTTTGGTATGGTAATACCTCCAGCAGTGTTTTTGTTACTCAGGATTGTCTTTTGCTATCCTGGGTCTTTTGTGCCTCCATGTGAATTCTGAGATTGTTTCGTGAACTTCTTTAAAGAATTGCTTTGGGATTTTAATTGGTATAGCATTGAATTTGTATATTGCCTTTGGTAGGATGGTCATTTTTACGATGTTGATTCTGCCAATCCAGGAACATGGGAGGTCTTTCCACCTTCTGGTGTCTTCTGCAATTTCTTTCTTTAGGGTTTTAAAGTTTTCATTGTAAAGGTCTTTTACCTCCTTGGTTAAGTTTATACCAAGGTATTTCATTTTTTTAGGGGCTATAGTAAATGGGATTGTTTCTCTCAAGGCTTTTTCACTTCTTTCATTCTGTGCATATAGGAAGGCCTCTGATTTTTGCACATTTATTTTGTATCCTGCCACTCTGCTGAACTTCTCAATTAGTTCCAGGAGCTTCCTGGTGGAGTTTTTGGGATCACTCAGGTATAAGATCATGTCATCTGTAAACAGGGATAGCTTGACTTCTTCCTTGCCGATTTGAATCCCTCTTATGTCCCTTTCTTGTCTTATGGCTTCAGTTAAGACTTCAAGTACAATATTGAATAGAAGTGGTGAGAGTGGACAGCCTTGTTTAGTTCCTGATCGAAGTGGGAATGCTTCCAATTGTTCCCCATTGAGCATAATCCTTGCTGTGGGCTTGTTGTATACAGCTTTTATTATATTGATAAAGGTTCCTTCCATTCCTACTGTCTCTAGCGTTTTGATCATTAAAGGCTGTTGGATCTTGTCAAAAGCTTTTTCTGCATCTATCGAGAGTATCATGTGGTCTTGGACTTTGGACTGGTTTACATGATGAATTACATTTATTGATTTGCGTATGTTGAACCAACCTTGTGTGCCGGGGATGAAGCCTACTTGTTCCCCCTGAATGATCTTTTTGATATGTTTTTGAATCCGATTTGCTAAGACTTTGTTGAGGATCTTTGCATCTGTGTTCATCAGAGAGATCGGCCTATAGTTTTCTTTTTAAGTGAATCTTTATTAGGTTTTGGGATTAAAACGATATTAGCTTCATAGAAGGAATTTGGTAGTGTTCCTTCCTTTGCTATTTGATGGAACAGTTTAAGGAGTATTGGTGTTATTAACTCCTTAAATGTCTGGTAGAATTCTATGCTGAATCCATCTGGTCCAGGATATTTTTTGGTGGGAAGATTCGAGATTATTTCTTCAATTTCCTTATATGTTATAGGGCTATTTAAGTAATTCACAACTTCCTGATTCAATTTAGGTAAGTTGAGTTTACTTAGAAATTCATCCATCTCTTTTGTGTTGTCAACCTTCACAGAGTATAAGTTTTTGAAATATGATGTTATAATTCTCTGGATTTCTTGGGTATCAGTAGTGATAACTCCATGTTCATTTCTAATTTTGTTAATTTGGGTTTTCTCTCTCTTGCCTTTGGTTAATTTAGCTAGGGGTGTATCAATCTTATTGATTTTTCAAAGAACCAGCTTTTTGACTGGTTGATTTTTTCTATCGTTTTCTTAATCTCGATTTCAGATATTTCTCCCCTTATTTTGCTAATCTCCTGTCTTCTACTACTTTTGGGATCAGATTGCTCAAGTTTCTCTAAAGCCTTAAGCTGCATCGTTAAGTTATTTATTTCTGATATTTCCATTTTTTTGATGTAGGCATTAAGAGCTAGCTATGAACTTACCTCTTAGAACAGCTTTCATTGTGTCCCAGAGATTTTGGTAACTTGCATTTTCATTATCGTTCACTTTCAGGAAATCTTGAATTTCCTTTTAATTTCTTCCTGAATCCAGTTCTCATTCAGCATCATAGTGTTAAGTTTCCAGGAGTTAGTGTATTTTCTCTTGTTTGATGTGTTTTGGATGTCCGGCTTTAGGCCATGGTGGTCTGATAGGGCACAGGTTAGAATTTCAACTTTCTTGTATATGTGTAGATTCATTTTGTGGCCCAGTATGTGATCTATTTTAAAGAAAGTTCCGTGTGCTGCTGAGAAAAATGTGTATTCTTTGGTGCATGGGTGAAAAGTTCGATAGAGATCTGTAAGGTCCATTTCTTTCAGGGTTTGATTAAGGTCCAAAGTGTCTCTGTTAAGTTTTTTTTTTTTTAATAGGAGTTTTCTATATATTTTTTTAATTTTTTTAAATTCAATTATGCGTGCGTACACATGTGTATGTGTGTGTGTGTAGAACCACGGACGAATTCGGGAACCACCATGGATGCCTCCACCTCCTCTTTGTTTACTCTTCCCCGGGATTCACAGGCTCCGCCCTACCAGGATCAGAAACGCAGGCCGCCCCAGCTTCAGCCAGGGTCTCTAAGTGGGTCTGGGATCCGAACTCAGGACCTTCCGCCTGCAAGGCAGAGGCTTAACACCTGAGCCACCTCTCTAGCCCCTCTGTTAAGCTTTTGACCTGTTGATCTATCCCATGTTGAGAGGGTGGTGTTGAAGTAAGTCCCCAAGAATTATCGTTTGGGGGTTGATTTCTTGCTTTAGGCGCTATAGGGTTTTCTTAATGAAAATTTCTTAATGGAGGGGCCCGTATTGGGTGCATAAATGTTCAGTATTGTGAAGTCTTCCTGGTGAATTGTACCTGTGACTAAAATGTAGTATCCATCTGTGTCTCTTATGATTTTCTTTGGTTTGAAGTCTATTTTGTCTGAAAGCATAATTGCTACCCCTGCCTGTTTCCTGGTTCCATTAGCTTGCAAGATTTTGGACCAGCCTTTCATTCTTAGGATGTGCCTATCTTTTGTGGTGAGATGAGTTTCCTGAAGGCAGCAGATTGTCGGATTGTGGTTTTTAATCCAAGTTTGTAATCTGTGTCTCTTAATCGGTGAGTTAATACCATTGACATTTAATGTTATAATGGAGAAATTATTTTTTTTAAATTATTATTTATTCAATTGCGCGTGTATGTGTGTGCGTGTGTGTATATATATATATGTGTGTGTGTGTATGTGTGTAGAACCACGGACGGATTCCGGAACCACCATGGACGCCTCCACCTCCTCCTTGTTTACTCTGCCCCGGGATTCACAGGCTCTGCCCTACCAGGACCAGAAATGCAGGCTGCCCCCGCTTCCGTCTGGCGTCTATACATGGGGTCTAGGATCCGAACTCAGGACGTTCCGCCTGCAAGGCAGAGGCTTAACCCCTGAGCCACCTTTCCAGCCCCGAGAAATTATTTTTAATTCTGGACATTTTTTATGTTTAGTAGATTTTGTAAGCATGTTGTTTGATATTTATGTTTTGGTGTTATTATACTTCCCTTCTGTCCTCCTGGATACGCTTGTTCTTTTCTTCAAGCTTGATTATCATTTCTAGCATTTTTTGAAGGCCTGGTTTGGTAGACATGTATCCCTTCAAGTTGTCTTTGTGCTGGAAAACTTTTCTTTCTCCCTCAATCATGACAGATAGTTTTGCCGGGTATGTCAGTCTGGGTTGGCATTTTTGCTCATTTAATACTTGAAGTATGTCTCTCCAAGCTCTTCTTGCTTTTACTGTTTCCATTGAGTAGTCATTTGTTATTCTAATAGGTTTACCTTTAAAAGCGAGTTGCTTTTTTTCTGTTGAAGCTCTCAGCACCTTTTCTTTGTCTTGAATGTGGAGTGTTTTGACTATTATTTGCCGTGGCGATTTTCTATTGTGCTCATATCTGTTTGGAGTGCGAAATGCCTCTTGTATTTGGTTAAGCCTCTTATTCTTTAGTTGTGGGAAGTTTTCATTTATGATGAATTGAAATATTTCCTCCGGTGTGGTATTTTGGGATTCTTGTTCTGGTATTCCATGAATGTGCATGTTAGGCTTCTTCAGGGTGTCCCATATCTCTTGAATGTTCCTCTCCAGTATCTTTTTGGCTTTAACTATCTCTTCCATTGAGCTGGTTAATTGTCCCACTTTGTCTTCAAGATCTGAAATTCTATTTTCTGCCTCATTTGTTCTGCTGATAAGACTCTCTGTTGAGTTTTGGGTTGAAGATAACTTGTCTTTTAGTTCAATTTTAAACTCTGCCTGAGAGTGTTTTAACTGCTCTATACCTATTTTTGTTTCTTGAACTATGTTTCTCAACTCCTCCAAGTGCCTGTTGTGTTCCTGTTCTAAGTGGTTGATACAGTTGTTTAACTCTTCTCGGATTTCCTCTTTCATAGTATTAATCATGGTAATGATCATACTCTGAAAGTCATTATATTGGGTCTGGCTTTCATGCTATTTTCTGTGGATTTGTTCTGGTCGGAATCCCTCATTATGGGATTGATTCTTTCGGTGGGAGATTGGTCTTCTTGGGTTTTTTTTCTCGTGGATCTGCACTTTGACTTGTACATTGTTGTTTTGTTTTTTAGGACTTTTCAGTTTCTGTGTGTTTTTCACTGAATCCACCTAGTTGGTATTGTTACACTTGCCAGTTATTACTAGTGCTTGCCTTGGATTGGGTATGTTTGTGTATTGTTATCGTTATATCCTAGATAAGGCTACTAGGCTGTTAGTACGTCAGTTAAGTCAGGTTATGTTACCAGGGGATGAATATTAGTTTGTTAGTGCACTTTTACGATTTAGTATCTTGGTGAAATGTGGGGGTGAGTGGTGTACTCCCTGCAGTTGTATGTTTGGGGTGGCTGTATGAGAAAGTTGATCTATAGCTTTGATAATTTAAAGGATCAGTAAGGTGAAAAGAAAAAGTTTACTTATCTTTGGGATGTATGAGAAGAATCTCGCCCACGTGATATAATGATTGTAGTGGAGTCCAGATGTATGGCCTGTGCTCCCTTTGTTCCTTAGAATTTTCCTTGAGTTTCCTTTGGACTTTATTGAATTCTGAGTAGCAGTGTGTCTTCCGTGGACCATGTGCGTAGGTCCCCGGTGGGCCAGAGAGGCAGAGGGTCTGATGTTGATGGCAGAATTCTTTTTTTTTTAATGGCAGAATTCTTCACCTGCGACCTGGGGGGGGGGCGGAGGTGCGCGGGGCGGGAGGGTGCGAGGGGCTGGGGTCTGGGGCGGGGCTCCGGGGGCCGCGCGGCGCGGTGCTGCTGGCCGGGCGGACCCGGGGTGGGGGACGGGGCTGGGCTGGGCTCTCTCGCTCGCTGGGTCACCTGGGAAGGTCGGCCTGGAGGGGGGGCGGGGCCTGGGGGCAAAGCCGGCGGCCACATGGCAGGGTGCTGCTGGCCTGACGGTTCCGGGGTGGGGGGGCCAATTTTTAATTTTTATTATTTTTTAATACATTTTTTATTATTTCCGTTCATACAAACTTAATAGGTAGACCAGTTCCCTCCCTCCCTCCTCCTCCCCCCCCAACCCCCTGCTCCGCCTCCCTCCCTCCGATTTTGTCTACTTTTACAAGCATATTGAGTATTCATCCCAGCTGCCCTTCCTTCCCCTCCCTCCCTCCCATCCCCTCCCTTCCCTTCACCATTTCCTCCCCACTCCCTCCCTATGGACCCCAGGTTCACTCTAGTTGATACCTTTTATGTTCGAAATAAAAAGATGTGAATGAGATGAGAAAGATTTTTTGGGGGAACAAGCATATAACATTTATTATACAATATTACATTATATAATAATTATGTAATATGTACAATATGGTATCTAATATTCTATTATTACTGACTCTCACATGATTGGGGAAACTTCATGACGGGCTTAAAAATCGAATATGGTCTATTGGTTAAAGGTCACACCTAGGAAACTTTCATGTTGTCTCTTCCAGTGACCCTGGTGAATGGGCCAGAAACCTGCAAGCCAGATGTCGGTTCTCATTTCCTTGCAGACTGTAAGACATGGATGAATGAGATTAACCAGCACTCTCCCATTAGCATTTCTTCTTTAAATTCTTTCTTTTTAATTTTTTCTGTTTCCATCTTATTCTGACATTTCTGTACATGGGCTTCAAAATATAGGGTCTGTGTGTAATGTTTTTATCATTGATGTCTAATATTCAGTAGGTGACGTTTATTTGCTTCCCTGATCCTTCTTAAAATACACTCATTTCCTAGTCCTCACTCAGTTATCTTTGCCTTAAATCTTTACCCCACCTGTCCTCACCTGTGTTCCTCTTTCATCCTTCCTGAAGGACACCCCGCCCCTCACGCCCTGTCTGGCACAGTATGCCCAGCCCTTGTACCGCGGTCATCACGCCCCATTCCTCACGCCCGGCCTTACTCCTCACCTCCTGTCTATCACAGCCTGCCCCGCCCCTCACGTTCCATCCACTCCATCCATGTCAGCTTGTCTCGCCCCTCGAGCTCTGCCAATCACAGCCCTCCCTTTTCTTCATCACAGATAGCGGGACCACTTCACTCCCCGTCCATCAAACCCCCGTACGTCACAGCCTGACCCTCACTCTCCGCCCTGCCCGTTCATCACAGCTCGCCCCTCCTCTCATGCCCCATTCATCTCGCCAGGCCCCTAGCGGCCCATCCATCTCGCTTCTCCCCGCCCCTTGCATGCTGTCAATCACAGCCCGCCCCGCCCCTCTTAGCCTGTCCATGACGCTCTGCCTCTCTCGCAACCTGTCCATCAGAGCCACTCCGCCCTTATCAGCCCACCCCGCTCGCTCCTCGTGCCTGTCCATCTCTCCACTCCGCTCCGCCCCTCGCGACCCACCTATCACGCCTCTCCGCGCCTCTTGCACTGTCAATCACAGCCCGCCTCGCCCCTTGTACCGCGTCCATCATGACCTGTTCCGCCCCTCGTAGCCCGTCCACCACGTCCCGCCTCTCTCTCTCCTGACCCCTCTATCAGAACCACTCGCCCCTCAACCCCCACCCCGCTCTTCGTGCCTGTCCATCACGCTCCACTCCGCTCCGCCCCTCGCGACCCACCTATCATGCCTCTCCCCGCCTCTTGCGCTGTCAATCACAACCTGCTTCGCCCCTCGTACCCCGTCCATCATGACCTGTTCCGCCCTCGCACATTCCCATCCATTACGCCCCGCCCCGCGCGCCCCATCAATCGAGGCCCGCCCTGCTCCTTGTGCCCGGTTCATCTAGGCCCACCTCGCCCCTCGTGGCCCATCCATCACGCTCCATCCCGTGCCCCCCCCATCACAGCCCACTGCGCTGCGCCGTTTCTGTTCTTAGGGCTCAGTTGGTCCTCCTTTCTTAGCTTGTGTAGGCTGGGGGTGACTCGGAATCTCTACTCTCTTTGATTCCCAACGTCACCCCACCCCACGCCCCCAACATCAGGCCGCCCACACGGTCCTCGGCGCCTGCAGCCCCTGATTCCCGCCTCCTTTTTTCCCAGGCTTGTCGTGGGCGGAGCTGCGATGGCTGCGCCACGGTTGCCGAGGTGACGCCTTGGTTACTTCCGTTCATTTCAATGCTTCCGGGTTGGCGTTGCGGTTGCGTTTCCGACTCTGGGAGCCTGGGCTTCCCAGTCGTCTGGCGAGCTGGAGCAGGTGAGGGGGAACGCCTGTACTTCCAGGCTGGGGAGCGGGGCTGGGCCGCGCCAGGCCGCGCGGGGCCGGGCTGGTCTGGTTCTGGCCCGGGAGGGGCTTAACGGTCCTCTGATCTCTCTCTCCCCTCAGCTGAGCCCCTTCCCTGTCTTTCATTCTTCTGGCATCGGTGGCTTACTTCTTCGATTGAGCCCTGCTGCTTCGACCCCCTGGGAGGCCGCCTCCTTCAGGCGCCTCCCTTCTCTCTACGAACTCGCTCTGACAGCCGAGGAACTGGCAAGATCCTGCTACCCTGAGGGTGAATGGGTATCTTTCTCGGAATAATCCTAATTTTTCTAAGGGTGAAGTTTGCAACGGCGGCTGTGATTGCAAGCGGAGTAAGCAAACACCTCCATTGTATCAGTGTGAGGGATGCTGTTGAAAGATACTCCCCTTCACTTTATCTCCCTGTCATTCCTGACG
Source organism: Typhlomys cinereus (assembly GCA_023101885.1). Lineage (NCBI taxonomy): Eukaryota > Metazoa > Chordata > Mammalia > Rodentia > Platacanthomyidae > Typhlomys > Typhlomys cinereus. Next base: position 246,817 of record JALPQD010000267.1, read on the forward strand.
TCAAGGTATTGAGGGCATCTGTTAAAATGCAGTTCAGTTGCTTGATCGGCATGGCAGCTATTATCAACAGGATTAGTTTCTCAGGGGAGGAAACAGCAGGGACCCTAACAGTTTTCTGCCAGCGCTTCTTTGCCCTCCCCCAGGATTCCTAGAGTAGTCACGAACTCCTTCCTCCTCTTCATTTACATCCCTTCCTCCTCTTCATTTACATCACGAAATACCTTTCCTCTCCATTTCAGAAGTTTACCTGCACTGCTAGCAAGCGTTGTTGTCTGTCTACTTCGCATCATCTTGAGCCAGCCCCCTGCTGCTTGTGTTTGTCCTCCACTCCGCTCTGTAAAGACAGTGCGCCTCCATCACCTTGGTTTTGCCTTACACTTGTTTAGGCCAACAAGTGTGTTTTGCATTCCTGTTGGCTCCTTCATTTTGGTCTCAGCACAAACCGTATTGATGCTGCCTCCGCATAGCGTGCATGCTCACGTTTTGTAGCTTGTCCCTTCCGCAGTCTCTCTCCCTCCTCTGTTGCTGTCCAGATCCAGTCTACTCTGGGTAAAGGGCCAAATTTCTTCTCTCGCCCTCCAAAAGCTTTTTTAGATTTTTCAAATCCATGCTGATTCTCCCCCCTAATCTTATAAGTCATGTCATACAGCTTAGCACTTAATTTTCCTCAATAAAATATTTTATTTCTTCTGCCAGATAATACACTCTTAAAAGTCAAATAATGCTATATTTCATAAAGTTTTGTCCCTGTGCTACCTCCATGATTATCCATGAGAGGGAGGTGAGATGGCAAACATTGTCTCTTTTCTGTATTTTTGTGATTTTTTTTTAACTTGACAGTTACAGTACATTGCAGGTTTGAGTATTTAGTATGCCTTCGATGAATAATTGTTGGCTATTCACCGTTACCTTTGAAACCTGAGCATTCTAATGCCTATCCCTTCTTAAAGGAGAAACCAAGAAAGGCACCCAGAATTTCCTGACCAGATCTATAAGTAAGTGTAGGGGCCGTATGTATAACTTGTATTCCAGGACATCCCTATTGTTACTTGTTAGGTTGTCACATTTTTTGTCATCTTCAGGAGAGATGTGTACATTCTGAAGACAAATTACATCGGCTACTTATATAATAAAAACATTTGGGGTGCGGTTTTTCTATTCAACTTAGATATGAATTCTGTCCTTCGACCAAATCCGGGGTTAACCCCCACAACTCAAAATAAGTTTATGAGGAATTGGGGTCTTTGCACAATATTTCTTGGCAACAAAATCAAGAGACAAGGATCTTTAAGCAGAGAATATTTGGGATTCAAGAGTGTTAGGTAGAGGGTGTGTAGTATTTTTCTGGTCCAACAAGTTCCTATCTGGCTTCTTCTGTCATCTTTTATATAAAAGCTGTATATAATATAACCAGCTATTTAGCATAAGGAGTGTTTTTTCCCTTTTTCTTTTCCTCCTTTCCTCCCATCATTTCTGCTCCAGATGTTATTGTAAAGCTTATTCAAAAATCATATGAAATATATTGTCTTCCTTTGGAAATCTTGACTATATAAAAGGAAACTACATACAGCAATTGGGATAATCTCATCCTAGTTACTACTTTTATGCCTGCATGTAGGATGTAGAAGAGTCAAATGGTAGCTCAAAAAATATTGCATAGCTGTAGACTAAGTGTGACACAACTCGCATGCATGCATACAGCTTTATGTGGAAGGCATTTTAATATGCCTTCCTCAAAACAACTGAAGTTCTCAGTTACAGTATCATAGTAAAAATTTATAGAATGAAAAACATGGTGAGGAATATTTAGTCTGAAAAGATGATATATATATATAATTTGTTCCACATTGCTTCCATACTGGTTTAGCGTGAGAAAAAGTTGTGGCAAACTAGACTTAATGATAAAGGATACAGGATTTTTTTCATGAGATTCATTTTCTACCATTGGAATAAAAGATTTTTACTATCAGCTGTGATTGGGGGAGGTGGTGCTAGGGGCAAAGTTGGGTTTACTGAGTGGTCTATACACTTGGATTTTATGGGCTGGTGAATTTTATTTGGAGATATGACAAGAACAGACACAAATGAAAGACAGTTAAGCCTGTTTTGCCAAGTAGAGACAGTAAATAAAATCAGCTTCCCATTGCTATGATCAACTAATCCAAGAAAGGTGATTCTTAAATGCTCCAGGAATAAGAAGTGATTTAATAATGGACAGTCCTTTAAATTAAATGTACTTAGTTGAAAAGAAGCAGTCCTAGGTTGTTTATTAAGCTCAGAATTGTGAAAAGTTCATGGGGGGATTAAGATACACTGACTGATCCTTCTGCTTCCCACTATGGCTCAATCCCTTGCCTTTCAGTCACTCATTATGCTCCGTGAACCCAGAACCCATCTTCCTTATTAAAAATTTGGGTGACATGCACTGAAGTTGTGCTAGAAGCTTTCTCTGTAATGACAAGGGATACATGGAGTTGGAAAGGAGAAGCACCACACAGTGGACACATTGAAGTCAGTTTGACAACAAAGCATTTCCCCCCTTTTTTTTCCCTCCTTCCCTCCCTTCTTTCCTTGAGACAGGCCCAAAGTCCAGACTGACTTTGAATTCCATATGTATATATCCGAGGGTGATACTACTGATCTTCCTCCTCCACCTCGCACGTGTGGGGTTTCTAAGCATGTACCACCATGCCTGACTTGATTTCCTGCTCCCCCATAAACTCAGGAGGTATGCCATGGGCCTGTTTTTGCATCCTGACTCTCTCATGCTTTAGGGGCAATGCTAATCTTAAAATGTGCACACAGTCAAAAATGTAGATAAGGCGACATTTAGTATTTACGCTTTGCTTCAAGCTGCAGATATTTGAAGTATGAAGTGCTGCTTTGCTCTTTAGAGTTTTTCTTTTTTCCCATTTTTTCTACCTTTACAAACATATTGAGTATTCATCCCAGCTTCCCTCCTTTCCTCTCCTTCCCATCCCCTTCCCTCCCGTCATCATTCCCTCCCACTCCCTCCCACCCTTCCACTTGTATGCTTCTATGGAGCCAGGGTTCTAGAGTTTTTTTTCAATAACTTCTCTCCAGTAGGGTTATTTGCCTGCATGTACTGTGTTTGAAAGGAAACCTCCCCAATTGTTTTTGTAGATTGTAACTAAAATGTTTATTTGCAGGCTTGCTGTCATCTCAGGAAAATTGCTTTTTGCTTTGCTACAAAGAATTTCTTGTGTAGAAGCAAATCAAAACCCTCTTTCATCTAAAATGTCGTAACCTCGATGGCAATGGGGAGACAGACAACAAGTACTATTTATTAAAAATGAAAAACTGAGTATTTAAATATTCAAAATATAATAACAAGTAGTTAATTTACTGAGTGGAATATTACTCATTTTTCCATCTATATTGATATAGATAAATATGCATAAATAATATATGAATATATATGTAATTTTCACAACAACTCTATGATAATAATTTTTATTACCGTCTTTTCAGAAATGGAGGCAGGGAGAAAGATCGAACAACTGTCCCAGAGTCAGGACTAGTAAGTTGGTAGAGTCAAATTTGTATGTGGAGACAGGATTTAAATTTAGACAGTCTGATTTCAGAGTGTTCTTTTTTTTTCTTTTTAAACCACCTACCACATGAAATAGCTTTTGAGATTTGGAAGTACATATACTTTGGAACCCTGACAAAGGAGTATTTCAAGGAAATGTGATATGTTATGCTAAGGAAGAGATTATTTCCAGATGGACCAGAATTTGGCAGGTGAAGCATACAATGGTTGCTTTTAAGTGTGGGAGCGTCAGTGTTCTTTAACAGCATGCACATTTTCAGGACTCAAACCAACCAAAACACAACTTCTCTCTGGGGAAGCAACCCAGCAGTCCAGGTTTTAATATATTTTTAGATGATTCTGGTACGTGTTGAAATTTGGCAAAAAAATTCATCAGAAAGAAGGAGTTGAGTCAGAAAAAAAAGGAAGAAAACTGAAAAACTTGAAGATGACAGATCTCTGAGAGGTATGATAGGAAAGAGCAGAAAGGGCTGAGGAAAGAATGTTATTAAAGAATTAGAACATGAGAAAGAATAGTGTTTGTATAGAATTAAAGTTCAGGGAGAAGAAAAGGAGGTCCACTGGATGAATGGCTGTTTAGTGTCAGAAGAGGAAACAGTCCACATAGTTCTCATTCTTCTGGGAGGCCCAAGCAAGGAGAAAAGGTGCTTAGCTCAGCCCAGACCTCACTGAGTGATTGGTGTGTATATATTAGCTTATTTCCTAGTGCTCTCGCTAAATTTTCATGGGGAAGTGAGAGGGTTAAGAACATCTGGAGACAGTGAGCCTGGGCTCTAGAGCTGAATCAAGCTAACTGAATACCACGAACTGCTTTTATGAGATGCCTCAGCCTGTATTGCTTCAATTCTAGTCTCCTTGACCTGTGATTGTCTAGTTGAATGTGAAAGATGAGTGTGCTGGATGGATGGAAGCTTCTTTGCGTGGGGAAGAGTGTAACATTACAGAAACCAGAGAGAATGAAGGACCCAGATTGACATTTGAGTGATTCGTACACCTACCCCGAATTGCATTAAAGGACAAATTCATGATCACCAGTCCATAAATACAGAGCCCTCCATTTTGTGTTATTCCACTTCCTAGGCTCGGTCCCCCCCACCCCCCGCCACATCTTAAGTTTTATTTGCTGGCTTTGTGTATATATAATCAAATGCTAACAAGTGATCTCTACTGTTGTGCCTTGTTCTGATTTGTGTTATTTTTAGCACCAGAAAAGTTCTACTGTAAGCCATGAGATGTCTGGTCTGAATTGGAAACCTTTTGTATATGGCGGCCTTGCCTCTATTGTTGCCGAGTTTGGTAAGAGTTTGAAAAAATTTTTTTTGATACATCTGAAGTTTATGCCACAGATGACTACTTATGGTGACAATTATGTTTAGTGAAAACTGAGAAAAAATGAAAGAGGGTTGACCCTCTTTTGTTTTACATTGTTTTAAAAATTATTATTGAGGCAGCTACTTCTAAAACCTTGGTGACCTGAGTTTGATTCTAGAGCTTTACATGGTGGACGGAGAGAACTGACTTCCAAAAGTTGTTTTCTGACCTCTGCCCGTGTACCATCATGACATGCATGAATGTGTCTCTCTTTCTCTCTCTCTGTAATTAAATTAAAAAGTTTGTCCGATAGATATTAAGTAATATTTCTGATAAAGTACTTCTAATCATATGGCAAATGACGTTAGGAGAAGTCAAACTTTGGGAGCATTCATGATTGTTTAGTTATCTGCTTATTTGCCAAGTGTGGTTATGCATGACAGTAGGTGATAAGATGGGAATTTCCACCACATGCCTACACTGATGGTCTTTTATTTATGCTGTTATTCATAATTTTCTTAGTATTCAAGTTTCTCTTTTTTCAAACCTCTCTCTCTTTAGAAGAAAACTAACAAAATCAAACAAGATTCTTCTCTGTTTTGGTTTTAACTTTGAAAAACTTAGATTATAGTTTTCATTTCCACATTTTTCTTTCCTAAACTATTCATAAGTGATACAGTCCACCAATATTCTTGACTTTCTTGGTTCTGCTACTATATCCAAGTCACAAAATCTCACAGCTACATGAAGGCATTGCTAGTTTTTGATCTTGAAATACTTAATTTCTATTTTGACCATGTAACAACCATGTCTATGTGTTGATGAAGGAAAAAGTTATTCAGTTAAAGAATGTTCCCAAAGTATTCTGCTGATACTCTTCTGAATGACCCAAGGAATCAGGATGAATAGAACCAAATGGGACTTTGTCAGTTTCTCTCCTATTAGGAAGATAGAAATATCTATACACACATAAACAATTTTGTAATAGCATGTAAGAACACATGAAGCAGAAAGACCATGGCTCCCTGGATTTGAGAGGAATTAGGAAGATCTTGTAAGGGAGAGAGGTAGGGAGACTTGGGGTGGTAGAGGATGGGAAGAAGAGACAAACACATGCGCTATTGTCACTGGTATATTACTGGTGATGTGAGGGCAACATTTTTAAAGTTTTTTTTTTATTGTTTGAGAATTTCTCATATGAATACAGTGAATTTACAGTTTTCACCCCTTAATCCCCAATACCATCCCCCTTCCTTTCCCATTAGAACCTGAGGCAGCATTGATTACTTTTTAAAAAAATTTTTTTTATTGTTTATTCATTGTGTGTGCGGGGCAAGCGCGCGTGCGCATGTGTGTGTGTAGAACCACGAGGGAATTCGGGAACCACCACAGACATCTCCACCTCTCCTTGTTTCCTCTGCCAGGGGATTCACAGGCTCCGCCCTCCCAGGACCAGAAATGCAGGCCGCCCTAGCTTTCCGTCCCACGTCTATATGTGGGGTCTAGGATCTGAACTCAGGACCTTCCGACTGCAAGGCAGAAGCTTAACCCTTGAGCCACCTCTCCACCCCCATTTTGATTACTTTGCATTTAGGGTATACAACATCATTCGAAAGCATATTTTTTTATTCTACATGTCAGTAATCCCATGAGCAGTTGTGCCGCTTAGATAGGCTAGTACATTTCCTTTACCCGTGTAACCCTTGTCCTCTGACAGTGATGTTCTAGTAGAGATCTTCCTTATGTCATAAAAAGGGTTCTGCCTTATTTCATATACGAATTGCCTTAAGATTTAGGTATAATTTGATTATATATCTCTTTGTAAATATTTATGAATGTGTTCCTTTTTAGGCACTTTCCCCGTGGACCTTACTAAAACACGGCTTCAAGTCCAAGGCCAAAGCATTGATGTCCGTTTCAAAGAAATAAAGTATAGGGGATGTTTCATGCCTTGTTCCGGATTTATAAAGAAGAAGGTATTTTGGCTCTGTATTCAGGGGTGAGACTGGATTCTTTGACTTATATTTCAAACAGAAGTGCTTTTGAAGAGTGCATGAATTACAACTTCTGTGACAGTTATCCAGTTCATATTCACTTATCTCAACTTGTGATTTTCTGTATTCATGGGCCAGTTTTATTCACCTGTTTGCAGGTCTTGAGCTTTGGATTTGTGTTCAGCGGCTATAAGTGATAAATGCTAAATGGATGTATCGTTGAAGCATATGCTTTTTTCCTGGTTTTCTGAGCCTCATCGATGGCTGTTGTTAATGGCAACACCAATTAACTGTATGTATTTGTGGCAGTTAGTTCCAGGTATTGACTTATCAGTAAGGGCTGAACATTTAGGCATGCCCTGCGAAGAATTATTTAGTTAAGGCAAGCCTCTGAGCAAGCGTGTGGGAGATTATCTAATTGATGTCCAAAGCCTAGCCCCATTCCCTGGAGAGAGAATGGGTTGGAATTTGGCAGAATGGCAAGATGGAAGGTATACTTCCTGCCTTGCCTCCCTCTCTCAGCTTTTCCTGTAGCTGTGGTGTGCCATCAGCCCTTGCTGGAAACTCTTCTGCCACAATGGACTGACACTGAGCAAGAAGCAAAATCCTTTCTCCGAAACTGCTTGGGTCATGTATTGATATCAACAACTGATGAATAATTAAGACAACGTTTTTTAGGAGACTCCATTTTCTTCCCTTTAATATTCAATTCATAGTTTATCTTGCTGCTGATTTCTTAGGCCATCCCAAATCTAGGCTACCAGTTTATCCCTGATGGAATGGAAATCAATTTTATCATTATTAACATACCTTGGATTTATTTATTGTTCTTTTGGAGAAAAGAAAGACAATATCCCAAAGCGATTCATGGATCATTCTTTTTACTGCATCCTTTCATTAGCATGGATAATCCACACATTTTTTTTTCCTGATGCGAAAGTCAGAAATGTGCACATTTAGTTAGCCTTTTTTTTTTTAGTTTGGATCTAGAATAATTTTTTTTAAAATTTATTGTTTCAGCTCATACAAATTTAATAGGTACACCAGTTCCCTCCCTCCCTCCTCCTCCCCTGAACCCCCTGCTCCCCCTACCCTCCCTCCTCCCTCCCCATCCCCCAGTGACTCCCGCCCCAATTCCCAGAAAGTCCTTTCTTGTGCATGCCTGATTTTCCTCTGGGTCCTCCTCTCCGATGACATACAAGGACCCAGTGGCCTTTCCCTGAACCCTTTCCCGTGTTCTCCTTAAGTATAGGAACACTGCTGTGGCTGCCAATCCCTTGCCACCAAGGATCTTGGTGCCTTTAGCAGATGCTAGACTTTGTGAGGTCAATAATGTGTTGGACATTGCGCAGGGCATGTAAAGTCCAATTATGATTGCTTCAGCCCTAACTTGTATGGAGTACCTTACATATCATTGCTCCTCCCATCCTTTTGCTCTTACACTCTTACCGCCCCCTCTTCCGCAAATGTCCCTGAGCTTCAGGATGGGGACAGATTAGTCTGGCCTAGTTCTAGGTGGTTGATATAGAATCTCTGAAGTTCTGGATTGTGGTTTGTTGATTTTCTTTTGCAGTTTTGCTGCTCGTGCAATGCCCTTCACTCCATCCTGATGGGCAATGTATGTCACCCCCTGGCCAGAGACAAAAAGCTGTTAAACTAGAGTCTTGTTATAAGAGCACATTCAAAGGTAGATGTAATAAAAGTGGGAAACCACAGTGAGGGAGGGGTCTATCATCCATTTGCAAAATGGTTACTTTTTATCTGCCAGACTATATGCCCTCCTCTTCTGGTGAGATCATACCGCCTCAGTAGTAAATGATCAGGAACGAAAGTCTGTGAACTTAATCAGATGTCTCATTACTTATTTGACTTCTTGATGGAGGCCTATTTTCTCTGCTGTAACATGGTCCCCTCTCTCCTTGTTTCTGGTTGTGGCCCCTTCTACCCATCCACTCCTGTTCATAATCCTTGCAATTATTGTAAGTATTACAGAGATTTATCTTTGAGTGTCTCTAGGTGGGTTGGGTGGGTTTGGTACTAGGAGCCACCTATTAGGGAGTACATACGGCGCTTAATTTTCTGGGTTTGGGATACTTTGCTTAATATAATTGTTTCTAATGACATCCATTTCCCAGCAAATTCCAGTAATTCATCATTTTTGATGGCTGAGTAGTACTCCATTGTATAGATGTACCACAGTTTCCTTGTCCACTCGTCAACTGTTGGACATTTAGGTTGATTCCATGACTTTGCTATTGTAAACAGTGCTGCTATGAACATGGTCGTGCTTGTGCTATCGAGGTGAACCTCTGCTGCATGGGGGGTTATTCCCAAAAGTGGGATAGCAGGGTCATATGGCATTTCAGTCTTTAATTTCTTTAAGAATCTCCAGACGGATCGCCAGAGTGGCTGTATGAGCCTGCATTCCCACCAGCAATGTAGGAGAGTTCCCCTCTCTCCACATCCTCTCCAACATTTGGTGTTGTTTGTATTGTGGATTTTTGCCATCCTGACCGGGGTGAGATGATATCTCAGGGAAGTTTTGATTTGCATTTCCCTGATGGCTAAAGAAGTGGAGCATTTTTTAAGATATTTGTTAGACATTTTAATTTCATCCCTGGTAAAATTTCTTTTAAGTTCCAGGGCCCATTTTTTAATTGGGCCATTGGTTTCCTCGGTGTTTAATTTTCTAAGTTCTTTGTGCACTCTAGACAGCAGAGCTCTATCAGATGTGTGGTTAGTGAAGATTTTCTCCCATTCTGTGTGTTGCCTTTGAGCTCGTGTGACAATCTCTTTATCTGAACAGAAGCTCTTTAATTTCACAAGATCCCAACTGTTGAGAGTTGGTAGCAGTGACTGTGCCATTGGATGTCTGTTTAGGAAGTGTTGGCCTAGCCAATCAGCTCGAGGGAGTACCCTATCCTTTCAACTATGGTTTTTATAGTCTCTGGCCTGATGTCAAGGTCTTTGATCCATTTGGAATTAAGTCTTGTACATGGTGACAAGTATGGGTCCAGCTTTAATCTTCTGCATGTGGAGATCCAGTTTTGCCAGCACCATTTGTTGAAGATGCTGTTCTTTTTCCATTGGATTCTTTGGGCCCCTTTGTCAAAGACCAAATGGCTGTATTTTTGTGGGCTTATATCTGGGTCTTCAACCCTTATCCATTGATCTGTGTGTCTATTTTGGAGCCAGTACCAGGCAGTTTTTATAACTATGGATTTGTAGTATAGACTAAGGTTTGGTATGGTAATACCTCCAGCAGTGTTTTTGTTACTCAGGATTGTCTTTGCTGTCCTGGGTCTTTTGTGCCGCCATATGAATTTTGAGATTATTTGGTCAACTTCTTTAAAGAATTGCTTTGGGATTTTAATTGGTATAGCATTAAATTTGTATATTGCCTTTGGTAGGATGGTCATTTATATGATGTTGAGTCTACCAATCCAGGAACATGGGAGGTCTTTCCACCTTCTGTTGTCTTCTACTATTTCTTTCTTTAGGGTTTTAAAGTTTTCATTGTAAAGGTCTTTTACCTCCTTGGTTAGGTTTATACCAAGGTATTTCATTTTTTTAGGGGCTATAGTAAATGGGATTGTTTTTCTCAAGGCTTTTTCACTTCTTTCATTCTGGGCATATAGGAAGGCCTCTGATTTTTGCACATTTATTTTGTATCCTGCCACCATGCTGAACTTCTGTATTACTTCCAGGAACTTCCTGGTGGAGTTTTTGGGATCATTCAGGTATAGGATCATATCGTCTGCAAATAGAGATAACTTGACTTCTTCCTTGCCGATTTGAATCCCTCTTATGTCCCTTTCTTGTCTTATGGCTTCAGCTAAGACTTCAAGTACAATATTGAAAAGAAGTGGTGAGAGTGGACAGCCTTGTCTAGGTCCTGATCGAAGTGGGAATGCTTCCAATTGTTCCCCATTGAGCATAATCCTTGCTGTGGGCTTGTTGTATACAGCTTTTATTATATTGATAAAGGTTCCTTTCATTCCTACAGTCTCTAGGGTTTTGATCATAAAAGGCTGTTGGATTTTGTCTAAGGGTTTTTCTGCATCTATCGAGAGTATCATGTGGTCTTGGACTTTGGACTGGTTTACATGATGAATTACATTTATTGATTTGCGTATGTTGAACCAACCTTGTGTGCCGGGGATGAAGCCTACTTGGTCCCTGTGAATGATCGTTTTGATATGTTTTTGAATCCGATTTGCTAAGACTTTGTTGAGAATCTTTGCATCTGTGTTCATCAGAGAGATCGGCCTATAGTTTTCTTTTTTAAGTGAATCTTTATTAGGTTTTGGGATTAAAACGATATTAGCTTCATAGAAGGAATTTGGTAGTGTTCCTTCCTTTGCTATTTGATGGAACAGTTTAAGGAGTATTGGTGTTATTAACTCCTTAAATGTCTGGTAGAATTCTGTGCTTAAACCATCTGGCCCAGGACATTTTTTGGTGGGAAGATTCGAGATTACTTCTTCAATTTCCTTATATGTTATAGGACTATTTAAATAATTCACAACTTCCTGATTCAATTTAGGGAGGTTGTGTTTACTTAGAAATTTATCCATCTCTTTTGTGTTGTCAAACTTCACAGAGTGCAAGTTTTTGAAATATGATGTTATAATTCTCTGGATTTCTTGGGTATCCATAATGATAACTCCATGTTCATTTCTAATTTTGTTAATTTGGGTTTTCTCTCTCTTGCTTTTGGTTAATTTAGCTAGGGTGTATCAATCTTATTGATTTTTTCTAAGAAACAGCTTTTTGAGTGGTTGATTTTTTCTATCGTTTTCTTAATCTCGATTTCAGATATTTCTCCCCTTATTTTGCTAATCTCCTCTCTTCTACTACTTTTGGGATCAGATTGCTCTAGTTTTTCTAAAGCTTTAAGCTGCATTGTTAAGTTGTTTATTTCTGATGTTTCCATTTTTTTGATGTAGGCATTAAGAGCTATGAACTTACCTCTTAGAACAGCTTTCATTGTGTCCCAGAGATTTTGGTAAGTTGTATTTTCGTTATCATTCACTTTCAGGAAATCTTGAGTTTCCTTTTTAATTTCTTCCTGAATCCAGTTCTCATTTAGCATCATATTGTTAAGTTTCCAGGAGTTAGTGTATTTTCTCTTGTTTGATGTGTTGTGGATGTCCAGCTTTAGGCCGTCGTGGTCTGATAGGGCACAGGTTAGAATTTCAACTTTTTCGTATATGTGTAGATTCATTTTGTGGCCCAGTATGTGATCTATTTTGGAGAAAGTTCCGTGTGCTGCTGAGAAAAATGTGTATTCTTTGGTACGTGGGTGAAAAGTTCGATAGAGATCTGTAAGGTCCATTTCTTTCAGGGTTTGATTAAGTTCCAAAGTGTCTCTGTTAAGCTTTTGACCTGTTGATCTATCCCATGTAGAGAGGGCGGTGTTGAAATCCCCAAGAATTATCGTTTGGGGGTTGATTTCTTGCTTTAGACGGTGTAGTGTTTTCTTAATGAATGTGGAGGGGCCCATATTGCGTGCATATATGTTCAGTATTGTGAAGGCTTCCTGGTGAATTGTACCTGTGACTAAAATGTAGTATCCATCCGTGTCTCTTATAATTTTCTTTGGTTTGAAGTCCACTTTGTCTGATAACATAATGGCTACCCCTGCCTGTTTTCTGCTTCCATTAGCTTGTAGAATTGTTGACCAGCCTTTTATTTTTAGAGCGTGCCTATCTTTTGTGGTGAGATGGGTTTCCTGCAGGCAGTAGATTGATGGATTGTGATTTTTAATCCAAGTTTGTAATCTGTGTCTCTTGATCGGTGAGTTAATTCCATTAACATTTAGTGTTATAATGGAGAAACTATTTTTAATTCTAGACATTTATTATGTTTAGTAGTTTTTTTAAGTATATTGCTTCGCTTTTAATGGTGTTATATTTGCCTTCTGTTCTCCTCGATATGCCTGTTTTTTTCTTCATGCTTGAGTATCATTTCTAGCATTTTTTGAAGGCCTGGTTTTGAAGGGACATGTATCCCTTCAAGTTGTCTTTGTGCTGGAAAGTTTTTCTTTCTCCCTCGATCATGACTGATAGTTTTGCAAGGTAAATAAGCCTGGGTTGACATTTTTGCTCATTCAATACTTGAAGTATGTCTCTCTAAGCTCTTCTTGCTTTTACTGTTTCGACTGAGAAGTCATTTGTTATTTTAATAGGTTTACCTTTAAAAGTGACTTGTTTTTTCTCCCTTGAAGCTCTCAGCACCAGTTCTTTATCTTCAATGTGGAGTGTTTTAACTATTATTTGCCGTGGGGTGCTTCTGTTTTGGTCGTATCTGTTTGGGGTGCGGAATGCCTCTTGTATATGGATGGGCCTCTCTTTTTTTAGATGAGGAAAGTTTTCCTTGATGATCGTTTGAAAAATTTCCTCAGGGGTGGTATTTTGAGATTCTTGCTCTGGTATTCCATGAATACGCATGTTAGGCTTCTTCCGGGTGTCCCATATCTCTTGGATATTTCTTTCAAGTATCTTTTTGGCTTTAACAACCTCTTCCATTGAGCTTGTTAGTACTCCCACTTTATCTTCAAGGTCTGAAATTCTGTTTTCTGCTTCTTTAGTTCTGTTGATAAGACTCCCTGTAGAGTTCTGGGTTGAAGATAACTTGTGTTGTAGCTCAGTTTTAAACTCTGCTTGAGTCTGTTTTAACTGCTCTATGTCAGTTTTTGTTTCTTGCACTGTTTTTCTCAACTCCTCCAGATGTCTGTTGTGTTCCTCTTCAAAGCGATTGATTCGATTATGTAATTCCTCCCTGATTTCCTCTTTCATAGTATTGAACATGGTAATGATCATATTTTGAAAGTTGTTATCCTGGGTCAGGCTTTCTTGGCCTTTTTCCGCGGGTTTGTTCTTGTTGGAGTCTAACATTATGGGATTAATTTCTTCAGTGGGAAATTTGTTTACTTGAGTGTTGCTTCTCATGCATTTGCACTTTGAATTTGGCATTGTTGTTTTAGCTCTTAAGATCTTTCAATTTCACTAAACTGAATTATTTGGCCTGCCGTTCTGGGGGTGGGCAGGGACAGAGCTTACCTAGGTCATGGGTGAGGCCCGGCTGGACTGCCTGCATGTCCAGACCAGTGGAGCGGGGTGGGAAATGGGAGGATGGGGGCGTTGGCGTGGAGCTATTTAACCCGAGGGCAGCTGGGGTGGGGCCCGGGCGCAATGGGGAGGTCCTCCTCCTCCCTTGGCCCTGCGTGCGGGGCTCCAGCTGGATGGCGGGAGTCGGAGCCGGGTCCATTTGGGCTGACCTGTGGTTCTGGTGGGCGGACGCGGCTGGGGCTTACCTAGAGTCGGGGGGGGTGAGGCCCGGCTGGAGCGCGTCCGGACCGGCGGAGCGGGGTGGGGTGTAAGAGCCGATTTGAATCCCTCTTATGTCCCTTTCTTGTCTTATGGCTTCAGCTAAGACTTCAAGTACAATATTGAATAGAAGTGGTGAGAGTGGACAGCCTTGTCTAGTTCCTGATCGAAGTGGGAATGCTTCCAATTGTTCCCCATTGAGCATAATCCTTGCTGTGGGCTTGTTGTATACAGCTTTTATTATATTGATGAAGGTTCCTTCCATTCCTACAGTCTCTAGCGTTTTGATCATAAAAGGCTGTTGGATCTTGTCAAAAGCATTTTCTGCATCTTTCGAGAGTATCATGTGGTCTTGGACTTTGGACTGGTTTACATGATGAATTACATTTATTGATTTGCGTATGTTGAACCAACCTTGTGTGCCGGGGATGAAGCCTACTTGGTCCCTGTGAATGATCTTTTTGATATGTTTTTGAATCCGATTTGCTAAGACTTTGTTGAGAATCTTTGCATCTGTGTTCATCAGAGAGATCGGCCTATAGTTTTCTTTTTTAAGTGAATCTTTATTAGGTTTTGGGATTAAGACGATATTAGCTTCATAGAAGGAATTTGGTAGTGTTCCTTCCTTTGCTATTTGATGGAACAGTTTCAGGAGTATTGGTGTTATTAACTCCTTAAATGTCTGGTAGCATTCTGTGCTGAATCCATCTGGCCCAGGACATTTTTTGGTGGGAAGATTCGAGATTACTTCTTCAATTTCCTTATATGTTATAGGACTATTTAAATAATTCACAACTTCCTGATTTAATTTAGGTAAGTTGTGTTTACTTAGAAATTCATCCATCTCTTTTGTGTTGTCAAACTTCACAGAGTACACGTTTTTGAAATATGATGTTATAATTCTCTGGATTTCTTCGGTATCAGTAGTGATAACTCCGTGTTCATTTCTAATTTTGTTAATTTGGGTTTTCTCTCTCTTGCTTTTGGTTAATTTAGCTAGGGGTGTATCAATCTTATTGATTTTTTCAAAGAAACAGCTTTTTGAGTGGTTGATTTTTTTCTATCGTTTTCTTAGTCTCGATTTCAGATATTTCTCCCCTTATTTTGCTAATTTCCTCTCTTCTACTACTTTTGGGATCAGATTGCTCAAGTTTCTCTAAAGCTTTAAGCTGCATTGTTAAGTTGTTTATTTCTGATGTTTCCATTTTTTTGATGTAGGCATTAAAAGCTATGAACTTACCTCTTAGAACAGCTTTCATTGTGTCCCAGAGATTTTGGTAAGTTGTATTTTCATTATCGTTCACTTTCAGGAAATCTTGAATTTCCTTTTTAATTTCTTCCTGAATCCAGTTCTCATTCAGCATCATATTGTTAAGTTTCCAGGAGTTAGTGTATTTTCTCTTGTTTATTGCGTTGTGGATGTCCAGCTTTAGGCCATGGTCGTCTGATATGTGTAGATTCGTTTTGTGGCCCAGTATGTGATCTATTTTGGAGAAAGTTCTGTGTGCTGCTGAGAAAAATGTGTGTTCTTTGGTGCGTAGGTGAAAAGTTCGATAGAGATCTGTAAGGTCCATTTCTTTCAGGGTTTGATTAAGTTCCAAATTGTCTCTGTTAAGCTTTTGAACTGTTGATCTATTCCATGTTGAGAGGGCGGTGTTGAAGTCCCCAAGAATTATTGTTTGGGGGTTGATTTTTTGCTTTAGGCCCTGTAGTGTTTTCTTAATGAACGTGGAGGGGCCTGTATTGGGTGCATATATGTTCAGTATTGTGAAGTCTTCCTGGTGAATTGTACCTGTGACTAAAATGTAGTTTCCTCCCTGTCTCTTATAATTTTCTTTGGTTTGAAGTGCACTTTGTCTGATATCATAATGGCTACGCCTGCCTGTTTTCTGCTTCCATTAGCTTGTAGAATTGTTGACCAGCCTTTTATTTTTAGGGCATGCCTATCATTTGTGGTGAGATGGGTTTCCTACAGGCAGTAGATTGATGGATTGTGATTTTTAATCCAAATTTGTAATCTGTGTGTCTTGATCGGTGAGTTAATTCCATTAACATTTAGTGTTATAATGGAGAAACTATTTTTAATTCTAGACATTTATTATGTTTAGTAGTTTTTATAAGTATATTGCTTCGCTTTTAATGGTGTTATATTTGCCTTCTGTTCTCCTGGATATGCCTGTTTTTTCCTTCACTCTTGAGTATCATTTCTAGCATTTTTTTGAAGGCCTGGTTTGGTGGACATGTATCCCTTCAAGTTGTCTTTGTGCTGGAAAATTTTTCTTTCTCCCTCAATCATGACGGATAGTTTTGCAGGGTAAATCAGCCTGGGTTGACATTTTTGCTCATTCAATACTTGAAGTATGTCTCTCCAAGCTCTTCTTGCTTTTACTGTTTCGACTGAGAAGTCATTTGTTATTTTAATAGGTTTACCTTTAAAAGTGACTTGTTGTTTCTCCATTGAGTCTCTCAGCACCAGTTCTTTATCTTGAATGTGGAGTGTTTTGACTATTATTTGCCATGGCGAGCTTCTGTTTTGGTCATATCTGTTTGGGGTGTGGAATGCCTCTTGTATATGGATGGGCCGCTCTCTTTTTAGATGAGGAAAGTTTTCCTTGATGATCGTTTGAAAAATTTCCTCAGGGGTGGTATTTTGAGATTCTTGCTCTGGTATTCCATGAATACGCATGTTAGGCTTCTTCAGGGTGTCCCATATCTCCTGAATATTTGTCTCAACTATCTTTTTGGCTTTAACAACCTCTTCCATTGAGCTGGTTATTACTCCCACTTTATCTTCAAGGTCTGAAATTTTGTTTTCTGCTTCTTTAGTTCTGCTGATAAGATTTTCTGTGGAGTTCTGGGTTGAAGATAACTTGTCTTTTAGCTCAGTTTTTTTTTTTTTTATTTCAGCTCATACAAACTTATTAGGTACACCAGTTCCCTCCCTCCCTCCTCCTCCCCCCGTACCCCCTGCTCCCCCTCCCCACCCCTCTCCCTCCCCATCCCCCAGTGCCTCCCACCCCAATTCCCAGAGAGTCCTTTCTTGTGCATGACTGATTTTCCTCTGGGCCCTCCTCTCCGATGACGTACAAGGACCCAGTGGCCTTTGCCGAACCCTTTCCCGTGTTCCCCTTAGTTATAGGAACACTGCTGTGGCTGCCAATTCTTTGCCTCCAAGGATCTTGGTGCCTTTAGCAGATGCTAGGCTTTGTGAGGTCAACAGTGTGTTGGACAATGCGCAGGGCATGCAAAGTCCAATTATGATTGCTTCAGCCCTAACTAGTATAGAGTATCTTACATATCATTGCTCCTCCCATCCTTATGCTCTTACACTCTTACCGCCCCCTCTTCCGCAAATTTCCCTGAGCTTCAAGATGGGGAGAGACTAAGCTGGCCTAGTTCTAGGTGGTTGATATAGAGTCTCTGAAGTTCTGGATTGTGGTTTGTTGATTTTCTTTTGCAGTTTTGCTGCTCCTGCAATGCTCTTCACTCCATCCTGGTGGGCATTGTATGTTACCCCCTGGCCAGAGACAAAAAGTTGTTAGAGTCTTGTGATAAAAGCACATTCAAAGGTAGATGTAATAAAAGTGGGAAACCACAGTGAGGGAGGGGTCTATCACCCATTTGCAAAATTGTTACTTTTTATCTGCCAGACTATATGCCCTCCTCTTCTGGTGAGATCACTCCCTCTCAGTAGTAAATGATCAGGAACAAAAGTCTGTGAACTTAATCAGATGTCTCATTACTTATTTGGGTCCTTGGTGGAGGCCTATTTTCCCTGCTGTAACATGGTCCCTTCTCTCCTTCTTTCTGGTGTGGCCCTCCTTCCCCATCCCTACTGTTCATAATCCTTGGAATTCCTGTCTCTAGGTGGGCTGGGTGGGTTTGGTACTAGGAGCCACCTATTAGGGAGTACATACGGCGCTTAATTTTCTGGGTCTGGGATACTTCACTTAATACAATTGTTTCTAATGACATCCATTTCCCGGCAAATTCCAGTAATTCATCATTTTTGATGGCTGAGTAGTACTCCATTGTATAGATGTACCACAGTTTCCTTATCCACTCGTCAACTGTTGGACATTTGGGCTGATTCCATGTCTTTGCTATTGTAAACAGTGCTGCTATGAACATGGTCGTGCTTGTGCTATCGAGGCGAACCTCTGCTGTATGGGGGGTTATTCCCAAAAGTGGAATAGCAGGGTCATATGGCATTTCAATCTTTAATTTCTTTAAGAATCTCCAGACGGCTCGCCAGAGTGGCTGTATGAGCCTGCATTCCCACCAGCAATGTAGGAGAGTTCCCCTCTCTCCACATCCTCTCCAGCATTTGTCGTTGTTAGTATTGTGGATTTTTGCCATCCTGACCGGGGTGAGATGATATCTCAGGGAAGTTTTGATTTGCATTTCCCTGATGGCTAAAGAACTGGAGCATTTTTTCAGATATTTGTTAGACATTTTAATTTCATCCCTGGTAATGTTTCTTTTAAGTTCCAGGGCTCATTTTTTAATTGGGCCATTGGTTTCCTTGGTGTTTAGTTTTCTAAGTTCTTTGTGCACTCTGGACAATAGAGCTCTATCAGATATGTGGTTAGTGAAGATTTTCTCCCATTCTGTGGGTTGCCTTTGAGCTCATGTTACAATCTCTTTATCTGAACAGAAGCTCTTTAATTTCACAAGATCCCAACTGTTGAGAGTTGGTAGCAGTGACTGTGCCATTGGATGTCTGTTTAGGAAATGTTGGCCTAGCCCAATCAGCTCGAGGGAGTTCCCTATCCTTTCAACTATGGTTTTTATAGTCTCTGGCCTGATATCAAGGTCCTTGATCCATTTGGAATTAAGTCTTGTACATGGTGACAAGTACGGGTCCAGCTTTAATCTTCTGCATGTGGAGATCCAGTTTTGCCAGCACCATTTGTTGAAGATGCTGTTCTTTTTCCATTGGATTCTTTGGGCCCCTTTGTCAAAGACCAAATGGCTGTAACTTTGTGGGCTTATATCTGGGTCTTCAATCCTTATCCATTGATCTGTGTGTCTATTTTGGAGCCAATACCAGGCTGTCTTTACAACTATGGATTTGTAGTATAGACTAAGGTTTGGTATGGTTATACCTCCAGCTGTGTTTTTGTTACTCAGGATTGTTTTTGCTATCCTCCATATGAACTTTGAGATTGTTTGGTCAACTTCTTTGAAGAATTGCTTTGGGATTTTGATTGGTATAGCATTGAATCTGTATATTGCCTTTGGTAGGATGGTCATTTTCACGATGTTGATTCTGCCAATCCAGGAACAAGGGAGGTCTTTCCACCTTCTGGTGTCTTCGGCTATTTCTTTCTTTAGGGTTTTAAAGTTTTCATTGTAAAGGTCTTTTACCTCCTTAGTTAGGTTTATACCAAGGTATTTCATTTTTTAGGGGCTATAATAAATGGTATTGTTTCTCTCAAGGCTTTTTCACTTCTTTCATTCTGGGCATATAGGAAGGCCTCTGATTTTTGCACATTTATTTTGTATCCTGCCACCCTGCTGAACTTCTCAATTAGTTCCAGGAGCTTCCTGGTGGAGTTTTTGGGATCACTCAGGTATAAGATCATGTCATCTGCAAATAGGGATAGCTTGACTTCTTCCTTGCCGATTTGAATCCCTCTTATGTCCCTTTCTTGTCTTATGGCTTCAGCTAAGACTTCAAGTACAATATTGAATAGAAGTGGTGAGAGTGGACAGCCTTGTCTAGTTCCTGATCGAAGTGGGAATGCTTCCAATTATTCCCCATTGATTAGCTCATTTTTAAACTCTGCTTGAGTCTGCTTTAACTGCTATATGCCAGTTTTTGTTTCTTGCACTGTTTTTCTCAACTCCTCCAAATGTCTGTTGTGTTCCTCTTCAAAGCGATTGATTCGATTATGTAATTCCTCCTGGATTTCCTCTTTCATAGTATTGAACATGGTAATGATCATATTTTGAAGGTCGTTATCCTGGGTCAGATCTTCCTGGCCATTTTCCATAGGTTTGTTCTGGTTGGAGTCTAACATTATTGGATTAATTCCTTCAGTGGGAGATTTGTTTACTTGAGTGTTGTTTCTCATGGATTTGCACTTTGACTTTGGCATTGTTTTTTTTTTTTTATTTCAGCTCATACAAACTTATTAGGTACACCAGTTCCCTCCCTCCCTCCTCCTCCCCCCGTACCCCCTGCTCCCCCTCTCCACCCCTCTCCCTCCCCATCCCCCAGTGCCTCCCACCCCAATTCCCAGAGAGTCCTTTCTTGTGCATGACTGATTTTCCTCTGGGCCCTCCTCTCCGATGACGTACAAGGACCCAGTGGCCTTTGCCGAACCCTTTCCCGTGTTCCCCTTAGGTATAGGAACACTGCTGTGGCTGCCAATCCTTTGCCTCCAAGGATCTTGGTGCCTTTAACAGATGCTAGACTTTGTGAGGTCAACAGTGTGTTGGACAATGCGCAGGGCATGCAAAGTCCAATTATGATTGCTTCAGCCCTAACTAGTATAGAGTATCTTACATATCATTGCTCCTCCCATCCTTATGCTCTTACACTCTTACCGCCCCCTCTTCCGCAAATTTCCCTGAGCTTCAAGATGGGGAGAGACTAAGCTGGCCTAGTTCTAGGTGGTTGATATAGAGTCTCTGAAGTTCCGGATTGTGGTTTGTTGATTTTCTTTTGCAGTTTTGCTGCTCCTGCAATGCCCTTCACTCCATCCTGGTGGGCATTGTATGTTACCCCCTGGCCAGAGACAAAAAGCTGTTAGAGTCTTGTCATAAAAGCACATTCAAAGGTAGATGTAATAAAAGTGGGAAACCACAGTGAGGGAGGGGTCTATCACCAATTTGCAAAATGTTTACTTTTTATCTGCCAGACTATATGCCCTCCTCTTCTGGTGAGATCACTCCCCCTCAGTAGTAATTGATCAGGAACAAAAGTCTGTGAACTTAGTCAGATGTCTCATTACTTATTTGGGTCCTTGGTGGAGGCCTATTTTCCCTGCTGTAACATGGTCCCTTCTCTCCTTCTTTCTGGTGTGGCCCTCCTACCCCATCCCTCCTGTTCATAATCCTTGGAATTACTGTCTCTAGGTGGGCTAGGTGGGTTTGGTACTAGGAGCCACCTATTAGGAAGTATATACGGCGCTTAATTTTCTGGGTCTGGGATACTTCACTTAATATAATTGTTTCTAATGACATCCATTTCCCGGCAAATTCCAGTAATTCATCATTTTCGATGGCTGAGTAGTACTCCATTGTATAGATGTACCACAGTTTCCTTATCCACTTGTCAACTGTTGGACATTTGGGCTGATTCCATGACTTTGCTATTGTAAAGAGTGCTGCTATGAACATGGTCGTGCTTGTGCTATCGAGGCGAACCTCTGCTGTATGGGGGGTTATTCCCAAAAGTGGAATAACAGGGTCATATGGCATTTCAATCTTTAATTTCTTTAAGAATCTCCAGACGGCTCGCCAGGGTGGCTGTATGACCCTGCATTCCCAGCAGCAATGTAGGAGAGTTCCCCTCTCTCCACATCCTCTCCAGCATTTGTCATTGTTAGTATTGTGGATTTTTGCCATCCCGACCGGGGTGAGATGATATCTCAGGGAAGTTTTGATTTGCATTTCCCTGATGGCTAAAGAACTGGAGCATTTTTTCAGATATTTGTTAGACATTTTAATTTCATCCCTGGTAAAGTTTCTTTTAAGTTCCAGGGCCCATTTTTTAATTGGGCTATTGGTTTCCTTGGTGTTTAGTTTTCTAAGTTCTTTGTGCACTCTGGACAATAGAGCTCTATCAGATATGTGGTTAGTGAAGATTTTCTCCCATTCTGTGGGTTGCCTTTGAGCTCGCGTTACAATCTCTTTATCTGAACAGAAGCTCTTTAATTTCACAAGATCCCAACTGTTGAGAGTTGGTAGCAGTGACTGTGTCATTGGATGTCTGTTTAGGAAATGTTGGCCTAGCCCAATTAGCTCGAGGGAGTTCCCTATCCTTTCAACTATGGTTTTTATAGTCTCTGGCCTGATATCAAGGTCCTTGATCCATTTGGAATTAAGTCTTGTACATGGTGACAAGTACGGGTCCAGCTTTTTAATCTTCTGCATGTGGAGATCCAGTTTTGCCAGCACCATTTGTTGAAGATGCTGTTCTTTTTCCATTGGATTCTTTGGGCCCCTTTGTCAAAGACCAAATGGCTGTAACTTTGTGGGCTTATATCTGGGTCTTCAATCCTTATCCATTGATCTGTGTGTCTATTTTGGAGCCAGTACCAGGCTGTCTTTACAACTATGGATTTGTAGTATAGACTAAGGTTTGGTATGGTTATACCTCCAGCTGTGTTTTTGTTACTCAGGATTGTTTTTGCTATCCTGGATCTTTGTGCCTCCATATGAACTTTGAGATTGTTTGGTCAACTTCTTTGAAGAATTGCTTTGGGATTTTAATTGGTATAGCATTGAATGTGTATATTGCCTTTGGTAGGATGGTCATTTTCACGATGTTGATTCTGCCAATCCAGGAACAAGGGAGGTCTTTCCACCTTCTGGTGTCTTCTGCTATTTCTTTCTTTAGGGTTTTAAAGTTTTCATTGTAAAGGTCTTTTACCTCCTTAGTTAGGTTTATACCAAGGTATTTCATTTTTTTAGGGGCTATAATAAATGGTATTGTTTCTCTCAAGGCTTTTTCACTTCTTTCATTCTGGGCATATAGGAAGGCCTCTGATTTTTCCACATTTATTTTGTATCCTGCCACCCTGCTGAACTTCTCAATTAGTTCCAGGAGCTTCCTGGTGGAGTTTTTGGGATCACTCAGGTATAAGATCATGTCATCTGCAAATAGGGATAGTTTGACTTCTTCCTTGCCGATTTGAATCCCTCTTATGTCCCTTTCTTGTCTTATGGCTTCAGCTAAGACTTCAAGTACAATATTGAATAGAAGTGGTGAGAGTGGACAGCCTTGTCTAGTTCCTGATCGAAGTGGGAATGCTTCCAGTTGTTCCCTATTGAGCATAATCCTTGCTGTGGGCTTGTTGTATATAGCTTTTATTATATTGATAAAGGTTCCTTCCATTCCTACTGTCTCTAGCGTTTTGATCATAAAAGGCTGTTGGATCTTGTCAAAAGCTTTTTCTGCATCTATCAAGAGTATCATGTGGTCTTGGTCTTTGGACTGGTTTACATGATGAATTACATTTATTGATTTGCGTATGTTGAACCAACCTTGTGTGCCGGGGATGAAGCCTACTTGGTTCCCGTGAATGATCTTTTTGATATGTTTTTGAATCCGATTTGCTAAGACTTTGTTGAGAATCCTTGCGTCTGCGTTCATCAGGGAGATCGGCCTATAGTTTTCTTTTTTAAGTGAATCTTTATTAGGTTTTGGGATTAAACGATATTAGCTTCATAGAAGGAATTTCGTAGTGTTCCGTCCTTTGCTATTTGATGGAACAGTTTAAGGAGTATTGGTGTTATTAACTCCTTAAATGTCTGGTAGAACTCTGTGCTGAATCCATCTGGTCCAGACATTTTTTGGTGGGAAGATTCGAAATTACTTCTTCAATTTCCTTATATGTTATAGTACTATTTAAATAATTCACAACTTCCTGATTCAATTTAGGTAAGTTGTGTTTACTTAGAAATTCATCCATCTCTTTTGTGTTGTCAAACTTCACAGAGTATAAGTTTTTGAAATATGATGTTATAATTCTCTGGATTTCTTGGGTATCAGTAGTGATAACTCCATGTTCATTTCTAATTTTTTTAATTTGGGTTTACTCTCTCTTGCTTTTGGTTAGTTTAGCTAGGGGTGTATCAATCTTATTGATTTTTTCAAAGAACCAGCTTTTTGACTGGTTGATTTTCTCTATCATTTTCTTAGTCTCGATTTCAGATATTTCTTCCCTTATTTTGCTAATCTCCTCTCTTCTACTACTTTTGGGATCAGATTGCTCTAGTTTCTCTAAAGCTTTAAGCTGCATTGTTAAGTTGTTTATTTCTGATGTTTCCATTTTTTTGACGTAGGCATTAAGAGCTATGAACTTACCTCTTAGAACAGCTTTCATTGTGTCCCAGAGATTTTGGTAAGTTGTATTTTCGTTATCATTCACTTTCAGGAAATCTTGAATTTCCTTTTTAATTTCTTCCTTAATCCAGTTCTCATTTAGCGTCATAGTGTTAAGTTTCCAGGAGTTAGTGTATTTTCTCTTGTTTGATGTGTTGTGGATGTCCAGCTTTAGGCCGTGATGGTCTGATAGGGCACAGGTTAGAATTTCAACTTTCTTGTATATGTGTAGATTCATTTTGTGGCCCAATATGTGATCTATTTTGGAGAAAGTTCCGTGTGCTGCTGAGAAAAATGTGTATTCTTTGGTGCGTTGGTGAAAAGTTCGATAGAGATCTGTAAGGTCCATTTCTTTCAGGGTTTGATTAAGGTCCAAAGTGTCTCTGATAAGCTTTTGACCTGTTGATCTATCCCATGTTGAGAGTGCGGTGTTGAAGTCCCTAAGAATTATCGTTTGGGGATTGATTTCTTGCTTTAGACGCTGTAGGGTTTTCTTAATGAATGTGGAGGGGCCCGTATTTGGTGCATAAATGTTCAGGATTGTGAAGTCTTCCTGGTGAATTGTACCTGTGACTAAAATGTAGTATCCATCGGTGTCTCTTATAATTTTCTTTGGTTTGAAATCCACTTTGTCTGATAGCATAATGGCTACCCCTGCCTGTTTTCTGCTTCCATTTGCTATAGAATTGTTGACCAGCCTTTTATTTTTAGAGCATGCCTATCTTTTGTGGTGAGATGGGTTTCCTGCAGGCAGCAGATTGATGGATTGTGATTTTTAATCCATGTTTGTAATCTGTGTCTCTTGATCGGTGAATTAATTCCATTAACATTTAGTGTTATAATGGAGAAACTATTGTTAATTCCAGACATTTATTATGTTTAGTAGCTTTTATAAGTATATTGCTTTGTTTTTAATGATGTTATACTTGCCTTCTGTTCTCCTGGATATGCCTGTTTTTTTCTTCACGCTTGAGTATCATTTCTAGCATTTTTTGAAGGCCTGGTTTGGTGGCCATGTATCCCTTAAAGTTGTCTTTGTGCTGGAAGATTTTTCTTTCTCCCTCGATCATGACTGATAGTTTTGCAGGGTAAATCAGCCTGGGTTGACATTTTTGCTCATTCAATACTTGAAGTATGTCTCTCCAAGCTCTTCTTGCTTTTACTGTTTCGACTGAGAAGTCATTTGTTATTTTAATAGGTTTGCCTTTAAAAGTGAGTTGTTTTTTCTCCCTTGAAGCTCCCAGCACCAGTTCTTTATCTTGAATGTGGAGTGTTTTAACTATTATTTGCCGCGGTGTGCTTCTATTTTGGTCATATGTTTGGGGTGCGGAATGCCTCTTGTATATGAATGGGCCTCTCTTTTTTTAGATGAGGAAAGTTTTCCTTGATGATCGTTTGAAAAATTTCCTCAGGGGTGGTATTTTGAGATTCTTGCTCCGGTATTCCATGAATATGCATGTTAGGCTTCTTCAGGGTGTCCCATATCTCTTGGATATTTCTCTCAAGTATCTTTTTGGCTTTAACAACCTCTTCCATTGAGCGGGTTAGTACTCCCACTTTATCTTCAAGGTCTGAAATTCTGTTTTCTGCTTAGTTAGTTCTGTTGATAAGACTCTCTGTGGTGTTCTGGGTTGAAGATAACTTGTCTTTTAGCTCAGTTTTAAACTCTGCTTGAGTTTGTTTTAACTGCTCTATGCCACTTTTTGTTTCTTGCACTGTTTTTCTCAACTCCTCCAGATGTCTGTTGTGTTCCTCTTCAAAGCGATTGATTCGAGTATGTAATTCCTCCCTGATTTCCTCTTTCATAGTATTGAACATGGTAATGATCATATTTTGAAAGTCTTTATCCTGGGTGGGGCTTTCTTGGCCTTTTTCCGTGGGTTTGTTCTTGTTGGAGTCTAACATTATGGGATTAATTTCTTCAGTGGGAAATTTGTTTACTTGATTGTTGCTTCTCATGGATTTGCACTTTGACTTTGGCATTGTCATTTTAACTCTTAAGATCTCTCAATTTCACTAAACTGAATTATTTGACCTGGGGTCCTGGTGGGCGGGGCGGGCGGAGACTTACCTAGGTCGTGGGGTGAGGCCCCGCTGGACCGAGCCGGCGTCCCGACCGGTGGAACGGGGTGGGGTGCAAAATCCGAGGGCAGCTGTGGCGGGGCCCGGGCGCAGGGGGAGGTCCTCCTCGTCCCTCGGCCCCGCGCGCGCGGCTCCGGCTGGATGGTGGGAGTCGGAGCCGGGTCCAGGTGTGCCGACCTGGGGTCCTGGTGGGCGGTGCGCGGGGGGAGGGGTACTCACCAGCTAGGGCGCGGGGTTGAGGCCCGGCTGGACGGGGCGCGCGCGTCCCGTGCGGCAGAGTGGAGGGAAGGGAGCAGTTATCCTTTTTTCAATCCTAACCATTGGAGCTGTGGCTTTTTTTGTTTCCTAAAAGATAATTATGTGATTTGGAAGAATCTCAGAGAAGGTCTGAGTGAGAACATCTTAGTTCATGAGCAGAATTGAAGTAAGTTGCGCTCTCAGCTCTAGTACTTTGATAGGGTTAAAGATGTTTCTGCGACTTTTGGGGTGGAGAGGTTGAGTTTTTTGAAATCTATGAAGTGTGAGGTGATATTGTCTTATTGTTTTAGTACATTGCAAAATTCAATTCACTCATCTCTTCTGAAGGATTTGTGTACCCAAGTTTGCAAAAGACACTGGTGGGTAGTTCTTATTTGTCACTGTTTTTGTCTGGCTTTTGCTGATAAAACCACCCAGCATGATTTGGGAAACATTCCATCTTCTATTTTCTAAAAAAATTGTGATAGGTTCATGTTAATTTTTTAACTGTTTGGTAGAATGTCCCTGTATAATTATCTGGGCCTGGTTCTTGTTTTTTGAATTTTCAAAGGATGAATCCAAAAAATTTTAATGCTGTTTCAGTTTGGGCTACTGTAACAAAGTACCATACATGTAGTGGCTTATCAACAACGAGAGTTTGTTTCTCACAGTTTTGGAATTTGACCTCTGGTGAGTTTATTCTTCTAATGTAAACATTTGGACTAAAATTTTCCCTTGACACTGTTTAACTGTATACTGTGTATGTGGGGGGTGTGCATTTTTTGCCCAGTACTAAAGATTGAACCTAGGACCTCACACACACATACTACACACACACTTTACCACTCAGCTAAATGTCCATCTCCCCTTTTTACATTTTATTTTGAGATAGGGTCCACATTAAGTTGCTCAGGCTGACCTTGTGTAGTTCACACCTTTGGGTCCTGTCCTTCTACCTGAGTCCCCTATATATCTGGGATTACAGGCCTCTCCACTAGGTCTCGCTTCATCCCATATAGTTTAAAAAGATGGGTTTTAAATTTTATTCTGGTGTATACATTTAAAATTTTTCTTTTGCAGCTTTTTTTAACCAATCTGTTTTTTTAGAAGTATGTTGTGTTATTTCCAAGTGTTTGAGCATCTTCCTTATCAGTTCTAGTTTGATTCCATTATGGTTGAAGAATACACTGTATATAATTTCAGTTCTTTGAACTTGGCAGACATTTGTTTTATGAACCAGGATGTGACCTTTCTTGGTCAGTTTTACATGGGTACTTGAAGGAATGCACATTCTTTTGTATTCAATGGGAAGAAATGGGTAAAAGAAACACAAATTCTACAAATGCAGGGTGAGTAAAACTAACCTTTGTTTATTTGCTTTTTTTTGGGCAGAATTGCTCCTGCTTTACTTAGACAGGCTTCATATGGCACCATTAAAATTGGGATTTACCAAAGCTTGAAGCGATTATTTGTAGAACGTTTGGAAGGTCAGTGTACTTAACACTCTTTTGTGTTTGTATGTGTTTGTGAAATTATGCTTGGTAAGAAGTGTTTATCGTAAGATGCTTGAGGATGAAAGTTACAAGAATAAATTGAACCATAATGACACATGACAATCATTACAGGTCTGCTCTTCAGATTTGTTTTTTTCCTATCAATAAAGCAACAGATTCTCATCATCCCTGAGGAAGCCTGGAATCATCATCCCTTGAAAATAAACACTCTCTTCATTTACAGGACTTCAAAGCATTCTCTAGTGCTATTTTGAAAAAATTTTATTTATGTGTGAGAGAGAATGCACACGTGTGCCAAGGCATGTGTGTGGGGGTCAGAGGGCAGCTTTTGGAAATTTGTTCTCTCCAGGGATTGAACTTGGGTAACCAGTTTTGTGTACAGACACCTTTATCTATTGAGCCATGTCACCACGCCTCACTTTGATAAGATTGTGTTAGGGAGATTGTGTTATGGCCACCTTAACCACAGGCAGACTTGTTACCCATTTTTCTGTATCCAGCTGCTACAGCATTTTCCTTCAGCTTGCTGCCTACTAAAGAGATATTTTACTACAGGTCTGGGGGTTCTGGAGAGCTAGGAGCAAATCTGGGGAGACTCTGGGTTAGTAATATCTTTTGGAACACTTCGTTACCCCATATCTTTGTCTGGAACCTCTGCTCTAAGCAGCCTGAAGGATTCTTTGTCATCTTTTCTAAACTTAATGCTTTCATAACCTATTAGCTTATAGATTCTTAACTTTTGTTTCTCAAGTTTCTCTTCATGATGAGAGGGAGTGCTGTCACTTGAATTTTCATTGTAGAAAAATATGCCCTGTTGTTCCTCTGTTTTTCTTTAAATTATAATATTTTTGTTTATTCTTCATCAGTTTCTCACAGGTGTCCAGTGTAACTTGTTCATACCTCCCCTCCTCTCCATTCTGTAGTCTGACTGAGGGGATATAGTTCTAAATTATTACTTTTTTAGGCTTAGCATTAGAGTTCTGACTTAGCATGGGTGAGTCCCTTGGTTTATTCCCCAGCACTGGAAAAATCACCTGCCATGCTTTCATATTTGACTACAGAAGTCTTTTGTACATAAATGGAAGCTCATCGATATCTGAGACCAGTCAGAGTTAATATTTAGATAACTTTATTACACACCAGATTTTATCTTCTGACATTCAGTTACTGGGTTTTTCGAGTTGATGATTATCCAGAAAAGAAGAAGAAGAAGACTTAAAAACCAGAGACACTATGTGTTTGAAGTGGTTGAAGTGGGAAATCATTCATATAGTATACTGATAATTATGTAGAATAGGATGTATTTCACTGTGCTTTCAAAATAATGCCTTTGTAAAGAAATAATGTTTTAAAAATAATTTGTATGTATTTGGTTCTATTCATAATTTGGGATGATTTAGAAATACTTGAGTTTCTTTACTTTCATAAACCTTATAGTTCCTTCTAACGTCATAACCGAAAAGGGCTTCTTTCCTACAAATAGCTCAGGTACTCTCAGAAGCTAGTGCCTCATGAAATAGACCTTTCATTTTCCTCATTTTCACAGATGAAACTCTTCTTATTAATGTGATCTGTGGAGTTGTGTCAGGGGTGATATCATCCACTATCGCCAATCCCACAGATGTTCTAAAGGTAAGAGCGATGCCTGCAGTGTGATTTGAAAAGAGCATAAGCTTTAAGTCAGAGTTGGGTTCAGAGTTGGGTCTCCTGTCAGCTCTAAAATCTTAGGAAAATCCCTTTGCTACTTGAAGCCTTGCTCATGTTCCTCATCTTGAAATGGAAACAATGCAATATTCACAACTTAGAGTTGTTAAGGAACACACACACACACACACACACACACACACACACACATCACTATAACTTCAGCATTATGTTTGATAGTAGATGCTCAACAAATACTTTTTTTACTTTCTTTTTTTCTCCCACATTTTTTTTTCTAATCATACAAACTCAATAGGTACGCCCGTCCTCTCCTTCCCTCCTCCCTTCCCTAGTCCCCCCTTGCACTCTCTCCCCCCTTTTTCCCTTCCTTTCACCTCCCTCCCTCTCTCCCTTTTGCCCAGTGCCTCACCCTTCCCCCTCCCATCCCCTGGAGTATAATTTTGTGTGAATGCCAAACCTCCCTCTGAGTCCTCCACCCTAATGAGGGGTAAGGACTCAGTGGCATGGCTGGAGCCCCTTTTTGGGCTCCCTGTTAGTATGGGAACTCCATTATGACTGTTAATCCCTTGTCTCTAAGGATCCTACTGCCTGGAGCCTTCTCCCCTGTGATCCATGCTAGACTTTGGGGTGTTGTTGACATGTCAGCCATTATGCAGATCAGGCAAAGTCCAATTCTGGCTGCTGCAGCCCTAACTTGTATGGAGTATTTTGCATGTCGTTGGTCCTCCCCATCTTTAGGCTCTTACAATCATGCTGCTCCCTCTTCTACAAGGTTCCCTGAACTTTATGATGGGGAGAGATTTGGCTGGTCTGGTTCTAGGTGAATAATGTAAGGTCTTTGGTGTTCTGAATTATGGTTTGTTGTTGTTTTCCATTTTTCTTTTCCTACATTGCCTTTGGCTCCATCCTGATTGGTATTGAAGGTCACCTCCTGAAGAGCAGGGAGTCCGCCCTGGTCTGTGTCCAGGGTAGAAAGAAAAGAACAAATACTTTGATATAGATGAATCCATGGATCTGAAAACTTTGGTCTATCAGCTTCTCTATATATTTTTAAGGGCTGTACAGTTTTGAAGGAATCTGTTTTCGGATCCCTTACTCCTGTTTGTATTCTTTCCTATAAATAATCTGAGGATAAATGTCTTTTTTTTTTGTCTTTCCTATAACTGTAATTTGTTTTTTGGCAATTTCCCATAGTGCATTTTGATTACTGTAATTCCCCACCCTTTAGGATCTCCCTTCCAGCTCTATTAAATCCCTCCCACCCTACAGGTCCGTTTTCCACATTCATGGTTTTATTTTGTTTTCTTTTATACCCACTCGATTTTTTCTTTCTTTCATATATATGTGCATTGGTAGATGTATGTGTTTGCGTGTGGGTGAGTGCACATAGGTGGGTGTATAGGATGATCACTCTTACACCTTGTTGTGAGCCCAGGTCTCTACTTAAAGCCAGAGCACTCTATTATGGCTAGTCTGGCTAGCCAGCTTGCTCTGGGCATTCCTAGGGTCCTCCTTCCGGGGTTAGAATTACAGGCAGGCTGTCACATCTGCCTGGATTTATTTTATTTTATTTTATTTTATTTTATTTTATTTTATTTTGTTTTGTTTTGTTTTATTTACTCTGTGTCTGTGTGTGCGTGAGGCGGGGGGGGGGGGGAAGAAAGGGGGCACTGCGTGTCCCTTTAGAGGACCAAGAGTGACTTTGGAAATCATTCTGGATTGTTTTTACCGCCTTCTTGCTTTGCTCTGGGATTTCCCAGGCTCCACCCACCAGGAATACTGCCATTACTACCTGGCGTTTTTACGTGGGACCTGAGATCTGAACTCAGGACTTTCTGCTTGTGAGGCAGAGTCTTAACCCCTGAGCCATCTCTCCAGCCGAATTCCCTGAACCATCTCTTCAGCCCCTACTGGCATTTTTATGTGGGATTTGGGGGTTGGAACTTAGTTCCCTTTGTTTTCAAGGCAAAGGTTTTAACTACTGAGCCGTCTTCCCAGCCCAAGACACCTCTTCATTTCTTAATCAGGGTCATCTTTGTGAAGGTAGAGGTTATCAGACAACTTTGGGAAGTCAGTACTCTTCTTCTACTTTGTGTACTTCTGTGCATGTGCTCGGCACATGGCATAAAACATGCACTCAGGTTGCCAGGTCTATGAGCAGGCATCTTGCCCATATCTTGGTAGCTCCTCCACCTAATGCTTTTTGGGACAGAGTCTGTTACTGAACCTGGAGTTTACTGATGATTCTGCTGGATGGCCCCAGCAGGTCTCAGGGATCCTGCTATCTTTACCTTCCTATCCATACAGGTGTGTGGTTGTCTTTTTGTGTGAATGTTGGGATCTGAACTCAGAACTGCAAGGCTGTACATCAAACATTCTACTGACTGACCCAGCTCCTGTGCTGTTTTAAGGTGTGTAGTTGATGTTGGGGTGCCAGGACATATATATACTCTAGCTCATGGGAACACAGTCAAGGGAAAGCAATTTTGATTTTGTCAAAAATAAATTCAGATTTAGGGGAAAATGTGTGTGTGTGTGGGGGGGGGTGTTTGGAGATCAAAGGTTTCTCAATTGCTTTCTACTTTATCTTTTTCACATTTTGTTTATTTACTAAAGAGAGGAAGAGGAAGAGAGAGTACACATGCATGCCATGTTACAGTGGAGGTCAGAGGAAGGACAACCTTCAGAAGTTTGTTTTCTCTTCCCACTATATGGAATTCTGGGGTTGAAGCTCAGGTCACTAGGTTTGCATATAGGTACCTTTATCCACGGATCTATCTCACCAGCCTTCCAACTTATTTTGAGACAGGGTATTTCAGTTCACTAGTTGAGCTGGACTGACCAGCAGGTCCTGGTGATATTCCTATCTCTGCTTCCCCAACCTTAGGTGTCACAGGCATGTGCCACTATGCCTGACATTTTATGTGGGCTCTGAGGCATCAAACTCAAGCCTTCATGCTTGTGCAAGAAGCACTTTACTGGCTGAATCATCTCCCCAGGTCCAAGTTAGAAAAACATTTTAAAGGTTTACCGTTATGCATTAAAAGAGTTCAAACCAAGTGGTAAGAAGCTCACATTACAGGACTTGTAGTAGAGATTAGAAATCATGAAAGAATAACCATTACCCAGAGTCTACAGAGGCATTGGTTCCACATGGCTACCCAAATCCTTGGATATTCAAGTCTCTTACATAAAATGGCACAGCATTTACATATAACCTGTGTACATTCTCTGAGATATGTTACATCATCTTTACTTACAATACTTAATGTATTGTAAATGTTAAATAAATAGCCGTACATTAGTCCAGGAGTAATCACAAAGAAAAGTCTGTAAACGTTCAGTACAGATAGAATTTTTTCAAACATTTTGAACCCTTTTTCCCATTTTCATGTATATGTGGGACAGGTGTACATGTGTGTGTGTGTCTGTGTATGTGAGTGTGGATGTCTAGGGGTGATCCAGAAATCATCTTCAGTTGCTCTTCTACCTTATTTTTTGAGTCTGGATCTTCAATCAAACCCAGAGCTTGACAGAGGGTTAGTCTAGCTGACCAGCTTGCTCTGGGGATTCCCAGGCTCTGCCTTCTGAGGTTAGAATTACAGGTGCTCTGATATGTTTGTATGGCACTTTCACATGGGATTTGGGGATCCAGTCTCTGGTCCTCTTGCTTGTGTGGCAAGTGTGTTAGCCACTAAGTTTTCTTCCTAGTCTTCCACATAATTTTGATTGATTGAATCCACCAATACAAAACTGTGGATATGGAGGGCAATGTTTTTGATAGTTTTTGATTGACTGATATAAATTATTCTTCATAAGGCAAACAGTACTGTTGAAGCTGATTTGTCTATGACTGATTTAACTTTTCTGAACAATGGTGACAAGGATATACAAGTTACATTTTGCATTTCTGGTTAGATGTATTTTGTTGGTGAAATCAAAGTAACTGAAATTTATCTCAGTAGTGGCTTCCATTTTAATCTTTAGCAGTCTAAATCTTTATGTTGTTTTTGGTAACACATTTTAAACATTCACAGAAACACAGAACCTCTTCTAACTTACTTCGGGTACTTTTGATTTATCTTTGTGATCATTTATATTTTGATTTAATTGAAATAGGTTTTTAGTCCAACAATTTTAGTAGTAGCAGTTGATTTTCTGCATAAGCCTATGCTGCTGTTGCATAATTTAGTGAGGACATTTTTTTGAAAGGTAAAACCAGGCCTCCATTTGGCCCACTAAGCTTTAGTGACTGACTGGTGTGATTTTGTGCATGTTTAGTGTATGAGAGAGTAAAACAAATCTTTTTTTTAACATTTTTTATTATTATTTCCACTCATACAAACTTAATAGGTACACCGGTTCCCTCCCTCCCTCTTCCTTCCCCCGACCCCCCTGTTCCCCCTCCCCTCATCCCTCCCTCCCCATCTCCCAGTGCCCCCCCCAACCCCCGGAGAATCCTTTAATGTGCATGCCAGACTCTCCTCTGGGCCCTCCTCTCCGATGATGTACAAGGACCCAGTGGCATTTCCCTGAACCCTTTCCCGTGTTCTCCTTAAGCATAGGAACACTACTGTGGCTGTCAATCCCTTGTCTCCAAGGATCTTGGTGCCTTTAGCAAATGCTAGACTTTGTGGGGTCAGCAGTGTGTTGGACATTGTGCAGGGCATGCAAAGTCCAATTATGATTGCTTCGGCCCTAACTTGTGTGGAGTATCTTGCATATCATTGCTCCTCCCATCCTTGTGCTCTTACGATCTTACCGCCCCCTCTTCTGCGAATTTCCCTGAGCTTCAGGATGGGGAGAGATTAGTCTGGCCTAGTTCTAGGTGGTTGATATAGAGTCTCTGAAGTTCTGGATTATGGTTTGTAAAACAAATCTTTTACATGACAAGTCAGTGATATATTTCCTTCTGTGCAGCTCTGAAAGGCTACGCCGAATAGAATATGCTTTTTAGCAAATCTTTTAAACTCAATCTAAAATCTCATAAACATAATATAAACATTTTGTTTTTTTATAATTATGTAAGCAATGCATGATCCATATAGAAAGAAATGACAAATGTTAAAAATACAAAAGAAAAATGCTCATTTTTAGGCTCACAATTATAATAAAACTCTGTCAATATTTGGGTATGTATATTCATTTAGTCTCTGTGCTATGTTTCTTGATATTTTTAAGTTTCTTTGTAGGAAGAATTATTATATATCCTGCTTTGGAGTCACTTTTCTATTTAGCAATTAATGTTGACATTTTCCAATGTCTACAAATATTTTAGAGGAACACCTTATGGCTTCAAAGTATTCCACTAAACCAGTGGGTTGTAATTTATATAACTATTTTGATGTTACTGTTTTTGAACATTTGTTTCTGCTTTTTTGCTACACCAGTCATATCTTAAAAATTATTTCCTACTTTTACTGAATACTTTTTTTTCTTTCCAACTCCAGAAATGACAGACTTAAAATGAAAAATGTGTGGCTAGAGAAAGTCATCTTTATAAAATATACTTTGATATAAATTATAATGTTTCTGCATACAGTTTAGCTCATTAATGTCATCATAATAGCAGGAATTTCTTTTGAAACTTCCCAAATATTTTCCCCCTAATTTTATATGAATGAAATATTTCATTATGGTTTTCTCTGTCACAACAGAATCTTCATAACCTTTTTATTTTAGATTCGAATGCAGGCTCAAGGAAGTTTGTTTCAAGGAAGCATGATTGGCAGCTTCATTGATATATACCAGCAAGAGGGCACCAGGGGTCTGTGGAGAGTGAGTATAAATCTCATATTGTTCTTTTCTCTGAGGTCCTTGAGTTTTCATTGTAAGCTATAAAATTTCATTGTATTCTCCCTAAAGAAGATAAGAAGTTCCCTATGTCCTATGAAAATTCTAAAACTTACTGTGTGTACATGTTCATGTGGGGAAAATAATTGAAGTCATTTTTTGACATGGCCATTTGGATTTGTCACAGCAAATTTAACTTTGCAACATACTTCTTCCCGATCTGTGCTGAGCACAGCAATGTTTATCTGTGATTGTCTTTGTGGTGCTTGTGTTTGAAAATAATTAATATCAATGTTTCCAAAATAATCCAAAGCAAAAAATTACAAAATACAGATAAAATGCACAAAAAATGTAAAAACTCACACATCTTTACAAATAATCACTGTGAACATTTTGTTACTATCGTCTAGTCATTTAGTCATACTTTGTTTTTTGCTGTCACTTTTATGTTTTTTTTTCCCCTGGGGCAGCTGTCTCTTGGCCATTATCCTTTCCAAAAAATTCTCCAAGCATATCTTGGGTAGCACGGCTACCCATGAAGCTGTCCTGGGGCTGAGAAATGTGAAAGGCAGAAAAAAGAACATAGAGAGACAAAAATATAGATAAAAGTTGGGTTGAAAGAGGTAGGAAAATCTACTGCTTCCCAGAGGGAGGGATAAAGTCCTGCCAGACTTTATTTAAAATGGGGGGTGGGGAACTGGGAATCTATATTCAAATCTGAGTAGGGGATCTTTGATTGGTTGGAAGATGTACTAGTTACTCTTATCTGTCATTGTGAGAGAACACTCAAAGTCAAGCAATTTAAGGGAGAAAGTGAGATTTAACACATTTCAGAGCATGACAGAAAGCTTTTCCTAGTTATCCTGCGTGCTTGGATGGTCAGCCTGAGAACCAGAGAATCAATATTCCTGATATTCAGTATGAGCCAGAGAGAGACAGTCTATGTACGAGACACTTCTAGTATAGACAGAAATCCCTAAAGTCTCAGGTAATGAATTTATTACTTGAGGGGCTCCAGAAACCACCAGTGGGCTAGATGCCAGTGGGTTTCTGTGCTTCCATTTTCTGAGGAAAGCTCATGATTTTAAGTCCTCTCAAACTTCCATGCTTTTCTCTTTATCTCAAGGAATGACAGTTCCTTTCCTAGCTGATCTATCCCAAACACTGTTTTCCACTACTTGGCTGTCTACAGTTACTGTTCTGATAACGTGTTGCCTTTTTATTGTATTATTATTATTATTACTTTTGAGACAGGTTCTTGCTATGTAGTCTACGCTAGCTTGGATCTCTCTGCACAGTTCAGGCTGGCCTTGAACTTGTGCTCCTTATGCCTCCTAAATGCTTCTAAAGCATCGACTAAATGCTAACCATGCACTGTGCCACCATGCCTAACTTTTATTGCAATAACTTTTTAACCACTGAATATTCTAGCATTGAATAAAGGTACTATTTGCATATGCATAGAAACCAGAATGGGAAGGTAATTGACAGACTGATTAAAAAATATTTATTAGGGGCTGGAGAGATGGCTCAAGAGGAAAGCCTCTGCCTCGAGAGTAGAAGGACTTGAGTTCAGATCCCAGATCCCATGTAAAAAAAACAGGTGGAAATGCTTTTTTCGGCTTTCGGCTCGGAGGAGGCAAAGGTGCAACTTTCTTCGGTCGTCCCAGATCCGGGTTCATCCGACACCAGCCGCCTCCACCATGCCGCCCAAATTCGACCCCAACGAGATCAAAGTCGTGTACCTGAGGTGCACTGGAGGCGAGGTCGGCGCCACATCCGCCTTGTCTCCAAAAAAGGTGGGTGATGATATCGCCAAGGCAACTGGTGACTGGAAAGGTCTGAGGATCACAGTGAAGCTGACGATTCAGAACAGACAGGCTCAGATTGAAGTGGTGCCTTCTGCCTCTGCCCTGATTATCAAAGCCCTCAAGGAGCCACCAAGAGACAGAAAGAAGCAGAAAAACATTAAACACAGCGGAAATATCACTTTTGATGAAATTGTCAACATTGCCCGACAGATGCGGCACAGGTCTTTAGCCAGAGAACTTTCTGGAACTATCAAAGAGATCCTGGGCACTGCACAGTCAGTGGGCTGCAACGTGGATGGTCGCCACCCTCATGACATTATAGATGACATCAACAGTGGTGCAGTGGAGTGCCCAGCTAGTTAAAGAAGCATAAGAGAAAATATTTCAATAAAAGATTGTCAGATAAAAAAACAAAAAAACAAAAACAAACAAACAAAAAAAAAACAGGTGGAAATGGTGGTAGCCTGCAGTTCGGGCTTTGGAGGACCGAGCCTGGGAAATGCCAGAACCAAAAACCAAGAGGAGGTACAGCAATTCAGGATAATTCCTGAAGTCATCCTTGGGCCTCCACAGGTGCGCATGCGCGCGTATGCAAATAATATTTATTATTGTGAGTGTGTGTTCCATAGTGCATATGTAGCAATCAAAAGACCAGTTTGTGGAGTTTGTTCTCTCCTTCCACCTTTATGTGAGCTTAGGAGATCCAACTGAGGTCATTAGGCTTCTATGACAAGCACCTTTACCTTAGACTTCTAAATAAAAATGAGCTTTGTTATTTTTTTTATTATTATTATTTATTCAACTGTGTGTATGTGCGCGCGCGTGTGTGTCTGTGTGTGGTGTATGTGTGTGTCTGTGTATGTGTAGAACCACGGACGAATTCGCGAACCACCATGGACGCCTCCACCTCCTTCTGCCTTGGGATTCACAGGCTCCGCCCTACCAGGACAAGAAGCGCAGGCCGCCCCCGCTTCCGTCTGGCGTCTATACATGGGATCTGGGATCCGAACTCGGGACCTTCCGCCTGCAAGGCGGAGGCTTAACCCCTGAGCCACCTCTCCAGCCCCGAGCTTTGTTATTTTTTATTACAATTTCTACACATTCTTTTTTTTAAATAAGCTTTATTTAATTTATTATTATTGTGTAGGTATGATGTGTGTATTTGTGGGGGAGGGTGTACATGCCATAATGTATGGAGGTCAGAGGATATCTTTGTGTTCTCAGGTCTTTCTTTTCACTTTCATGGGGGTTCTGAGGATTGAACTTAGGTTCTCAGACTTGCATACATGTGCCTTTACCTCCTGAGCCATATCGTTGACACTCTATAGCTAATTCTTTGTATGTTTGTGTGTGTGTGTGTGTGTGTGTGTGTACAAGAGGGATCATGAATGTGTGTGCCTGTGGAGGCACAAAAGTGACATTGGGAATAATCCTGGATTGTTCTTCTACCTTATGGCCTTGTTCTGAGGTTTCCACTAGAATTTCATCAAGGTTGCAATTACAGGCCACCATCATATCTGCCTGGCATTTTTACATGGGATCTGAGATCTGAACTCAGGTCCTTTTGCTTGTGAGGCAGACTTTAACTACTGAGCCATCTCCCCAGCTCAACTAATTCTTATCATAAAAATTTCAAACAAAGAAGAGCTGAAAGAATTGCACTGTGATCTGTTTTTGAGTGTAGGCATACACACATTTTGTTGAACTATACATAGTAGGTTGTAGACATTATGACATTCCCTAAATAATTCATCATATGTCTCCTAAGAATATGCTCATTCTCCTACATGATAGTGCCATGATCACATGTAAAATAATTAAATATATCTCTAATACTTAATATTCTGACCATATTAAAATTTCCTGTATTTATGGGACCAGAATAGTTTTCATATAGAATGTTTCCATGTGTTGTTAAACTTCCTCCTCTATCCTCTGTGTTTCCTATAAACTGAAACTTGAGACCATTGGCTTGATCGTATTCATATTAGACATCAAGCTCGGGTGATCCTGGGTACTTCATGCTGCATCGTGGCAAGAGGTAATGATAGAGTGCCCCATGATCAGCAGTACAGGATTTGACCACTGAATAATATGATGTCCAGCAAGTCTTTCTGCTGTAAAAGGTCAGTTTTTCTTTGTGCAATTAGTAAGTAAGTAATCACTCAGGCAAGATTCTAGCAACACACACATATCCTAATGCCCAATAATTGAACCAACCTCTTTTATGATTCAGGCTACTTACATAATCCTGGCATATAGTACCAAGAAGCAAAGTACATTGCGTTATGTATTCTTTTGAGATAGACATAACCTTTCACCTAATGATCATGGTATCCATTAACAGTCCTTGAAGTTTGCTTTTTGATAACAGCAGGATGTACTTTCTCAGTCTAATTTAAAACCAGGATATAGAACTTTCTAGAACTTTTTCTATAAACTGATATTAAGAGACAAAGAACAATGAGGCTGGAGATTTTTGTTAGGGGAGCACAGACATTTTGTTTTAATATTTTTTGTTTATTTAACTTTTTGTGTGTGTGTGAAAGAGAGAGAGAATATGCAGTTACATGCACGCTATAGCATGTGGAACTCAGAGGACATCTTTAAGGACTTGGTTCCCTCCTATCTTGTGGGTTCCAGAGATAAAGCTCAAGTTGTCAGACTTGTGAGACAAGGGCTTTTATCCACTGAGCCATCACATCAGCTCTTATTTTTCTATTTTTTATTGTAATGAAGTATGCATAAAATTTAACCTCTTTTGCCACTTTTAAATATATAGTTCAATAATTTCACATAGATGCACATTGTATACAACTAGTCTACAAAACTCATATATATTTCCGTGTGTGTATCTGTGTTTGTGTATTTGTGAGTGTACATGTACGTCCATGCATGTGGCGGTTCAAGCAAGATATTGGGAGTCATCCTTAATTGCTCTTCATCTCATTCTTTTTTGTGATCTGAGTCCCTAATCAAACCCAGAGCTCATGTGTAGCACTAGCTGACTGGCCATTTTGCTCTGGGGATTCCCAGGCTCTGCCTTCCACAACTGGAATTAATTCCATCACATCACATCTGCATTTTTCCTTGGGATCTGGGGACCTGAACTCCAATCCTTTTGCTATTTTTATTAGCATATATTCATTATACATAATGGATTTCATTATATTTTCATGCATGTATATAAATATTTTGATCAGTCACCTTCCTATAATGTTTTCTTGTTTTGTTCCTACTCTTGCTTATCCTTTTCCTCTTTCCAACTAATCCTCCTTGTACTTTCATATCTTGTGTGTGAATCAGAGTTCAATTAGTGTTATTTACAGAAGTATGGGGAAATTACTAGTGGTTACACCACTGAAGAAAATATCTTTCTCCCCAGCAACCCATTAATTGTATGTAAATTTTCAGGTAACCCACCCCATTGCATGAAAGATTCAGAACTCTTTATAGCTTGTAAATTGAAACTCTATAACTACTAAATAACAGTTTCCATTTCACCCTTTCCCCAGCCCTTGACAACTCCCATAATACTTTTTATGAGATTGACAAGCTGGGTAACTTGAATAAGTGGAATTATAAACATTTGTCTTTTTGTGAGATTGCATATAGTATAATGTCCTCAAAATTCATTCACGTAGTAGCATGTTTCTGAATTTCTTTCTTTTAAAAGGCTTAATAATATTCCATATACATATATATGAATAACATGTTTTATCTATTTGTGTATTCAACCATTGATACTTGAGTACTTTACTTTTAGACTATTTTGAATAATGTTACCATAAGCATAAGCATGCAGATGTCTACTTGATATCCCACTATTAACATATCCAAATGTAAAATTGATGGATAATATGGTAAATCTGTGTTTATCTTTTTGAATATGTGAACATATCTACCTTTATTTTCTATACTATTTACAGTATCTAGGCATGTAATGATATACTTGTCCTCTGTGAACTGAATCATGAAAAGAATAAGGAAATATTCTCGTTGCCACAGACTGGCTAAAACCAGTAGCTAGTGGGACACTTCAAGCTGAGTCCAGAACAGGATGAATCTGTGTTCTAGGACCTCTAGCTGCAGGGAACATGAGTGACCGCCAGCCACAGCTATTGAGCTCTATGAAGTGATATTTCAGGGCTAAGGTGAAATCCAACATGGTTGCACTACGGCAGCTACCATGACATCACCAAGCCCTAACTTCCCAGGGGTGCCTCTCAATGTGATACACACATTAAGGCAGCCTCTTTTATGACACTACCTGGACAGGACACTTAACAGCTAAGGATGCTGTTGCAGTTTGCATGTTGCTGATAATTTCACAACCAGGCAGCTTATGGGGAACAAAGGGATTGATTACAATTGTCCAGTTACAATTTTTAGTCCAACTGGGCAGGAGAACCCATAACACCACCAGGATCTGAGGGAACTGGCCATAAGACACCACAGGGACTGCTGAGAGAGGGGCAAACCTCATCTGCCAGAGAGTAAGACAGCCAAGTATGCTGAAGAATGCCACAAAACTAAACCGGCTCTTTCGATCTTATTCACCTGCCCAGGGAATAATCTCACCCAGGATGGGCTGGATCTTCCCACATTATCTAAACTTTCTCTTGCAGGCTTGCTCAGATGTGCCCAGAGTTCAGCCTTATAACTATATCTAGTTATATCTATAAATTATATATATATTTATGTCTACCACAGAGCCCTAATCTCATGGAGGATGGCTGCTAGCCATAAGCTAGGCCATTTTGTAAAACTCTTCCACTCTTCCTAGCTGGGATGCAGCAATACCTGAACTACACCAGCCACTTCCATTTATCTCCCTAGACCCCTGACCTTCCCACCCTAATCTTGAGAGATGCTTATCTTTTCTTTCTAAATTTTAAGTTTTTTTTCCCATTTTTCGAATGTAATATACATGACTATAGTGACTTTATAATATTTTTAAACCTTGATTCCAAATCCCATCCC
Organism: Typhlomys cinereus; assembly: GCA_023101885.1. NCBI lineage: Eukaryota > Metazoa > Chordata > Mammalia > Rodentia > Platacanthomyidae > Typhlomys > Typhlomys cinereus. Next base: position 289,172 of record JALPQD010000267.1, read on the forward strand.
CCTATCTTCCCCTCTTACAACCCTTCATCTCCTCTGACAGATTCCCTTCCTATTTTCACATCTTTTCGCTTGTGTGGCCCACTGTGTTTCATCTAGTCTGCGATGACTTATGTCTGACCTGATTCATGCTCTAGCAAGCATCTTAGATCAGTGGCTACACGATTGAGGAAAGCATCCTCCGTTACTTTCCCATGAGCATTAGTCCTCATCAGTCTCTTAGAGAGGTGTGGAGTTTTTTTAGATCTTTGGGATATTATGGTGACATGTTGATAAGACAGTTTCCACACAATTTTTGTGTAAGTATGCATATCTGCCATGAAATCTTACATATCACAATTATGTCATGTCTAGGAGATAATGCATGGTCCACCACCTTCCCATTTCAGGCACTTACAATCGTGCTGTCCCCTCCTCCGTGATTTTCCTGGGCCTTGGGGTGGGGGTGTCCTGTTTAGGGACAAGCAGACCCTCATTTTCTGCATTTGGCAAGTTATTTTGGGTTTTTAAAATTAATTTCATTCATTCCCCATCTTTATTGAAATGTGACTGACAAAAAATATGTATTTAAGGAGTAGTATGGACCAGGGGTGTGTGAGGGAGTTCATGCAGTAAAATATTCACTGCACAAATATGAAGATTTGAATTTGATCCCTAGAACCCCCATTTTAAAAAGCCAGCTATGGTCTTGCAAAATTGCTTAGCAGGTAAAAGGTACTTGCTCATAAACCTTGCAACCTTAGTTTGATCTCTGGAAGCCCACATGTTGGGAAGGAGAGGACCAATTTCTTAGCGTTGTTTTCTGACCTCCATGTGTATACTGTGGCACATGCAGACCTAATAACTCAAATAAATGGATAAAATACAAATAAATAAAATATATTTTAAGTAAGGCAAATATAATGTCACATACATGAAACGCCAGTGCTGTACATGTACACACACACACACACACAAAAGGAATATTATTCAATTTTAGTGGTATTTAAACAATTATGAGGGTAAAACATTCATTTTGAAGATGCAAAGCAATCGGAAGACATAAAAATGAAATTATCTCTAATTCTAACTCCAGATTAAATATTTAGGGTATTTCCTTCTCATCCCTTCTAAAAGTCTGGTACATCTGTGGTATGTGTACCTTTCTCCCTAAACTTAGAATAGTAGTGGAATTTATAATTTAATATCGTGCCTTCTTTAACTATATATCAGAACCAGTTTTGTATCAACATTGTTTCAAAATCAAACCTTTTGTGTGTGTGTGTAGGCTAGAAGACAATGTTGGGTGTCATTCCCAGGATTCAGGCACCTTTTTTTTTTTTTGAGACAGAGTTTGTTAATGTCCTGAAATTCATTATCCAAGTAAGCTAGGTTGGCAGGCCAGCAAGCCCTATGAATCCACATGTCTCTGCCTCCTTAGCTGTAGGCTAACAAAAATCTGACTTTTAATGCTGTAGCAACCCTCTGTTACCATGTGAGTTATGATAGGAGAATTATGTTAGTGTACTAGTGCTGTTTCCATTGGATGGTTTGTGAGGGAAGTACTGCTTTCCTTCAGCTCTTTCCCTAATTCCTCCTATCTGTGTGTCTTTCCCCTTAAAATTGTGTGAGCTAAACTTAGAAATTATCCTCTCCTTGCTGACTTTGTTGACCAAGGGATGGATATATATATATATATATATATCTTTGTAGTGGCATCTCATCCTGTTTAAATCCCCTTCCCCTCACTGGGGATTGAATCTAGGGTCTCATGCATGCTCTGCAAGTGCTGTACCATTGAACTGTATCTATAGCCCTTTTTGCTTTTAATTTTGAGACAGAGTCTCACTAAGCTAGTTTGTCCTTGAACTCATTTTATAGCTCATACTGGCCTTGAACTCTTGCCTTAGCCTCATGAGTAGCTGGGATCATAGTACAATACCACCAGACCCAGCATATTTTTAAAACATTTTATTAGTGTATATTAATTGAAAATACATTTCATTCTGACACTTGCACATATGCATATAGCATACATTGATCATATTCACTACTCATTACGCTTAGTTGACCCCCCCATTTTTACATTTTCACAAATAATCACCTTTCAACTTTGAGGTCTTTTTGTATGTGTGTATCTGGAGATCAGATTGTAACTTTAAATATTGGTCATCAAGAGCCACCCACCTTGGTGTGTGTGTATGTGTGATTTAGATGAAATCATTGAATTTTTTTCCCCTAGTTAGTATAATGTCATATATAGACTTTAATATGTTAAAGTATAATCCTTCTATTCTATTCCTAGTTTCTTTAGAGCTTTTATCATGAAAGGATATAGAATTTTGACAATGACCTTGTCTGAATTTATTGCGAAGGTTACGTGATTTTTTTCCTCATCATTCTTTTATGCTGTAATATATTAATTGATTTGCTTGTTGAACCATTCTTGTATCCCTGAAACGAAGCTAGCTTGGTCATGGTATATGATATTTTTTAAATGTGTGTGTGTGTGTCTGTCTGTCTATCTGTCTGTATGAGAAGGCACTGTGTGTGCCTGTGGAGGACTAAGGGTGACTTCAGGAATCATCCTTGATTGATTCTATCTCCTTTTTGCTTCTCTCTGGGATTTCCAAGGCTCTACCCACAAGGGCTAGAAGTATAGGCTGCTGCTGTTTCTACTTGGTGTTTTGACATAGGACCTGGGATCTGAGCTCAGGACCTTCTGTTTGTAAAGCAGAGCTTTAACCCCTGAGCCATCTCTCTAGCCCAACATATGGTATTTTTGATGGCTTGTTTAACTTAATTTGCAAGTATTTTATTGAGGATTTTTGTATTTATGCTCTTTAAGGGAATTTTGATCTCTCGCTCTTTCTCTCTCTCTCTCTTTATGTGTGTTTGTATGTATATTTGTGTGTCTCTGTTTTTATTTGGTTTGGATATCAGAAAAATACTGGCTTCATAAAATCAGTTTTGTAGCATTCCTTTTATTTCTATTTTATGGAATAATTTGAGGCATGTTGGTGTTAGTTTTTCTCTGAAGGTCTCATAGAATTTAGGAGTGAGTTTGTCCTGGCCTAGACTCTTGATTATTAGATTTTTTTTTTTTTTTTTTTACTGAATCAGTTTCATCACTTACTACTGATCGATTAGGTAGTTTATATCTTTTTGGTTCAATTTTGTATGTCATATTGGTGTATGAATTTTACTATTAATTATAGATTTTTTCCAATGTATTGGGATGTAAGTTTTCAAAATAATTGCTAATGATTCTCTGGATTTTATTTTTTTTTTAAAAAGTTTGTACTTTTCATATGTGTATGTATGTGTATGTGTCAGAGGATGCTGTGTGTCTCTGTGGAGAACTAAGGGTGACTTTGGGAATCATCCTGGATTACTTCTAACTCCTTTTTGCTTTGCTCTGGGATTTCCCAGGCTCTGCCCACCAGGGCTGGAAGTACAGGCCTCCTCAGGTCCACCTAAAGTTTTTTACATGGGAGCTGGGCTCCAAACTCAGGACCTTCCGTTTGTGAGGCAGAGTCTTAACTCCTGAGCCATCTCTCTAGCCAAATTCTCTGGATTTTGATGTTATATATTTTTGTTTTAAATCCTCTTAATTGGATATTTTGTTTTTCTTTTGGTGAGTTTGGCTAAGGGCTTCCACCTCTTGGTCTTTCTGCTTCCGGCTCCTAAGTACTGAAGTGCAGGTGTGTATTACCATGTTCAAATGATCCCATGTTTTTATATCTTCCTTCCACATCTGTGTATAGTACTCCTTGAGTATTATCTGCAGTGCTAGCTTAGTGATCAGGAATTGCCTAAGTTTATGCTTTTCTTGAAAGTCTCTACTTTCCCTTGATTGTAAAGGATAGCACTGCTGGATATGGTCATTTGATTGGCAGTTGTTTTCTGTTAGGGCTTAAAATGCATTTTCTCCTGGACTTTAGTGTTTGGCTGAGAAATTGGTTGTTAACAACCATTTTTTTAACCTTAGTGTATAACTTAGTGCTCTTCTATTAATGCATTCAGTTGTATTTAATTAGACTATTTAAAAGAATTTATTTAAAAGGGAAAGGGAGAGATGGATGAAGGTTAGGAGGGAAAGGGAGAGGGGAAGGAGAAAAAGAGGAAGGAAAGGAAGGAAAGAGGGAGGGAGTGAGGGGGAGAGCAGCAGAGAGACAGGCAGAGACAGAGAGAGAATGTATACATGTATGCCATGCCATGCATCGTGTGGTCATCAGAGAGCAGCTCTGGGAATCAAACTTGGGCCACTAGGCTTATACACAGGTATCTAAGTTTAGAAAATGTTTGTTACCAAAAAGAAATTCCCTACCTTTCAGCACTCACTTCCCATTTTTCTGAATCCTCCCAGCATTATACTACCACTCCTTTGTTTTTGTTCATGGATAGCTATTTTCTTTACATATTTCATAATATAGAATTGTATAAACACAGTCTTTTTAGAAAAGGTTCTCCCATTAGGATAATGTTTTCGTGGTTCATCTGTTTTGCAACATATATATTTCATCTCTCTGTCTCTGTCTTTGTCTGTCTGTCTGTCTTTCTCTCTCTCAGCATAGGGAATTAAACTCAGTACCTCATACATGCTAAGCAAATGCTGTGCTACTGTGCTACGCCCCAAGTCTCAGTATTTCTTTCTTCTCTTGGCCACCTATTAATTCCATTTTGTATACATATGCTACATTTTGTGCTTATCCATTCATTAATGAGCATTTGGGGTATTTAGTGCTTTTGTTTTATGCTGAGTGTTACTGTGAACATCATGCATTCTTTGCATGAATATATGTATTCTGTTGTTTTGGGTATATACCTATGTATGTAATTACTTTATGTGGTTATTTGATGATAAACTTTTATAGAAGATGCCAAATTGTTTTCCACAGTGGGTCTGCATTTTATATTTTCACGGGCAGTGTATAAGGGTTCCATTTTCTGCACATCTTCACCAATATTTTGTTTTACATTTTAAAAAAATTACTGTAGTCATCCTAGTAGGTATGAAGAGGCATCTGTTTTTCATTTTGATTTTCATTTCTCTAATGACTGATGTTAAGAAAATTTTTGTGTCATTTTGGGAAATCATGACTGAAGACTGTATCACTACTCTCATCTTGCATTTCTTTGGGAGAAATGTCTAATATTTTACCTGCTTTTTATTGGACCATTTTTCTTTATTGTTATGAGTTCTTTATTTTAGATACTAGTCTCATATCAGTCATATGGTTTACAAATAGTTTTCCAATGTGTGGTTTGTCTCTTCCCTTTCTTCATGATATCTTTTGAATCACGAAGTTTTAATCATGATGAAGTCAAGCTTTTCTATTGCTCTTCGGTCTCTTATGCTTTATGTGTCATATGCATGATTTTATTTTTAGCAATAGTATGTCTCAGTGTTCTGATTTGAAAGTGCATGCTCTATACTTCAGACTTCATCTTCAATGGTTCAACTGTTATGAGCTTTAAGATTTTTGTCACCCTGTTTGTATTTCCTGGATGGCTAATGTTCCCTTTGTCTTGTAGGGTGTGGTTCCAACTGCTCAGCGGGCTGCCATTGTTGTGGGAGTAGAGTTGCCTGTCTATGATATTACCAAGAAGCACCTGATATTGTCAGGAATGATGGGAGACACAATTTTAACTCACTTTGTGTAAGTAGGCTGTTTTCCTCATTCTGTTTCTGATAGTTTGAGCACAAAAGCCTGTTCAACTGGTATTTTCAGGTAAAATTATAACTGGTATGCATGACCTGGAGACTCTTGTTCCTGTTGCTGGCACTTCAAACTTTCTGAACATTTTACACTTTTTTCTTTTTAGTTTATTAATGTGTACTAATTACACAAAATAACGGGGTTATTTCCCACTATTTTTACCATTTATTATTTAATGAGCACATATGTGTATTATATGAGATTAGGTGTGTCATTGTTATATTTTCATACATGCATATCATGTATTTTCCTCATAGTCCTAATAACATGTACATAAAGTACTTTGACTACAGACACCTCTCCGTTGCCCACACTCTCCAACTCTGTCTTCCTGTAGAACATTTTATATTTTATAAGGATCGCAGATGCTGTGGGCACTTGGATACTTGGGAACAGTGGATCATAGAGCAATCTACTAAATGTCTGTAAGCTTTACATTTATTCATATACAACCTGTAATTCCATTTAGCACATCTGGTATTTGCCAAACTTAATTTTTTTTTTTACCAGAAGGCAATATTTTTTTCTCAGCAGGAACCAGAAAAAAAGTAAAATCTGAAACTATACAGTTTTTGACTGAAGACTGTATCACTACTCTCATCTTGCATTTTCTTTTTTTTTTAAACTTTTTAAAAAATTTTTTTATTATTTATTCAATTGTGCATGTATGCATGTGTGTGCATGTATATGTGTGTGTGTGTGTGTGTGTGTGTGTGTGTGTGTGTGTAGAACCACGGACGAACTCGGGAACCACCATGGACGCCTCCACCTCCTTGTTTGCTCTGCCCTGGGATTTACAGGCTCCGCCCTACCAGGACCAGAAACACAGGCCGCCCCCCCCCCCCCCCCCGCTTCCGCCTGGCGTCTATACGTGGGCTTAGGATCAGAACTCCGGACCTTCCGCCTGCAAGGCAGAGGCTTAACCCCTGAGCCACCTCTCCAGCCCTCATCTTGCATTTTCTTTGTCTTGTGATCTTTATATTATTGTATTACTTAATTGTACACATGATGCTGTAGTTTGAAAATTTTGTGTAACTAATCTGTGGTACTGACACTCCTGCTTGGGGATATGGTTAGGCTTAGAAACTGCCTTATTTATAAAAAAAACTGCGTTTCACCATGAAAACAAGGGGACAACTTTAAATGATTATTTTATTGGAAGATTTCTTTCCCCTTAAATGATAATGAAAAGGTTTCGGGTTTTGTCTGATGGAGCTGAGTTATGATACCTTTATGTTTGACTCAGTTTCTCTCTATGTGGACAAGAGGTAGAAATGGGGACAATGTATCTTCCCTTAAATTGGTTTTCCTCTTTAGTTCCAGTTTTACGTGTGGCTTGGCTGGGGCGCTGGCATCCAATCCAGTTGATGTGGTGAGAACTCGCATGATGAATCAGAGGGCAATTGTGGGACATGTGGACCTCTACAAGGGTACCTTGGATGGTATTTTAAAGGTATGTAACTGTGGATATTGGTTATAGTGGGATCTGAGGCCTACATATTCTGACAATCCAAGAATCATTACATGTATTTTAAAGAATCTCTCTTCTTGGCAATTTGCTGATGCACAGTGGCCCTTGATAGTATTTTAGTCTGAGTGCTCAGGAATGCAGGATACTTCTCTTAATAGCACTATGCAGAATTATTGACCGAAAGATTTAATATATCCAGAATCAAGGGGGTAGCTCAGTGGGTAAAGGTATCTGTGTGCCAACCTGCAACCTGAGTTTCATCTCCTGGGATGACAATTTTCCTCTGACTTCCACACATGCACTGTGGTGCTCTCTTGCTTTCTTATTCTCTCTCTCTCTCTTTCTCTCTTTCTCTCTTCCCCTGTAATAAAAAGTCTGTTACTTAAAAAGTCCAAAGCCTAATACTTAAGCTCAGGATTGATCTGTTGACTATATTTTACCTTGAATATTTATGTTGATATATGAATATCATTTATATACACCTAAGTATTAGTGGCATTATTGCTGTAAAAATAAACTTGGGGGTAAAATATGCAGGTACCATGTTGTTTCTCTGCTGTTATCAGTTTCATTGAACAACTGTTTATTATATACCAGGCATCATTGTAGTAGCTACAGGGAAATTACAGCTATAACAGAAATAAGGACAGTGTATAAACATAATCAATAAAATCTGGTAAGTGATAAGCTCAGAAGTCCATGATAGGAAATTATAGCCCAATTTGTAAGTTTGAAATAGGCTTCCCGTATATGTTAGCAAATTGAATAATAATAACTCACATCTGTTGAGTGCTTTATTGTGTGCCAAGAGCTGTTCTAATGAGACATATGTTCATTCATTTAATTCTCACTATTATCCCATGAGATAGATAAATCCAAGGGATCAGTTTCACAGCTAGTAAGTGGGAGTACTGGAATAAACTCAGACCTTTGGGCTTAAGGCAACATTCTTTTTCTTTTTCTTTTTCTTTTTTTCCATTTTCCTGAATGTTTGGTCATGGCATTCTGGGGCCCCAAGTTTATATCAGGGATCATCTTGCTTGGTCTTCCACCTTATTCTCTTGAGGCTGGGTCTCTAATTGAATCCAGAGCTCTCTTATCCAGCTTGTTCTGGTTTTGTCTTACAGGCAGGCAGGCTGCCCCAACTGCCTGGCTTTTTGCATTGAATCTCAGGATCCGAACCCCAGTCATTTTGCTTGTACAAACATCCACTTTAACCACTGAGCTATCTCCCCAGCCTTTAGGGCAACATTATCAACCTCTATACTATGATGTTTTCTTCACTTGACTATAGGTTAGTTAGATTATATAAGGTACTAAACGTTGTGCTGACATGCTTGAACTTTTTAGCCTGATGGGGAGATATTGGAAACTTTTAATCAGGTCTGATTTGTATTTTAAATAGATCACTTTCTCTTTGTGGAGACAGGATCTAAGTTAGTGGTTGTCGATTTTGGATACCCACTGGAATCACTCAGGGAATTTTTTTTATCTCCCATGCTTACCTTGGATCAATCATCTCAGAACTGGGATATCAATATTTTTAACACTTCACTGGTAGTTGTAGTGTTCACCCAAGATTGAAGACCACTAATCTCAGGGAACAAGGCTCTTCAAGTTTAAAACACCTCAGCATTACCTGAATTGATTCAGTATGTTAGGAGCTGGAACTGAGAATTTGTATTTCAAGCAAGTTCCCAGACAGTACCGATGCTGCTGATCTGGTGACCACACTTCCAGTAACCTAGAGCTGCGGAAGTAGATTGGAAGGCTGTTATAGTAATCTGAATAAGAAGGGATGCAGGTCTGAATTTCAGCATAATAGTGGGGATGTAAAAGGTGGACAGAATTGAGAATAATTTAATTGATGAATTAATTGTTGATAACTTACTGATACGATATAGAGGGGGTAAAAAAAGGAGAAACCGACATGGTCATTTCTGACATGGTCATCCCTCCATTTAGCAGTCACTGGTGAAGAGAAAAGACCACTAGGCCAGAAAGAACACAGGGAAATACCAGTTTCTAAGAACTGGGCTGCTGAGGACTCCATGAAAGACACAAAGATTACAGTTTGAGCATGTGAGAACACTTAGGTATTATGAAAGCCAAGGGAATCACGAGTTGTAAGAAGCAATGAGTGCCTTTCACATGCAATAGAGAGACCCAGTATGATAAGAGTTGCAGTACCTATTGGGTTTATTATTTTCTAAGGGAGGTTTGGTAAATTCATGTTTGTAAAAGCCAGACTGCTATGTGTGGTCATTCATTCATTAAGTATAAAAGTTTTGTGTCTTACTTGATGGGAGCAGTTGTAGATTGATGTGGATACATTGGTAAACAAAAGGGTCTCTGCCTTCATGACACTTAAATTCTAATAGAAGAAAACAAGCACATAGGAAACGAGGATAAATGCACAAGTGTAAATAATTCTTTCAATAAGATTGGCTAAGAAAAGATAGAAGGTACAACCATGTACAAATAAGGAGCATTTATTGAGTTCTTACTATGCGGCAGGCTATTATTACGTATCTTGTTTCTATGACAAATAAAACACAAAAACAGCTTAAAGAAGAGTTTATTTGGCTCACAGTGCCAGGACACAGTCCATCGTGGTGGGGAAGTCATGGTGGTAGGGGCTTGAGGTAGCTGACCACATAGTATCTGTAGTCAGGAAGAGAGAGCAATGAATACTAGAGCTCAGATCCTATTTGTATGGTCCAGTACCCCAGCCCTTAGAATCTTACTGCCTAAAGTTAAGGCGAGTCTTCTCATCTCAATGAATTTACTTTCAATAACCCATCTCAGATCCGTTCAGAGGCTAACTTAATCTAGGTAACCCCTTACAGTCATACCCAGAGGCTTGTGTCCTAGGTGATTCTAGACCCTGTCAGGTGGACAGTGTTAACCATCACACAGATTTTTCTACATAGAGTGTATCCTTTAATCCACAGCAGTCCTACAGAGAAGATATTACTTGTTTTATAAGTGAATTATAGCTAAGAAAGGAGGTGTCAAGGATGGTTTTTCTTTTTTTTTTTATTAAAAATTTAATTTACATTTTAAAATTTTTTACCAGTTCCCTCCCTCCCCCCTCCTCCCCCTCCCCTTCCCCCAGTGCCTCCCCCCCAATTCCCAAAGAGTCCTTTATTGTGTACGCCTAACTCTCCACTGGGTCCTCCTCTCCGATGACATATAAGGACCCAGTGGCATTTCCATAAGCCCTTTCTCTTGTTCCCCTTAAGCATAAGATCACTACTATGGCTGTCAATCCCTTGCCTCCAGGGGTCTCGGTGCCCTTAACAGATGCTAGACTTTATGAGGGCAACAGTGCGCTGGACATTGCGCAGGGCATGCAAAGTCCCATTATGATTGCTTTGGCCCCAACTATTGTTGAGAATCTTGCAAATCGTTGCTCCTCCCATCCTTTTGCTCTTACAATCTTACAGCCCCCTCTTCCGCAAATGTCCCTGAGCTCCAGGATGGGGAAAGGATGTTTTTTCTAAGATTACACTGCTAGTAACTGGCAGATCTCAGATTTAATCAGTTTCTACCTAATTCTGAAATTTCTAATTATAACTCTGCGGTCTTATATCTATAGAAATATACTTTAATGTTGGTAATAACCTTTAAGTTCTTGCATTTGCTCACTGTCCTATTTACTTGCCACTAAAGTTTCTGTAAAATGGCTTTGTTCTATATTGTCCTCATGTATAATGACAACATATCTTATTATTTTGTATTTCATTTTTAAGAGTTCCAAAATAGTTCAGTGACTAGAGTGATATGTTCTTCTCTGATATAGCTGTCACCTCTATTTAAAATCTTTTGGGGGCTGGAGAGGTGGCTCAGGGGTTAAGCCTCTGCCTTGCAGGTGGAAGGTCCTGAGTTCAGATCCTAGACCCCACGTATAGACGCCAGGTGGAAGCGGGGGCGGCCTGTGTTTCTGGTCTTGGTAGGGCGGAGGTGGAGGCGGTCCATGGCGGTTCCTGAGTTCGCCCGTGGTTCTACACACTACACACACACACACGCACACACACAATTGAATAAATAAAAAAAAATTTAAATCTTTTAATGATTTCTCATGAACTATAAGATTTCTAATGACCCTTGTTTACTCCTAATTTATACAACCCTAATGATACAGTCCACATGTATACTTGATCTTAGCCAAAAGGCCCAGAAGCGATACAGTCCACATGTATTGAACAGTTTTCAGTACTAGATTTTTTTCTTCTAAGTGCTCAGCCATATACTTTGCTAGATACACTTTGTACCACATTAAATATGTCTTTTATTTCGCCAACTCCTACTCATTCTTCAAATCTCATTACTTTTTCTCAAAGGCCTTTCACTGACCACAAAACTAGGTTATACATCTATGTTTATGTATTTGCAAGTGTGTGGGTGCATCTTTGTTTGTGGGTGGTCATGGAAGTCCGAGATTGATATTGTGAAACTACCTCCATTGCTCTTCCACCTTACGCTTCTAAGTTTGTGTCTAATTAAACCTGGAGCTGATAGGACTAGTTTGGCTATCCAGCTTGCTTTGGGACTTTTCAGACTCAGCTTTCCAGGGCTGGAATTACAGGTGGACTGCCACACCCACAGCATTTTTAAGTGGGATCTTGGGGTCCAAAGTCAGGTCCTTTTGCTTGCATGGCAAGTGCTTTAACCACTGAGTCACCATCTCTCCAGCCCCAAATGTGTCCATTTAAAAAAAAGTAGTGGCAAACTTTATTTCACCAAGGAAAAGGAAAAAATACAACAATATTTTTCAATATCCAACATAATGCCTAACACATCATTATTACTTAATAGATGTTAGTATAGTGTATAAAGTGCTTCTGCTGACTGAATTCAGCATATGCCATCAACATAGACATGTTGATATGTATAATTTGTCATTTAGTAGCTGAAACCACTTGGTGCATACGGAAACTTGTATTATATTAAGGAGGACATCAGAACTCAAAGCAGCTCATACTGTTCCTCAAGATCTCTTAAACATTCCAGTAGAATAGGCCGTAGTGTCACATTGAATTTACAACTAGGGAACAGAATCAAGAAGGAGAGTGACTTTTCTAACTCTAAGTTCCTTCACTCTTTTTGGGTTTTCATCATTCTTCTAATCATTTCTGGGAACATAAATGCCAACATATTAACATATATCAATGTCTGTCATTTTGGGTATTTACTTATCTGTTCAATTAGACTATACATTCCATGGGAGCAGGGTCTATGTAAGTTATCTATTGCTAGGCACAGATAGCAGTGCCTTCCAGCAACAGTTACTAGTTTGCAGTTTCTGTGAATCCAGAATTAAGAAGCAGCTTAGTTAAATGATTCTAGTCAGGATCTCTTGTGAGGATGTAGTCCATATGTCAGTTAGGACAGTAGTCTTCAAGGCTTGCTCAGGGATAGGATACCTGCTGTGACAATGACTCATGGGGGTGTTAGCTGAAAGCTTCAGTTCCTTCCCATGTAGGCCTGTCTTTATGATATGGCAGTGGGTTTCCTCCAGAGAGAATAATTCAATAGAGAACAAGATAGACACCTTACATGCCAGATATCCATGTAAGGTACCATAGTGTTCCACTCATTAGGTGTTTAATAAATGTTAACTCATGCTGCCCTTAATGCAGGCTTCAAAATGTTCACAGAAAGGAATGTAATGCCATAGCAGGTAGTCAGTGTCAACTTTTGGTCATGAGGCATCATGCAGCTGCTATTTCATCATCTTAAAAATAGATTCACATGCCACTATTATCAAAAATAGAACCAGAGGCTGTGGAGATGGCTCAGGAGTTAAAGCCTTTGTCCTGTAAGCAAGAGGACCTGAGTTTGAATTCCCAGATCCCACATAAAAATGCTGAGTGGAAATGGCAGTGGCCTGCACTTCCAAACCTGGGAAACCCCAGAACAAAACAATAAGGAGGTAGAGCAATGCACAATGATTCCAGATGTCAACCTTTGGGCTTCCATAGGTATACACACTCAAATGCCCTCAGATATACACAAACACACAAAAACAGGACAAGACAGAACAGGATTCCTAAAAAAGGGCAAAAGAGAGTCCTGAGTGTATTTTCCTTGTGCTGCTAGAACTGTCTAGGTCCCAAGCTGTTTTATTACAACTCTATAGATACTAAGATTGATTTGAAATTTGTGCAGTAGAAGTGAAATAACTTCAGTGCAGAGGTGAAGATACCTTACAAATTTTGATATGAGGTCATGGAAGATGGTTGTCCAATGTGAAAAGAACAGGAAGTTCATTTTATCTTTGGTTTTGTCTTTCTCTCAGATGTGGAAGCATGAGGGCTTTTTTGCACTCTATAAAGGATTTTGGCCAAACTGGCTTCGGCTTGGACCCTGGAACATCATTGTATCCTTTCCGAAATTGAGAATGGAAGCCAATGCTTCAAAATCCCAGGTAATTCTAGATTATGGGAAGAAAAATTTGATCGTGGCTTGTGGATTAAGGCCTTTGCCTAGAACAAAGCAATAAAGAGGGAGAACAATGCAGTATTATTCGCGATGTCACCCTTGGACCTCCATAGGCACAATACACACATGCCACACACATGCATGAATGTGTGCAAGAAAAAAAAGAACAATTTGATCATTAAATTCTTTATAGGCTTCTAAGAAATTCAGTCATCCCAATGGTGAAAAATGTGCATGGAACTGAGTGGACAGTCAGTTTTATTTGGAGGATAATACAAATTTAAGGGGCATACAAAAGTTTCTCTTTCCATCTTTACAACAAAATGTCAAAAAGCTGGTCTTTATTTTTATTTATTTATTTATTTAATTTTGCTCTCTGTGTGTGTATCTGAAGGCACTTGAGTGTGCATGCCTGTGGAAGCCCAAAGGTTGACATCTGGAATCATTGTGGATTGCTATACCTCCTTATTGTTTTGTTTTGGGATTTTCCAGGGCCAGAAGTGCAGGCCACCTCCATTTTCCCTGGGGGCAGTTTTTACGTGGAACCTGGGTCTGAACTCAGGACTTTCTGCTTGGGAGGCAGAGTCTTAACCCTTGAAACGTATCTCTAGCCCACAAAGAGCCAGTCTTTAAAGGGCTATGAATTTATTAGAAATACTGAGGGGAAATGGGTCACAGGAAAGTCCCCAGTGCACCAAATTAGCTGTGAGATACTGACAAGATGTAAGACCTTTATAAAGTGAACGAAATCACAACCCGAAAGGACTTCATTCCCATGGGTGCATCTCTCTTCTTTAGCTATGCTTCAGTGCTTTCTATGTGTAGAGACAAGTACTGGGTCCTCTGTGTGATGCATGTTTATAATAGTCAGCCTGACAGAGCTGAAAAGTAATTCTTTACCCTTTGGCAATCTTCAGGCAGAACAGAGAAAGTATTTTTTTCTGTCCTCAGAATTGTGCCTAACAGTTTCTTTAGCACTGAGTTATATTGTGTTGTCGATCTGTGTGTGTGTGTGTGTGTGTGTGTACATGCACACATCTATGTTCTGTTTCTTTTGACTGCTCTTGAAAATTGTAAATATAGTCTTCTTCTGTTGCTAAATGTCATGGAACCTAATGGACACGTGATAGGCACGCAACACGTTTGTTCTAATGAAGTTTAAGAAGTAGGTCTCCCTGTTTATCCCTTTGTTCAAATATTTACTACATATTTACTAATGAAGTTTGAAGCTAGGACCCCTTAGAACATCACAGACTAAGTACATTCATCTGTGAGAATGTGGTGCACAATTTTGGACGTGAGTTTAGCTTTCATCAACAACCAGAAATCTTCCTTGACTCGTTCCTCAGTTTTTTATTACATATGAGCAGCTCAAGAGGCTTCAGATCTAAGAACTCAAAGTCCGTGAGCCCAGCCCTGCCAGTCTTTCTACTCTTTTCCCCTTTCTTTGTGGTCCTCATGTGTTTTGACTAATATGTGTTTACAGAACCAGCGGTCTCCCAAAGGGCCTTGTGCGTGAAGAACAGTAAGATGGTTCAAAGTTGCTTATGCTTTTGTGTTACCATGTTAGCTCTTTCCTAAGAAGGAAGTGTTGACATTGAGAGTGTGGCTCCAGATTGGTGTCTTCTATGAAGATGGATACTGATGGATGACGTTCAAAAAGCCTTCTTTCCAAATGTCGGTTCAATGTGGTTGGTTATCCCCAGACAGGCTAAAGCAGAAAGCATGAGCCAGTCCAGTTATTGCTATGTATGTAATAGACCTTGGTTCTCATTAAAGTATTTATTGACTGAATCATTTTGTGTTTTTCTTCCTTTATTATCCCTTGCCAATTTGAAGTTACATTGTCCAGAAAATGATAAAGGAAAGATGACCACAAAATTGAGACTGGATTCTCAAAGATCACACTTAACAGGAGTAGAACAAGCCTTGTGTTTTGTTGTAGCTGCTCATTGGCATAGTGTCACTCACTTCTAAACATCAAGCCAGTGGATCCTCCCCAAATATGAAATAAATAAGCAACTGGTTCATTTGGAAGTGTCTCCAGATAAAATACTAAAAGACTGAAAACGGAATCCCGTGAGCTGAGTGTAGGTCTCCCTGTTTATCCCTTTGTTCAAATATTTACTACATGCCTATCATTTCCTGTATGCTGGAATAGGAGAGTAAGTTATGTCTCTTTGAAGCTCACATTATAATGGAGATTGGTTTGTGTAAATACTTATGGTAGTTTCTAAGTACTAAGGGAGAGATACTATGGTGCTGCAGGAGAACAGAGAAGAAACAGCTTCCCTAGGGGATTTGCAAACACTTCACAATGGAGCTGACATTAAGGCAGAATGGATATTCATTGAGGATAAGGCCTTATACATCTTGACAAACGTTTACCAGCATGTAGCTAGCATACAGAATCATAAAAAATGGTTTTTACTGGCCTAAAAAGCACCTCAGTGGTAATATCTTTTCCAGGGTGTTATATACTTGGAGCCTCTTCAGCTGAGTTTCCTTCACTTAGTCATATAGGTCCTCTGTGTCTTATAATTGCTTGATGGACGACTTCTTTTTAATGCCATGTTGGCTAACCTTCTGTCACTCTATGAGAGAATGCTAGAGAAAAATAAAGGAGATTTGTTTCGGTTCACGGTTTGATAAGTTTCAGGTCATTCTTACTTGGTTTCATTGCTTTTGGACCAGTAGTGAGGCAGTTCATCATGGCAAAACACACACGGCAGAGCAAAACTGCCCATCCCCTCAGCACCCAATTTTTTAGGGGACAAACCACAGAAGTGTTGAGTAATATTCCACTTCTACTCTGTACCACAGTTTATCTAATCACCTAATGAAGAATATCTTGGTTGTGAACAAGTCTCAGCAATGATAACTAAGCAGCAGTAAACAATTGTATGCAGGATGTTTGTGTAAGCATACCCTTTCGGTTCATGTAAATAGCAAAGAGCACAACTGCTGAATAGTATCAGTATGTTTAATTTTATAAGAAGCCTTTTGGCTAATAGGATCAAGTGTAGAAGCTACCAAAGGGTCTTCTGAGGTAGCTGGACAAATTTTGATCCCAGTATCACTGGTATCTTTGTTTTGGGTTTGGGCTGTTTAGTAGGCACACAGTAGCTTTTCAACGTTTATACTTACTTTTTATACATTTATTACATCCATTGCGTACCCTACTCAAATCCAAATAAATAAGCAAAAGAGAAGGTGTATTTTCATAACATGTAGATAGAAAAAAGTTTCTTCAGGGATTCATATTTATTATTAACATTTTATCTGTTTGAGAGAGAGAGAGAATATACAGGAACACACATGCCATGTTATACATGTCTTTCAGAAGTCTGTTCTCTCCTTCCAAGATGTCCTCTCTTTCCAGGGATCAAACTCAGGTCACCAGGTGACCTTACCCATTGAGCTATCACACTGGTCCAGGGGACATTTTAGAAAACGGTTCTCAGGCACCTCAAATGTTATTCTTTAGGAGAAACTTAAAAGTGATTTCCCCACTTTTAATGTCAATTTCTTCATTTTAATTTCTTCCACAATATCATGATTTATAACTTTACAATGTATTTGTGAGATCATATAACTAATAGTTGCATTTGTAGTTGGACTGTAACTATAAGCTCCATAAAGAAAAGAGATTAGGGGCTGGAGAGATATCTTAGGAGTTAAGCCTCTGCCTCTTAAGCAGAAGCTCCTGAGTTCAGATCCCAGATCCCACATAAAAATGCCAGGCAGAAATGACGGCTGCCTGTACTTCTGGTCCTGGAATGTGGAGCCTGAGAAACTTCAGAGCAAAAGCAAATAGGAGGTATAAGCAATCCAGGTTGATTCCCAAAGTCACCCTTAGGCCTCCATAGGCATGCACAGTGCCCTCTCATACACGCAGACACACAAAAAGACACACACACACACACCACACACAGAGTCATACATGCAAAAAGAAGGGATTATATTGGTTTTGTCCACTGCTTGATTCTAATTATCCAGCCAAATTTAACATACTCAGTATTTACTAAATGAATGAAGTGATTGGCCCTAGCCAATGGATCAGATAAAATACCTGAAAGCATAGGAAAGAATCAGAAAATACTATGGTGTGTAAATTGAATCAAATTTACATTAGATAGGTGATGTATGATAAATATTAATCCAAACCTGAGCTACTAGAAGGCCAGTACTACTATGACTTTAAAAGTACTGTCTATATGCACATAACTTCCAAATGTGCATTCCCAGCTCATATTTTTTAACTACCTATTACTGTGTTCCATTACCTACTTCACCTCTCTGTTCAAATCAAACATGACTTAACCTGCACAAAAAAAACTATTTATCTCCCCCCCAAAAAAACTATCTTTAATGGCTCAAGTCTTAAAGTAATCCCTGCCTCTGATTTCTGTCTCTCTCACAGTTCATACCCTATCCCCCCAGCAAATCATGCTTGAGGGAATACAACAGTAGTCAAAATCTGAAAACTCTTTAAGTTGAACATGCTGCCTCATTTTACTAAGATGCTAGAGAGTGAAGCCAACTCAGATAATAAAAGTAAGACAGATAGGATGGCATACACCTAAAGTCCCACCTGTTCAAGAAGTCGAGGCTAAGTTGAGTTGAGACCATCGTGGGCAGCATAATGAGATCCTATCTCAATAGTGAGAGAGAGGGGGGGGGAGAGAGAGAGAGAGAGAGAGAGAACAACCAACAAACACAAATAACTAGCAAGTCTTGGGGCTTTTAGTGCCACTATTGCTGTAAGCATATTGTGTTTATAAAACCAAGTCTTCACAAACACTTCTCAAAACAGGCGCTTGGTCTCATTTTTCAGATGAGAAACTGACACACAGGATGGTAAAGTACTTTGCCCCTAGAAAGTGGCAGAGCCAGGATGCTAGCCAATGTCAGGCTTGGGAGTCCATGCTTATCATCACTATGCGAGAGCTATTCTGGCTTTTCTTGTTAGGAGTCACTTAAAGTTTATGGCAGGTGAGCACTAAAAAGTATTGATTTCATTAATTCCCCTATCTTTATAGCACCATGAGAGAAAGAAGGTCAATTTGTTTTTTTGTGGTTGGTCACTCTTTGACACTTAGATGTAATACCAGATTTAGATTATTTTCTTAGAAATTTGACTGTCAATATATCATTTCCCCTCGATGCCCCACTTTCTGCTACTTCCTTCTCTTCCCTTTGTTCTTCCTTTTCCATGATCTGCCTCATTACTGACCCGCCCCTTCTTCCTCCAGTTGAAGCCAGGCGAGTTTGTAAGGGGTGACATAGCAGGCCTCAGAAAGAGGTTTGAATTATCAATACAGATGTCACAGAAATTTATTAATTTGGACATAGGGCTTGACTTCCATCACTCTCCTCTAGTGTAAAGTCATACTTTTTAATAAATTTATAGGACAAATGATTAAACTATTAAGTACTTGATTATATACAATTCTCTGTCCACTAAAGCTTTTATAAAACTCCCTAAAGAGATTTTTTTACCCAACTCCAGTAGTATATTGCATGTAAGTTAAAGGAGTAAAGTTGCCTTTCTGATTCAAAAAACAGAAAAAAAAGTCTTCATGTCTTTCCAGTTGAAATGGTCATCCCCCCATAATCCTAATTCCTAAGGTTTTGCTCTGAATGATGTTTCTCCTCTATCAGAATTCAGTTGCATTTGGAACTGTGCCTTTCTCATAAACAGTCTCAATGCATCTGTACTTCTCCAGTTTATTTAGTAAATAAAACCAGTTTAGCACATTTATCTTACAAGAATTTTTTAGGGGGAAGGGAAAATAACAAGAAGAGTTCTATTGTAATTCTAAGTATTTTAAAAGAATTTTAGGGGACATGGTAATCTTAAAGCAGTGCTTGGGACTTTGAGCCCCTTAGTTTGGATTCTGGCTCTGTTTTTTTTTTTTTTTTTTTTTTTTTAATGTTGAAATAACCTCACAGTCATTCAGTTATAGTTTAGTTTCTGTATCTCACCTTTTTACAAATTACCTCTGAGCAGATAGGACATTCAATTGCTTTTCTGTGCAGAGTGTTTTCACATTTGTTGAATGACCCAGTGAATAAATCTGTAAAAATGCTACAGATGGCAAATGCACATTGAACAGTTTTGTAAGGCAACATAGCATTTTATGGGATTTGTGTTCCTATTAGCTTTTTAGTGCTTTAATGTCAACACAATTGAGACAGAACTGGAACTGATATGGGTTTATTATAGTAAATGGGAAATACAATTAAATCATAGCATTGTCAGGCAGCATACAGTAAAGAACAAACTTAAATGCAGAGATCTCCCCATCTTCTTGGCCCCACATCATCGTAGTTCCTTTAGATTCAGGAACAAATGAATCCTGCCTGCCCAGTTGGTACTTCAGAAGGGAGGTTGAACGAAACAGGAAAAGCTTTGTGCATAAAAATAGCCTCTTAGACCCTTGGCAGCTGCATCAGTCGTTTCTAGGATTCCTCATGAGAGGACTCTTTGAGCCCAGTGGCTGATTATCATCCTGACAGCTTGTAAATCCAGGGAACATATGGCTGGATAGTAGCATGTGAAACTCTCTTGCACCATATCCTACCACACTTGATCCATTAGGTGGAACACATCTTTTCCCTTTCAGCTAAGTGTGGCTTCAAGGTTTTCAACTGCATCAAGAGCCATCTAGGTCTGTGTTTAAATGTTTGACCCTCATGCCTACTTAGCAGTTTGTGGATATTGTACAAAGCAACTACATCAAAGTTTTGAATTCAAACACTGAAATTGACATTGGGATATCACACTGTGCTGCATTCATGATGGACTTGCATGGTTAGAAGGTTTCTTAAAATTCATGTCCCATTGATCCAGATTTTGGATTTTGGGGGACATATTAGCCCTTGCAGGAGGGCATATCAAAAGTTTTTCTTTGTTAAACCATGCCAAATTAAGCCAAAGGACTTCCTTGGCATGGTTTATGCCTTGGGAATGCATGTGCTTTTTATTTTCTTGAGATAGCCACATCAGTGGTGTGTCTGGTTCAGTTATGATGTCACTTAATATATAATCCAGGGAAACTTTATCCTCCAAGAAATGCCAGCAAAAACCTAAATTAAAATTCTTATAAATTCTTAATGCTCCTTGATCTCATGATGCTGCCTTGAATTTATCCTTTAGTAATTAAATAGAGGCATATCAACTGTTTATGCACAGTTTATTTATACTGGTGTCACAGTGAGAAATCGGAGGGGAACTAGATTTTAGCATACCTATGGGAGATGGTTAAAGTACTACATGTTCATTTTTGGAAAAAAATGTACTGTTGTGCTTTTGAGGAAGACCTGATAACATATGGAAGTGATTCTATTTGGATGGCATAGCTAGGTACAACTGAATGATTTTCTGTGTTTTTAACAATTTCCAAAATGAACAAGTTGCTTTTTAGAACAAGAAGGGGATTAATAAATATCACTAATGCATCGATATATTTTTCTAAAAGAAATTCCAGCAAAGATGCAGTTTTAACACCATAGTCTAAAATTTATGGGATAGGGAGACAGATGTGGACAGGTCAACTGGAATGAATGACTGTTGACATTGGTAGGCATTACAATTGAGAATGAAAAACTGGAGGAATAATCAATGAGATTCGACATAAAAGGAAGTGATTTCAGACTGTCAGCAATTTCTGAAGGATCACAGGGAAGGTACTGTAGGCATTACTCAGTCTACAATGCCTGATGATAGCCCAGGACTTTTCATCTGTCCCGAGGTCATTGCTGCTCTTTTTGCCCAACCATCAACATTCCGTTTCATCTTATTCTATGTCTGTCCTGGAGGATTTCTCCTGTCCGCATTTTCCAGTGGATAGCCTCTGCTCTGTTTAGCCAGTGACTGAGCTTCTTGACAATGAAATCAAGATCATGACTTCAATTCTCCTTGAAACCAGTTAATACTTCTTCATCTACGGAGAAGATATCCCATGGGTAACTCTGGCTGGCCAATTCCCAGGGGTCATGCAAGAAGAAAGTATTGGTAGGTCAGGACAACCTACCTTGGACACTTGTAAAACCACTCAGAACACTTTGTACAGAAGGTTATATGATCTTATATTCTTGAGAGTAGTCCTGAAGCTGAAACAGAAGTGTGATATGCGTAAGTTTAGCCTCCCATGGATTTAATAAAAAATTTAGTCATGTCACAATTTTATAGCAAATCTATAATAAGCTGCTTATGGAAACTATGAACATAATTGATTGACCATTTTTCTGCCTGGGATCATGGACCAGGGCAGACTCCCTGCTCTTCAGGAGGTGACCTTCGATACCAATCAGGATGGAACCAAGGGCGATGTAGCAAAAGAAAAACTGAAAATAACAACAAACTGTAATTCAGAGCACCAAAGACCCTACATTAATCACCTGGAACCAGACCAGCCAAATCTTTCCCCATCCTAAAGTTCAGGGAACTTTGCGGAAGAGGGGGCAGCAAGATTATAAGAGCCTAAAGATGGAAGACTAACGATATGCAAGATACTCCACACAAGTTAGGGCTGCAGTAGCCATAATTGGACTTTGCATAACCTACATAATGGCTGACGTGTCAACAACCCCCCCAAAGTCTAGCATGGATCACAGGGGAGAAGGCTCCAGGCAGTAGGCTCCTTAGAGGCAAGGGATTGACAGTCATAATAGAGTTCCCATACTAACAGGTAGCTCAAGAAAGAGCTCTGGGCTATGCCACTGAGTCCTTTCACCTCACTAGGGTCACTTGAGTCCTTACCCCTCACTAGGGTGGAGGACTCAGAGGGCAAACTCAGGTTTGGCATTCACATAAAAGGATGGTCCAGGGGATGAGAGAGAGGAAGGGGGAGGCCCTGGGCGAAGAGGAGGGAGGGAGGGGGTGAAAGGAAGGGGAAAAGGGGGGGAGTACAAGGGGGGATTGGTAAGGGGGGACTGGGGAGGGGAGGAGGGAGGGAGAGTACGGGGTACCTATTGAGCTTGTATGATTGGGAAAAAATAAAATGTAGGAGAAAAAATGCTCTAGATCTGTAAAACAATAAACCCGAAAAACAATACAAAACTGATTGACCTATCTAGATATCTTTTGGATATTTTGATCAATTCCTGCACAGTCCTGCAAGTCCACCATGGGACATTGGATGTATAAATGAAATCTGAGTTGTTTCCTCGATAGTATTTTGCCTTATCTGTGAAGGGTCCTGCATCAAAGTCATTAAACTCCTGTAGCTCCACTCTTGGAAGCTAATCAAATACTGTGTTCTTAATTGCAGCTTCTCTTAAGCCCAGGTGTCTGATAATAGTGCCAGTGTCTTGTTTGTTTCTGCTGTCTTGATACTACTAAGATTGTCTTTTTTATCATTTAGTAATTATTTAAAAACAATCAAGGTAACACTCCTACCAAATGATCAAGCTACTATCTTTTTATGATTAATTTCTTCTACTTTTACAAGCATATTGAGTATTCATCCCAGCTTCCGTCCCTTATATTCCCTCCCTTCCCTTTACCATTCCATTCGACCCTTCTGCCTGTATGCTTCTAGGGACTTTAGGGTTCACTCTGGCTTCTCTACTCCTGTGTTGATTCAGGCCTCCATAGTGTAACAAGTTACCTTTCTTTCAGGCCACCCCACCAGTATGTGCATTTCCCTTTACTCATCCAGCTTTAGACCAACGATTTCCACTGTGAGTTCCCATTCTATGGGTATAATAACAACTGCCTACAGAGCAGCACGATGTACTGTCTTCCTGACTACAGGTTTATTGGCAATTTTCCCTATTATCTATTTCATTCCCTTTTTTTAGATTCTTGTTCTAGTTTACAGTAACAGGATGGGTACCATTCTGACAAGTGGGTCTTTAGTTCAATCAGAAAGCTGCTGAACCACTATTACACTGGTGGTCACCTGTTGCCATAGTGATTTATATTGAAACTTACAGATCTCATGTCATGGAACTTGTGATTATTTCTCTCCCCCAGCAGCTTCTACAGTATTTCTTGATACTGTGCAAGCTATCTAGCAATGAGAAAGTCTTCAGACCAGTTAAGGTTGTCTTTTGCAACCTAAATCACCTCTTATACCTCATTAAAAAAGACCCTTATGTAGTGAGTGAACCAAAATCGTCCTTGACTTGTAGATCATAACATCTGCGTATGACAGATTCCCTTACATGGTTCAAATAGCTGTTTTATTCTTTAAGGTTTTTTCTTAAGGGAAAAGAAAATTCATTTTTTCTTAGCACTTATAGTGTCCTGTAGCTTACTTATCATTTTCACATACATTATATGAGTTAATCCTCACTATAATCATGGAGGGTAGGCACAATTACCCCAGTTTAACAGAAGAGGAATCTTGCCCTAGAGAGAGTCAAAACAACTAAATTATGATTCAAACACTTGTCTGGTGGGACGAAAAGCCTGTGATTTGTTTTTCACCTACTTGTATTGACTTCCAGAGACAACAGGGGTTCTGAGATGGAACCTAATAGCATGCCTTTCACCCCCTCTTCCCCTTAGCTCCTCTTTCTCCTGTAGCTTTCAGATACCTTAAAATTTTTATTTTTAACTGACAAGTAATAATTGTGTATATTTATGGGGTACTATATGATGTGTTGATACATGTTTATAATGTGGAACGATTAAATCAAGCTAAATTAAATCAATTCAATTCCATTTTACTTATGCCACGGTGGCAAGATCTGTCCTTTGTGTCAATTTTATCCCAGATCCACTTATTTGTATTTTACCTAGTTCACAGTGACTCATAGCCCCGTCCAGGAGCATGCTAGCATAACTGTTACTTGCTGGTTGCTCAACACATCCTGGCATATTGCATTCTATCGTCTGCTTAAAAGCCACTGATTGCTGAGGTGAAAGCAAACATGTCCTCCTGTGAGCCAGAGTGGTACACAGAGCACCTGCAATACATTTCTCCAGAGGAGGGCTGATGTGGGGTAGAAGAAATCAATAGGAAACAGACCATTAGTGAGTGAAGGTAGGGAGATGGGAACTTTGAAGTGTATGGAATCTCAAGGGAGTGATCATTATTTTCTGAAAGGCTAATGAAAGAAAGCTGGAAGTTAATCTAAGACTAGGGTAGAATTAAGAAAATCCAAGTGCAGAGTATTATATTGTGGTGCCATCCTTTGAAGAGGATTCCCTTCAGGTTCTGCACATTATACTTTGAGATTTGAATAAAAAAATTCAAGAGCTCTTTGGACTTAGCGTTCGCACATTGGGCACATCAAACTACCATTTTATAGATATTAAGGGCTTGACTTTCCAAGGTTGTTTCAGTTCTAAATCCCAGGCAAATGAATCGATACAGTTTTAGTTTCTTCCTGACCTCTTTTGTTGTCAACCAGGTAGCTCTCTGGGAAATAACTAAATTTAGGGCTTTAAGAGCAGGCAGATGAAGGGAGGGTTCCAGGAAAGCTCAGAAATGGAGAGTAGCTCCTAATCCCCAATCTCAATGTCCTTGAATTTTGCTGCCATAATTTTCAACTGCCAAGATGGTCATTTTCTTTGGAGGGTACTGAGGATGGAACTTAGGGCCTTGCACATGCTTGGCAAATATTCCACTGTTGAGCTATCCACCCCAGTTGTCATTTTCTATGCTACACAGGAAAGAGGACAAGCTGGTCTCTTGTGCATCATAGTGGCATCTTATATGACCGAATTTCTTTGGAAACTGTAAATCTGGGGATACGTGGAGGAAAGTGTAGCTCTAAGGAACAAAACGGGTTCAGTGTGGAGGGCTTGGCAGCACCTACCTTGGTACCTACCTCTTTCCCCTCTTTCTTCCCTTTCAGTTTCTCAGTCTGTGGTTCAGCACTGTCATAGGAAGTGACAGAGGGGAGGGGGCACCAGAGAGTTAAAAAAGTGGTGGACTGGAAGTGCTAATAGCAGCAATAATCATGAGATGGGGGATTTCCTAAAGAAAAGACAGCTTTAGATTCTATTATTCAGTTTTCTGTATTTCATGCAAACTTATTGTGTGTGTTTTGTGATTTACATTAGGGAAGGCAGGAAATACAGGAGCTTTTTATTTTATGAGATCAATTATTGAAGTAAATTGCTAAAATAAAGTTACAAAGAGAAGAATCTAATTTCTCTTGTGCTGTGCTGTCCAATATGGTGTATGTGTGTGTGTCACTAGCCATATATGTCATGTGAGCATCTGAAGTATGATTAGTTTGAACAGAAATGTTCAATAAGAAGAAAATAGATAACAGACTTGGCATGAAAAAAGTATAGCGATTTTTGTATTGATTACATGTTGAAGTGATAATTTTTTTGAAATACTGGCCTAAATAAAACATTCGTGTGTTAATTGCTCTGATTTGATCACTACATATTATATACTCATATTGAAATATCACACTGCACCCCATACATATGTACAATTAAAATAATAATTTAGAAATCAAAACTCAATACTTTAAGGAAACCTAACCTAACCTAAGGAAACCTAATTTACCTGTTCCCTTTAAAGTAGTTACCAGACCATCAAAAGTTCTGCATGTGGCTTGCATTATATTTCTATTGGACATCATGATTGTGGTATATATCACAAAACAAGATTTGATTTACAAATATCGTTTTAGCAGTAGATGTCTTAGTTTAAGTGAGTGGTATCGTCTAGGAAAGAGGCCCATTTCCAAAAGACAGGAAAGAGGAGATTTGTAAATGAAGAAACTGAGCATCGAAAAAAGTCAGGATCCTGTCTCATTTACCTGATTTGAGTGGGGGAGTGAGGAGGGAGAGAGTGACCCCTGTGAGAGGGGAGGCGGTTAATTTCCTGAGGCAAGGTCTCTCATTTTCTCGGTTCCATATGCACCCCTAGCTGGGCTTCAGAGTGGGACTAGGAAAGGCACTTTGAAAATTCCCTTCCTTACCATCTTAGCCATCAAGCTCGGGATGGGAGATTGTGATGATGTAACAGGCGCTCTCCCTGGGCCGCTCACGACCTCGTCCATTTCTGATTGAGAGAAGGAGGAGGAATGATGTGAACCCCTTCTTGACTCCCAGGGCCATGTGGTAGAGCTGCTGCCGCACCTCCTTCTGCCAATAGGCATAGATGAGTGGGTTGAACAGGGAGTTGCCCACGCCGAGCAGCCACAGGTACTGTTCCAGCACTTGGTAGAGGTGGCACTCCTTGCAGGCCACCTGCACAATGCTAGTGATAAGGAAGGGAGACCAGGACAGTGTGAAACTCCCAATGAGAATGGACACAGTGCGGACAGCCTTGAAATCGTTGACACACCGTGGGGGCCGATAAGTGCCAGCTATGGCTCCTGCGTGCTCCATCTTTCGGATCTGCTGGCTGTGCGTAGAGGCAATCTTCAGCATGTCGCAGTAGAAGAAGACAAAGAGAATCATGGCCGGGAAGAAGCCAGCGCAGGAGAGTGTCAGCACAAATCGTGGGTGAAATACAGCAAAGAAGCTGCAGGGCCCATGGTAGCTTGTCTGCTGGTATATGGAGACTCCAAATGGGAGGAAGCCAATGAGGTATGATACCAACCACAGCCCTGCAATGCAGGCCCCAGCCACAAAGCTATTCATGATCTGGAAGTAACGGAGGGGCTGCTTAATGGCCAGGTATCTATCAAAGGCAATCAGCATGACCGTGAGGACAGATGCAGCCGAGGAAGAAGTGACAAATGCCATCCGAAGGCTGCACAGGGTCTTCTCTGTGTTCTCAGCAGAGCTAGAAAGTTGGTCAGTGACTAGGCCAGAGATAGCCACTCCGATCAAGGTATCAGCCACAGCCAGGTTCAAGGTGAAGCAGAGACCAACGCCATCACTCTTGTAGATTGATAAGAGCATAGCCACGACCACTAGTGCATTAACAGCAATGATAAGAACGGTCAGGACAGCAAGAATGACTCCAAATGAGAACGATGACTCCATGTCTTGAAGTGGCAGGACTTCCACTTACCGGGGCATGCTGGATCTCCCCTCAGTTTCTTTCATGGGCCAGGGGCGGACATGATGCAGGTTCAAAGTCGCAATACCATTCTGCCCATTAAGGGTAGTCTGGACTGGCAGCATGCCATCTTTGGGCTCTTGATGTCATTAAGGATTACTCACCCTCTCTTTTTCAGTCCTCAGCCTCCTGCCTCTTCAGCTTTCTGAAGGCAGCAATCCCAGTGCAAACATCTCTCGGGGCCCTGAGCTAGTCCCTCCCCCTCCGACAGCCAAGTTACTAGACAACCCCCAAGTACCTGGCACACACTGTCCCTCAAAGCCTTCTCCCTTCATTGACATCTCAAGGGCTTCAGAAGGCCAGGAGCCCACATCAGGTCTCTGTCTAGCAGAAGATGTAACTGACTCCTATTACACTTTTTCTTCCCTTATAGCTTCACATTAAATTTCTACTTCTTCTTAAGCTTCAAGTGTGGGATTAATAACTAATTTCAGCTTAATTAAGCATTTGCTTAATAAATAATTCTCCATTATTATTATGATTACTTTTAATCAAGCAAAATGATCACAATCAGCTCAAGTGGAAAGTGAGGACAGATAAGCTATTTTGAGAGGCCCAGCATGCTTTTAAGGCATTTCCGCACATATAAACCATTGCTTATCGGGGCTGGAGAGGTGGCTCAGGGGTTAAGTCTCTATGTCTTGCAGGTGAAAGGTCCTGAGTTCGGATCCTAGACCCCACGTATAGATGCTGGGCGGAAGCGGGGGTGGCCTGCGTTTCTGGTCCCCGTAGGGCAGAGCCTGTGAATCCCGGGGCAGAGTAAACAAGGAGGAGGTAGAGGCAGTCCATGGTGGTTCCCGAATTCACCCGTGATTCTACACACACACACACACACACACACACACACACACACACACACATGCGTGCACGCGCACACACGCACAATTGAATAAAATAATAAAAAAATTTAAACTGTTGCTTATCTTTGGATTTCTGAACCCTCAAATAGTAATTCTTTCCAACAAGGTGTGCCGTTCCCCTGTGTCCTCTCTTGGATTTCAATTTATGGAGGATTCAGAAGGACGGGAAAGACAAAACAAAGAATTGTGAGTAGGTGACATTTGGTTTGAAGGGGAGCTTGTTTTCCATCTCTGGTTGTTGTCTCTTGGGAATGTGGGGGTGCAGTGCTTGGGACTGATTTACACGCTGGTGGACCATGTCTCTGGCCAGTAAGTCATGGCTGGCAGCCTTGCCTATCATTCACTCATGCTGTAGATCCAAGGTTGCCACTGGGGAGAGGAGGTGAAGTCAGTTCAGGAAAGGGTATGCTCCATGTTTGACAGTGGAATTTTCCAGGTGCAGAGCTCATGGGGGTTAAGGCAAGGGGTGGTCGAATTGCTAAAGCAGATGAGACAGGTGCAGGGAGGCCATCTGGGGAAGTTACTCCAATTTAGGTCATATATCCATTTGCTCGGGTACATTAAAACTAATCTTTTGCCTGCCGCTCTCATCTTGGATACGAAGTAGAGAGGGGTGGGAAGAAGCATGGTTAGAGGCTATTTACTCAGTTCAGATGAGAGCACAAATGGGAAAGGTTAGTGTTTTAAGTGAGAGATTGGAGAGCAAGGTGCAGAGCTGGAGCAAATATACTCCAGTATGTTTTAACAGTCTAAGAGAGCCTTTGACAGATAGATGTCTCTCCTACCAAGGCTCGGAAAACCTGTCATGGGGACTCGGTATTCTAGCTGGCAGTCTGAGAACATCTCTTATTCTTTTTGGTTCCTGCATTGGGGAGACTGATTTCAGTCGTTTAGCATCCAGCCTAACTTACACCTGAGCTTAAGATATGCCTCATTCCACGGATGGAGTCAAGTTGACCCTTTCTAGGCTCATATTCTTGGGAGGGCATCAGAATCACTGGGAGAATATAAGAAAAAAAAATCAGATGTTGATTCAGTAGGTTTACAATGGACCTAGAAGTCTGTTTTATTTTTCTGGAAGAAAATAATTTTTTATTTCATATTTTCATCTATGAATACTCAGTACAATGTGTTCATATTTGTGTGTGTGTGTGTGTGTGTGTTTTGTTTTACTGGAACGCTGGAGCTGGAACCTAGTGTGTTAGGCACAGTGGGCAAGGGCTCTGCCACTCAGTTATTTCCCAATTTTTCTTGTCTTTTTAAATAATATCTTGCAAGGTTTTGGTTAATATGTCGATTTTTTTCTCCCACATTTTATTGTTTTCCTAATCATACAAGCTCAATAGGTGCCCCCCATCCTCTCCCTCTCTCCTCCCCTCCCCAGTCCTCCCTTGTACTCTCCCCTCCTTTCTCCTTCTTTTCAACCCCCTCCCTCCCTCTCCCTCTCTCAGTGCCTCCCCCTTCCTCCCTCCCATCCCCTGGGACATCCTTTTGCAAGAATGCCAAACCTCCCTCTGAGTCCTCCACCTAGTGAGGGGTAAGGACTCAGTGCCACAGCCCAGAGCTCCTTCTTGGGCTCCCAGTTAGTATAGGAACTCTGTTATGACTGTTAATCCCTTGCCTCTAAGGATCTTACTACCTGGAGCCCTCTCCCCTGTGATCCATTATTTCCCAATTAAATGGAAAAGTATATCTTGGGCAGAGAAACCAGTACATGAAGAACTCTATTATTGTTGTAGTCTATCTATTTTCTATTTTCTTGTCTCCAAATTCACTACCAGTTACATGCTCTGCCTCTTCTGTTCTTTGTAACATACTTCTGAGAGCTTAAAAATATCTCCTCTTAGTTTCATCCTCATAAATATCACAACAGTTTCTAGAAACATTGGAGGCAACCATGAATACACAGAAAATTTCGCTTAAGTCTGCTTTAGTTTTTGAGACAGGATCTTATGTTTCCTAGACTGGCCTTGAATTTCACATAAAGACCAGGATGGCTTTGAATTTTCTGATTCTTCTGTTCCCACCTTCTGGGTGCTGGGATTATAGACATGCAACATGGTACCTAGATTTTTTATTGTTAGAGATGGAACCTGGGGCTTTATACATTCCAGGGAAGCATTCTACCAGCTGACTTGTAGCCCCATCCCTAAACCTTTATTTCTAAGTTTTTCATCACTGCTGTTATTAGCTAAGGAACTACTACTAGAGCAGCATTTTTTTCCAACTCAGAGTTCCACTCCATAGCACAGGGTGGCCTGGAAGTGTTTCTTAACCTCGTAATGATATTACTGGGCCTACTTGGGAAAATCTAGAATTCTTCCATCTCAAGATCCTTAACTCGGAGAGATGGCTCAGGGATTAAGACTCTGCCTTGTAAGCAGAAAGACCTGAGTTTGGATCCTGAATCCCATGTAAAAACACCAGACAGAGGCCTATATTTCTGGATCTGGAAAGTGGAGCCTGGGAAATCCCAGAGTGAAACAAAAAGGAGGTAGAAGCAATCCAGAATGATGCCCAAAGTCACCCTTGGCTTTCCACAGGTTCACACAGTGCCTTCTGATACATACATGTGCACACACAAAAAATTAAAAAGAGATCCTTAACATCACATTTACAAAGCTATTGACATTGAAAGGTAACATATTTCTATATTCCAGGAATTAGATCATAATCTCAGTATTCAGATGGTCACGAGCTTGTGGCCAATCAGAGCTATATAACGAGTTCAAGGTCAGCCTGGGCTACCTGGAAAATCTACTTCTGAAACAAGGGTGGCTGGTGAGGCTTAGCAGTAAACATTAGTGTGACGATCCTGACTTTGGATTCAGTCCCCAACATACACACACAGAAGTACATGGGCATTAGTTAGGGGCAGTTTTCTGCCTGTGACAAGAGGATTCTGCAACAAGGAGGAGCAATATCATTAGACCAGAAACAAGAAGAAATGGATTCTAATCCCAGATCTGTCATCCCTCCTAGTTGAGTAATGGTGATAGTTAATCTTGGGTGTCACCTTGACACACCTGGCATTAACTAAGATCAGCTGAAGCCACCTGAAGAGATTATCTGTATCATGCATTTACAATGCAAAGATCAGTCCTAGATCCAATTGGAGTCTCCCTAGATCTCATTGGAATCTCCCAGTAGTGGACCAGATAAAAGGAACCATAGAACCAGAGACTGGGAAGAAGAAAGACTCTCCAGGAATCCTCCAGCCTTCAACTACGTAGATGTGGGTGACTTAGCTTGCCAGGGCCAGCCAGCCACCCATGTCATTTTCACCATGAAAGTCTGTTTCTCCCCTCTGGAACTGTAAGTTGAATAAATCTCCTTTTCTCCCTTAAGTTGTTTGACTTTGAGTGCTCTCTCACAGCAATAGTTAAGAATAACCGTTACAGAAATCTTTGATAGGTAGGCTCCTTCACTCCCAAAGAATGACCTCCTTCACTTGCAAGTAGGGATGCTATCAGTGCCTCATTTACAATGGTTTTTGATCAAATTTATGAAAAGCTCTTTCATAGTGAGGAACTAGTACGGAATAGACACTTAATAAATGTGTTGGTATGGGAGACTTAAGATGAGAGACATAGGATGCCTGGAGAGACATAGGATGAGAAAGCTACAATAGTGAAGACCAAAGGCAACAAGATACCTGTTTCAGTTTGGATGTAAAATTCCCCTATCTGCACGTATGTGTAAGTACTTAGTCCACAGCTGGCGGTACTGTTTTGGGAAGTTGTGGAACCTTTAATGGTGGAGTTTAGCTAGAGGAAGTGGGGCGCTGGCAGGCAGAGCTTGAGAGCTATAGCTGAACCCCACTTTCTGTTACATAAAGATGTGAGCAAGTCATTTCATGCCTCATCACCACTAGTGTCTGTGACTCCTCAGATTGAGCCAGAGTAAATCCTTTTTATGTTGCTTGTCAAGTATTTTTGTTACTTTTCCTATTGCTGTGATAAAATACTGACAAAAGTAAGTTAAGAGAGGAAGTTTTCTTATTTTTTTTTATTCACAGAGAGGATAGTACATCACGGTATCTATATATATGTTACCTTACAATTGCAAAGGCTACTTTGCAGATATGATTAGGGATCTAGAGATGGAGGGATTCTAGGTTGTTCCCAGTGGGTCTAATATTATCATTACAAAGATCCTTGTAAGAGGGAAGAGTCAGGTTATAAAAGCAAGCCATACTGGTGAAATAACAACAGAGACAGAGATTAGAGTGATACAAGGAAGATATTGTCAACCAAGAGTTGTAGGTGACCTCTAGAAGTCAGAAAAATGAAGTTGTCCTTTCCACATGTGTTCTATGGCATGTGTATACCCCACCCTATACCTGAAGGTAACAATAAAAAAATTTAAAAATTGAAAATGTTTAAAAAATCGGAGGTAATGGTTTTAAGGAAATAGGTGTAGAGGATAATAGAATACATGAAATCTGAAAGTGGAACGGGGATTACTGGGGTAGAAGAGTACAAAATATGGGGTGCATCAATCAAAACAAAGTATTATGAAGTGCCATAATAATTCCTGATACTCTGTGTGACAATTAAGAATAGTGCCTTGGAGATGGCAAAGCATAAGGACTTGAGTTCAAATCTCAAGCATCCATATAAAGAATCGGGGTGTGTCTCCATGGCTCAGGGAACGTCGAGGAAGAGAAGTAGGAAAGAATGCTTGTGTTGGGTTGTGCCGGGGAGGCAGGCTGGAAACAGCTGTCTGAGCACGACATTGCATGGCACATGTGAATTCACAGCTGCTGTGCCTGTGTGAACAGGATCTCCACAAGACTGGGATATCATACACTCAATCATGACTGAGGGAGGAGCTCATGAGTCCCTGATCCTCTCCAGGGAACTATAGGCAGTTGATGGCTGCTGGGGAAGAGGGTCTTCAGTGACGTGCAGTTGCCCATGCCACAAATGGTTAGCTCCGTAGTTGTGCTTATGTAGGCAGGAGACCCTAGTTAAATTCAGTGGGTTACAGAACAAAGATCCTCCAAAAAAGAAAAAGAAGAAAATGAGACTGGGAAGGAAACTTGGTAAGAGGTTAGCACGAGAGGGAAGGAGGTAAGGGGCAGGTTGAGTGTGATCAAATGCATTATGTACGTCCATGAAATTGTTAAGGAATATATATTTTAAAAATTTTAAAAAGGCTAGAGAGATTGCTCACTGGCAGCAAACCTGGGACCCAGAGTCTGGATCTGCAGATTGAACCCATGTAGAAGTCAAGCAGGCATGGGTGGTTACCACCTGTAGTCCCAACACTTAGAAGGATCCCCAGAGAAACACTTAGGGGATCCCCAGAGAAAGCTGGCTAGCTAGACTAACCGACACTCTGGGCTCAATTGACAGATCCTGCCTCAGTAGGTGAAGTGGAGAACAATCAAGGAAAACATCCAACATAGACTTCAGATCTTCATACACATATGTGCATGTGCACCCATACCCATGTGAACACACACACACACACACACACACACACACACACACACACACACACAGAGGCAAAAAGAAACTTTATTGAAAATCTGAGTGTGGTGATGCATATATATAATCTCCATACTGGGGTGACAAAGGTAGGAAGATCCCTTGAGCTTTCTGGTTAGTCACTGTAACTGAGTCAGTGAGCTATGCTGTCTTAAAAAAAAAAAAAGGTAAGGTAGGCAGTGATTGAAGAAGGCCTGCAGTATCAACATGTGTGCACATGTGTACGCACACAAACATGAACACATACAACACACACACACACACACACACACACACACACACACCCCAAGACCAATAAGTAAATAAATGCTTTCTTCCAAAAAGTAACTGGAAGACAACAGAAAATGCATCCATCGTCTTAAGCCACTGAGTTTGTGAAAAGTTTTTGCAGCAGCAATAGGAAAGCAAACATGGAGTGGTGAGATAGCTCAATGGGTAAATGTACCTCCTGTGCAAACTTGATGACCTTCAATCCCTGGAACCCACAGAAAACCCACTCTTAACTTCCATATGCATGCTGTGCCATGCACCTGCCTGCACTCGCACACAGTAACATCATAATAATAACACCTCTCGAGACGTGGAGGTAAAGTATTGAGATGAGAGAACTTAAAAACTGGAGCCTACTTCAATTTCTTAGTTTTACTTTTCTTTTTTATTTAATTTTAAGATTCTTTGACACTTTCATACATAAGCATAATGAATTTATGTGTTTTCATCTCTTACTATGCAATCCCATGGCACCTTCTGTCATACTCCATACTTTCTCCAGTCTCCTTCCTACTTTCACAGCTGTTTGCATATGCGACACACTAGGTTTCATCTGGTTCATCTGTGCTGGTAAATGCCCGGGTATGTGTTGGGGCACGGTTGACTAATCGTTGAGGAAATAGCACCCCTTCTCCTGCCTGAAATTAATCTTTGATAGTCTCCCAAGAAAGTACGGTGTCTCTTGAGATCTTCTCCCATCCATGGTGAAATGTTGATAAGCCAACTATTGTGCAGGCCTTGCCGAAGAGGTCACGGTTGTCACATCGCAAAAGTGCCTAAATGGGAGATAGGAGCTCTGCTGATTAGAGACACCCATGCCAGTGTCCAGAAAGTCCAGCAGAGGGCACTATACGTGGAGAAATCAATCTATGGAAAAGGCCTGCACCTGTGTAGTTAGACAGGGTCTTTAAAGGGAAGAATCCTGTTCAGCACTTCTAGATTGCTCTGACCGATGTCATTACTTTTTTTATTGGGATATATATCATTCCAGCCTAAGAGCAAGCTGGCCAACCACACTAGCCTATCAGTGAACTATAAGTTTGATTATAAACCCTGTCCCAAAAGAATAGGTGGTAGGCTGGCCAGCTGGCTCTGTAGGTAAAAGCATCTCTGTGTAAATCTCAGTTCAATCCTTGGAACCCACATGGTAGAAGGAGACTTTCAAAAATTGTCTCCCGACTTAGGCGCACACGTGTGCATGCATGTGTACACACACACACACATACACACACACACACACACACAATGGTCTATGTATGCTTGTGGGTTCTCCTCTTTCTCAAATAATGTTTTTAAAAGGAGAAATAAGGGCTGGAGAGGTGGCTCAGGGGTTAAGGAACAGCAATACGCTCTTAAAAAACGAAAGAAACTATGTCATATGGAGCACAGATGGAAGGTGGAAGTCAGAGGATAGCTTTTAGGAATCAGTTCTCTCCTTCCACCAAGTGGGTTTCTGGGAGGTTGAACTCAGGTAGCCAGTTTAGTAGCAATTACCTTACCCGCTGAGTATGTGTGTGTGTGTGTGTGGGTGTGTGTGTGTGTGTGAGGAGGGGGAGGAAGAGGGAGGGGGAGAGGAGGGAGAGAGGGAGACAGAGGGGGGAGGGGGAGGGGAAGGGACGGGAGGGGGAGGGGAGAGAGAGAGAGAACTTCGTATTCTTGTGGAGGACCAAGAGTGACTTTGGAGGTCATTCTGGTTTGCTCAACCTTCTGTTTACTTCATTCTGGGATTTCCTAGGCTCCACCTTTCAGAGTGTTTTAGAGTGTTTTTATGTGGGATCCAGTATCCAAACTCAGGTCTTTCTGATTGCCAGGCAAAATCTTAACCCCTGAGCCATCTCTATGCACTCCCTCACCCGCTGTGTTTTGCTGTTGCCTTCATGCAGGCCAGAGGAGTATAGTTTTTTTTTTTCACTTGTTACATAGGCATTAGTACTTTTTTGCTCGTGTGTGTGTGTGTGTGTGTGTGTGTGTGTGTGTGTGTATGCGAGTGTGTGTGCTTGTACATGTGCGCATGTGTGTGTACACATGTGTGTACATGTGTGCCTATGGAGACTAGAGGACCACCTCAGGTGTTGTTCAAGGAACACCCTCTGCCTCCTTTAAGACAGGGTCCTTCATTGTCCTGAAGTTCACTAATTAGACTAGACTGACCAACAGACCTCAAGGGTCCTCCTGTCTCCCATTCCCCCTTCCCTTGACCTTGTGCTGGGTGCTAGCATTACAAACTTGGCTACCATGCCTGAGATTTTTTCATATACATTATATATATATATATATGAGAGAGAGAGAGAGAGAGAGAGAGAGAGAGAGAGCATGCTATGGTACACAGGTAGAGATCAGAGAACAACTTTCAGAAGAAGTCAGTGCTCTCCATCCAACATGTGGTGACCTCCTGCCTGGGACTGAACTCAGGTTGCTAGCTTTGTGAACAGCCTCATGCCTGGGATTTTTTTTTGTATTAAGATTTTTTTTCATATACAAACAAATTGAGTTTATGCCCTTGTCCCATTAACCCTCCCCTCATTCCCCTCCTCTCCTCTCCCACCTTCCTTCCCTTCACCAAACCAGCCCTGTCTCTCCTGTTCTCCTGTCCCTCTGCTTGTGTGGATCACAGGGCTCCTTTAGAAATGTCTGTGCTGGTAAGGAACCAGGTCTCTGGTAGTATATGTGGTTCTTCCGTGGGCAAAATCACAAGTAGGGAGGCTCCCCTTCCTTTTGTGCAGCACCTGCCCTAGAGATGCTTTCTGGGAGTAGTTATTTTTCCTGAGATTCTTACTGACCTGCGGAGGATGTTGATATTTCAGCTGTTGTGTGGATCTGATGAGAGTAGAGCTCATTGCAGTGAGCTCCTGGATGCAGCAGCCCTGTTGCGACTGGAGTATCTTGGCCAGCAGTACACCGCAGCCCACCTTTAGGCTCTTACAATTTTACCATTCTTTCTTCTGCAAGGCGCCCAGGGCTTTGGGATGAAGAGAGGTTTTGACGGCCTGATGAGGGCTGAGTTTCCAGGGTGGCCAATATTCTGCTTTCTGGCTAGTTGTGGTTTTCTGCCTCACTAATCTTCCATTGCAATAGGGTGTTAGAGCTGTTCTTATCTATGGGTACAATAAGAAGTGTTAAATGGTTGTTTATTATCAAGTCATTTATCGTTAACACTAAGACATCTGTTCCTACCTAGTGACTATTTTCTCCCCTTCCATTGTTGGTTGGACAGATTTACAGTACCAATTCCGGGGATTTTTATGAGGGTTCTGGGGAACTGAACTCAAGTCTCATTGCTTGCAAGGCAATCCCCTTAGTCTCCTTCTTTCACTTTTAAAAAACTTATTGCTATTCGTGGGATGAATAAGTAGAAATCTCACTCTCCCCTACAGAGTATGCTCTGGAGAATCACACACATTTTGTCTAATGGCTATGGCGTGTGGAATGGAATGGGCAGGGGGGGTTGATATATTCATTTAATTTCTTTCCCCACTGAAAGGCAGTCTTCAAGAAAAGACTGTACTGAAGAGACCATTTTAGCCTGAAATTTATATAGTAGCCCTCAAACTCCCAGGCAGCCATTTCCAAATTTTTCCTAAGGGAGTAATTTTTGAGGTTTCAGGAGGATGACAAGTTTGAAGGCAGCCAGGGCTACATAGTTCCAGGGCAGTGTAGGTGATATAGATAGTCTAAAAAGCAAAAACAATACTTTTCACTTATCACAGTCCTCACAATACTGCTAAGGTGATATCTTCATCTTTTGGTAACTTGGGAAGCCTAACACAGAGAAATTAATTGAAGCTAAATTGCTGGAGCTCTCATAGCTAGCAAGTGGTGGGAGTAAGACTTGTGCCCGGACCTTTCCCGCTTCTCAGCTACCTGGTCTTTCCAGAGTGTATGCTACGCAGATGCAGAGCAAAGCTGTCCTATATCTAAGACTGGGTCCAATCTTCTGAAGGATTCCACCCCTCCTCACAAAAAGGCTTTCAGCCTTCATGTAAAGACAGGCCCACCCCTTACTTCATTTCTGTGTGTGTGTGTGTGTGTGTGTGTGTGTGTGTGTGTGTGTGTGTGTGTCTCAGAGGGCACTGTGTGTCCTTGTGGAAGACCAAGGGTGACTTCAAGAATCATCCTGGATTGCCTTTACCTCCTTTTTGCTTCACTCAGTTCTTTCTCAGGTTCTGCCCACTAGGGCCTGAAGTGCAGGCCATCACCATTTCTGCCTGGCTTTCCTTTTTAAATGTGGGACCTGGGATCTGAACTCAGGACCTTCTGCTTGTGAGGTAGAGTCTTAACCCCTGAGCCATCTCTCCAGCCCTTTACTTCATTTCTGAGGGCTTGGTATTGGCTCTTTGATTGCCCATCTGCTCCAGGTTCATGTCTCAGTTATTTGGTTTCCCTGCTCCTTGGCCTGCCCTCTCCTCTTAGCCCACCTTCCATTGCCTGCTTCATGGGTTAGAGTTTAACTTGACATTCCTGCCAAATGGCTTCTTTATCTTGGGCATGTTATGTTCTCATGCAGCCTGGCTGAACAAGGGAACATCCCAGGAAAAGTTTAAGTTCTCAACAGTGAAAGTGACAGAGAGGAAAGTCCAAGCCACCCTTGTGAGCAATCTTTTAGGAAATATAAGGTAGTTACTAGTCAGTGGCTTGGAACTTGACTTACTTAGCGGTGATTGTGATAATCCTTCTGGAGCTTCTTCTCTGGGTAATTTCTGTTTTTCCTTGGTTGCCTCCAAGCCTGACAACCTGAGTTCCATTCTGGTACCCACATGGGGGAAGGAAGAGAACTGACACTTGCAAATTGTCCTCTGACTTCCACAAGAGCATTGTAGCATAGTCCCCCAAACAGAAATAATTAAATGGAAGAAAAGAAAATACTTTCCCATGAAGCTCCAGTTAAGATTGCCCTAACACTTCCTCACCTTCCTGGTCTGATTATGTAGTCTAGCATGCATGCAACTGTGGACTTCACCTTATGAAGGCAGAATAAATATGATTTGTGACTAATGATGCTTTCCTTCTACTTGGTCACAGCCATCTGCTCCCCAAGTATCTTCTTACTTTTTTCCTTTCTCTCCTGAGACTGGAACTGAATTCTGCTTTCTAATGTGCTCATCAAGAGTATTGACAACTTCTACAATCTGTGCTGCTTGACATGTGGAAACAGATGTCCTGTCTTGGACAGTGGATAAAGAATAAACAATGGCAGCCAGTTGGGACAACAACCCAACAAAACAAAATGAAACTTGGTTGGTTGTGTGTCTTCTGAATGACATACTCAGCCTTCTCTCCTTTAAGAATTTGGGTTCTGTCTGTTCAGCCCTTCAAGATTCTGCTTCAACATGGAGTTTCTAACTCTCATAGTCCGTGCTAACTCTCTTGTAACAACTTCTTGCTTTGCAAGCTGTTCTTCATTACTTTGGGAGGCAGTATTTCTATATAGTCCTTAGATGTTCTAAAGCAGTGATCCTTGGCTGCTGTTTTTGAGCCATGAATTCCTTCTGGAATCTGATGGATGCGATTTGCCTTTTCAAAAATGTACTTGCTTATATGCATATACACATACAAATTCAGGGCCATCATAGATCCCTCGAAGTCTATGCGTGAGGGTAAGTTTCTGTCTTCTGTTAACCTAGCACATCATTTATTTTTCCTTCCTTCTTCCAGTCAAGCTACCACTATGGAATAGACCTTGTAAACTAATACACTTCATCAACCTTTTCACCTCAAGGAATGTGAGGCTTACATTCCCCCTTTCAGAGTTGCACTTTGCTCCCATAAACACCATTATCCTTAAGTCTCCAGTGTGGGAACAGGTAAACATGGACTGGCAGACTGGTGAAATCAATGGATCCTCTTAAGTCAATTTTTTTTCTTTTTCTGGTGGTGACATTGTTTTGGGGTTAACTGAAATAAGTGGGTGAAAACACTGAAAAATTAAAGGCAATTCTCCCAAGGGAATTTTTCTTTTTTTTTAATAACATTTTTTATTATTATTTCAGCTCATATAAACTTAGTAGGTACACCAGTTCCCTTCCTCCCTTCTCCTCCCCCCATCCCCCTACTCCCCCTCCCCTCACTTCTCCCTCCCCATCCCCCAGTGCCTCCCCCCCAATCCCCAGAGAATCCTTTAATGTGCATGCCAGACTCTCCTCTAGGCCCTCCTCTCTGATGAGGTGCAAAGACCCAGTGGCATTTCCCAGAACCCTTTCCTGTGTTCTCCTTAAGCATAGGAACACTATTGGGACTGTCAATCCCTTGTCTCCAAGGATCTTGGTGCCTTTAGCAAATGCTAGACTTTGTGAGGTCAATAGTGTGTTGGACATTGTGCAGGGCATGCAAAGTCCAATTATGATTGCTTCAGCCCTAACTTGTGTGGAGTATCTCGCAAATCATTGCTCCTCCCATCCTTTTGCTCTTACAATCTTACCGCCCCCTCTTCCGCAAATTTCCCTGAGCTTCAGGATGGGGAGAGATTAGTCTGGCCTAGTTCTAGGTGGTCGATATAGAGTCTCTGAAGTTCTGGATTGTGGTTTGTTGATTTTCTTTTGCAGTTTTGCTGCTCCTGCAATGCCCTTCACTCCATCCTGATGGGCATTGTATGTCACCCCTTGCAGTCCTTGATGGAGGCCTATTTTCTCTGCTGTAACATGGTCCCCTCTCTCCTTGTTTCTGGTGTGGCCCTCCAACCCCATCCCTCCTGTTCATAATCCTTGCAATTACTGTAAGTATTACATAGATTTATCTTTGAGTGTCTCTAGGTGGGCTGGGTGGGTTTGGTACTAGGAGCCACCTATTAGGGAGTACATACGGCGCTTAACTTTCTGTGTCTGGGATACTTCACTTAATATAATTGTTTCTAATGACATCCATTTCCCGGCAAATTCCAGTCATTCATTTTTTTTGATGGCTGAGTAGTACTCCATTGTATAGATGTACCAGTGTTTCCTTATCCACTCGTCAACTGTTGGACATTTGGGTTGATTCCATGACTTTGCTATTGTAAACAGTGCTGCTATGAACATGGTCGTGCTTCGTGCTTGTGCTATCGAGGTGAACCTCTGCTGTATGGGGGGTTATTCCCAAAAGTGGAATCGCAGGGTCATATGGCATTTCAATCTTTAACTTTTTTAAGAATCGCCAGATGGCTCGCCAGAGTGGCTGTATGAGCCTGCATTCCCACCAGCAATGTAGGAGAGTTCCCCTCTCTCCACATCCTCTCCAACATTTGTTGTTGTTTGTATTGTGGATTTTTGCCATCCTGACCGGGGTGAGATGATATCCAAGGGAATTTTTCTGTAGAGTTTGACAATAATAATGGCCACCTTTCACTCTTTTTTCGTTTTGAACTGTGACCCCATGTCACAGTTACTCTGCATCTTGCTGATACATCCATGATCAAGAGGCTTAGGGAAACAAGGCATTGTATTCTGACTAACAATTGTCTGGTTACAGTTGCTAGTCTAGATTGGCAAGAGAACTCACATAAGTACCAGGGGCTGAGGGAACTGGCCACACCAAATCCACAGGACTATTAAGAGGGAGGCAAACTTCCCTTGCCAGACAGCATGTCCGTTAAAGTGTGCCCAAGAATGCGAACTTATTTAACCAGCTCTCTCCATTTTATTCACTTGCCCAGGGAAAGGTTCTATTTAATACAGGCTGGGTCTCCTCTACCAATTAGAAAATCTCCTGCAGTGTTGCCCAGGATTTAATTCAACTACTAATTCTTCATAACTGTGTCCAGAGTTCCAGCCTTCAATTGCCAAGTTGACATTATCTATCTATCTATCTATCTATCTATCTATCTATCTATCTATCTATCTATCTATCTCTCTATCTATCATACCCTGCTTCTTCCCCTTCCTCTGGCAGTCCCCTCTTGCATTTCCTCTGTCCATTCTTCCAGGCACTTTGCCTCACTGATTGGACAAGCACATCTATCAATTTGCTCTCAGACGGTCTTCCTGTCTTTCTTACCTGCTGGTCTCCCATGTCAGAGCCTCAGCCTTGTCTCAGATGTGTTCTCACTGCCAACATTGACTTTAGCCAACACACCTTTGAAATCCACTAATTCGGGGCCTGTCCCTGAAAGTTACCTGGTCTCTTAACTGATTTCCCAGCACCAAGGCTTATGTACCTTCAAACCATATCACATAATAGTTTCAACGTGATCTAAATAATATCAACTGTGTCATTCCCAGCTTCAAGGGAGCATATGCAGATTGTGTTGTTTTTAGTTTGTTTTAGGTGCATACTGTCCTTGTAGACTGAGCATGCTCACATTTGTATTCTCATTACCTAAAGCAGTACTTGAGTATCACAAGTACTCATCAAAGGTGTCTGGCTCTCTGATTAAATGAATGACTACGTATGGCTTTCTTGGCCTCATCTAGAAGTCTTTCCCCTAATAGTTTGAACTCTTTTGTCCTGCAGCCATCACTGCCCTACCTGGTTCCAACCCATGCTCACACCATGCACTTTGCATACTTGGATGTTTTGCATCTGGTGTTGACTCTAGTAGAAATGCTTCTCTTGGCACGCCATCCATCCACTGTGGTGATGGCCTTGAAGCCCCAGCTCAGCTATCACCTGCTTATCTGTAGCTTCTCCTGACAGGCTGTTTTCTACCCTCCCCCCAGGTCCTATTGATTCTATAGCAATCAGAATGAATTCTCTCTCCTCTGGTTCTAATGGCCGTCACTCATACCTATTAACCAGAGCTACCATTTTGTAAAGCCTCCACCTTAGCAAGGTGATGATTTCATAAAGACCACACCTCCAGTCTTTTCTTCCCCACATCCCTCGTGAACCCTAGGCAGCTCCTTAGCAACACGTGAGGCAAAAAAAGATTGTGAACCCACCCAGGGTCTCTCTCTCTCTCTCTTCTCCTGCTCTCCAAGCTCTCTGGGCTCTCCGCCTATCCCCTCCTTTCTTCTTCCTCCCACCAAACTGTCCTGGCAGCTCTCTCCCTGTCTCCGGCCTTAAGCTATTTCTTCTGCTCTAATCCT
This sequence comes from Typhlomys cinereus, assembly GCA_023101885.1. NCBI lineage: Eukaryota > Metazoa > Chordata > Mammalia > Rodentia > Platacanthomyidae > Typhlomys > Typhlomys cinereus. Next base: position 332,404 of record JALPQD010000267.1, read on the forward strand.
ACCCAACCTTAAAGCTAAACTATAATTCCTTTGGCCACCAGGCTCAGAACTCTAAGTAAACTCCTCTTCCTTAAATCTCTGTCTCATGTCAGTTTCTCTTTATTCATGGACCTCCACACATGGTCCGTTCCACATTCCTTTCCCCTGCTGACCTAACAATACCATTCCCAGGACATTGCCTCCTTTGTATTACGTTCATTCATATAGGCAACTGTCTTACAATGCTGTGTGTTGCTTAAAGATGGGGGCTGGATGTTGTGGTCTTATGCACTGTAGTATCCCTAACATAGAGACTAGTGCCTGAATGCTAACAACACAGGATTTACCTCTTATGTTGGTGTCATACATGTTCTGATTTATTTATATTTAAAACATTTTTAGTGACAAATATAGTCTCACATGTCTCTATCCCAAGTGGTTATCAGCACTGAACCTAAAATGATCAAATCCAAAGTTACTACCTGTGCCAGTTAGTTCCTTAATTTCATATTCCTGTTGTAATGAATACATGACCCAAACAATTTATGGGAACAGGAAGCTTCTTATGCCAGATTACAGTTGTTCACGCTGGCAGGAGCATTACCAGCTGAAGCCTAGGGAACTGGCCACACTATGCCCACAGCAAGAGCAGAGAGTGGGCAAGGACCAATGTTGCATTATAGCTTGCAAACTTGCCAGTATGCCAGTCAGCTCTCTCTCTCTCTCTCTCTCTCTCTCTCTCTCTCTCTCTCTCTCATCCACCTATCCAGGGAATGTTCCCATCTACCATGTGCTGGGTCTTTCCATGTCAATCATACAATCAAGACAATCTCCTTCAGGCTTGCTAGAATTCTACCTTTACTAAATAATTCTTCATATGCATGCCCAGAGATTCAGCTTGCCAGTGTCAAGTTGGCAGTTGCAACTGTTACAAATACCATCTTTGCTATTGCCATGAGGCAAACTACCAAATCTCTTGCCTCAGTTATTGCAATGGTCTTGAAGTGGTCTTCTCCCCTCTATCCTACACAGTCCTCTGTGCCTCTAGTCTGTTATCAACACTGACCCTATGGAGAACTTTTGGTGATCTCCCCCTTTATGTGAAGTAAAATCCAAAGTTATTCACTGTGCCAGTTAATTTTAGCAGTCAAACTGACACTTGACATGGGCCTCTGGGCACACCTATGAAGACATATTTATTTAGGGCAAACCTTTAAGAGATTGTCTTTAATTGCATTTGATGAGGGAAGACCTAGCCTGCAGTGCATAGGATTATTCATTGGGCAGATGGATACAATGGTTTGGCAAACCTGGCAGAAAGCTTTTTTTTTTATTATTTCCGCTCAAACAAACTTTTAAAAAATTTATTTATTTTTCTGCTCATACAAACATAATAGGTACCCCTGTTTCTTCCCTCCCTCCACCCCTCCCTGAACCTCCCTGCTCCTTCCCCTTTTCTTCTTCCTCTCCCCCTCCCTCCCTTTCTCCCAGTGCCCCCTCCCCCCATCTCTGAAGCATCCTTTAATGTGTATATCAAACTTTCCTCTGGGTCCTCCTCTCTGATGAGGTGTAAGGACTCAGTTCCATTTCCTAGAACTCTTTCTTGTGTTCCCCTTAAGTAGAGGAACACTATTGTGACTGTTAATCCCTTGCTTCTAAGGATCTTAGTGCCTTTAGTCCATGCTAGACTTTGAGGGGTCAACGATATGTTGGTCATTACGCAGATCATGCAGAGTCCTGTTATAATTGCTTCGGCCCTAACTTGTGTGGAGTATCTTGCATATCATAACTCCTCCCATCCTTGTGCTCTTACAATCTTACTGCCCCCTCTTCCGCAAATTTCCCTGAGCTTCAGGATGGGGAGAGATTACGCAGGCCTGATTCCAGGAGGTTGCTATAGAGTCTCTGATATTCTGAATTATGGTTTGTTGATTTTTTTTTCAGTTTTGCTGTTCCTGCAATGCCCTTGGCTCCATCCTGATGGGTATTGGATGTCACCCCTTGCAGTCCTTGATGGTGGCCTATTATCTCTGCTGTAGCATGATCCCCTCTCTTCTTGCTTCTGGTGGGGCCCTCCTTCCCCTTCTCTCCTGTTTATAATCTTAGCAATTACTGTAAGTATTAAGAGATTTATCTTTGAATGTGTCTCTAAGTGGGTTTGGTATTAGGATCCACCTATTAGGGAGTACATACAGCGCTTAATTTTCTGTGTCTGGGATACTTCACTCAATATAATTGTTTCTAATTCCATCCATTTCCTGGCAAATTTCATTAATTGATCATTTTTGATGGCTGAATAGTATTCCATTGTATAAATGTACCACATTTTCCTTATCCACTCGTCAACTGTTGGACATTTGGGCTGATTCCATGACTTTGCTATTGTAAACAGTGCTGCTATGAACATGGCCGTGCTTGTGCTATCGAGGTGAATTTTTGCTGTATGGGGGGTTATTCCCAAAAGTGGAATCGCAGGGTCATATGGCATTTCAATCTTTAACTTTTTTAAGAATCACCAGACGGCTCGCCAGAGTGGCTGTATGACCCTGCATTCCCACCAACAATGTAGGAGAGTTCCCCTTTCTCCACATCCTCTTCAGCATTTGTTGTTTGTATTGTGGATTTTTGCCATCCTGACTGGGGTGAGATGATATCTCAGGCAGGTTTTGATTTGCATTTCCCTGATGGCTAAGGAAGTGGAGCATTTTTTTAAGATATTTGTTAGACATTTTAATTTCATCCCTGGTAAAGTTTCTTTGAAGTTCCAGGGCCCATTTTTTAATTGGGCCATTGGTTTCCTTGATGTTTAGTTTTCTAAGTTCTTTGTGCACTCTGGATAGTTGAGCTCTATCAGATATGTGGTTAGTGAAGATTTTCTTCCATTCTGTGGGTTGCCTTTACGCTCGAGTTACAATCTCTTTATCTGAACAGAAGCTCTTTAATTTCACAAGATCCCATCTGTTGAGTGTTGGTTGTAGTGACTGTGCTGTTGGATGTCCGTTTAGGAACTGTTGGCCTAGCCCAGTCATCTCAGGAAGTTCCCTATCATTTCAACTTGTTTTTTCTAGTCTCTGGCCTTATATCAAGGTCCTTGATCCATTTGGAATTAATTCTTGTACATGGCGACAAGTATGGGTCCAGTTTTAATCTTCTGCATGTGGATATCCAGTTTTGCCAGCACCATTGTTGAAGATGCTGTACTTTTTCCATTGGATTTTTGGGCCCCTTTGTCAAAGATCAAATGGCTGTATTTTTGTGGGCTTATATCTGGGTCTTCAACCCTTATCCATTGATCTGTGTGTCTGTTTTGGAGCCAGTACCAGGCTGTTTTTACAACTATGGATTTGTAGTATAGACTAAGGTTTGGTATGGTGATACCTCCAGCAGTGTTTTTGTTACTCAGGATTGTCTTTGCTATCCTGGGTCTTTTGTGCCTCCATATGAATTTTGAGATTGTTGGTCAACTTCTTTAAAGAATTGCTTTGGGACTTTAATTGGCATAGCATTGAATCTGTATAATGCCTTTGGTAAGATGGTCATTTTTATGATGTTGATTCTGCCAATCCAGGAACATGGGAGGTCTTTCCACCTTCTGGTGTCTTCTGCAATTTCTTTGTTTAGGGTTTTAAAGTTTTGATCATAAAAGTCTCTTACTTGTCTAGGTTTATGCCAAAGTATTTCATTTTTTTTATTAAAAATTTAATTATACATTTTAAAATTTTTTACCAGTTCCCTCCCTCCCCCCTCCTCCCCCCGAACTCCCTCCTCCGCCTCCTCTCCCTCCCCATCCCCCAGTGCCTCCCCCGAATTCCCAGAGAGTCCTTTATTGTGTACGCCTAACTCTCCACTGGGTCCCCCTCTCTGATGACATATTAGGAACCAGTGGCATTTCCATAAGCCCTTTCTCTTGTTCCCCTTAAGCATAGGATCTCTACTATGGCTGTCAATCGCTTGCCTCCAGGGATCTCGGTGTCCTTAACAGATGCTAGAATTTATGAGGGCAACAGTGCACTGGAATTGCGCAGGGCATGCAAAGTCCCATTATGATTGCTTTGGCCCCAACTATTGTTGAGAATCTTGCAAATCGTTGCTCCTCCCATCCTTTTCCTCTTACAATCTTACTGCCCCCTCTTCCGCAAATGTCCCTGAGCTCCAGGATGGGGAGAGATTAGGCTGGCCTAGTTCTAGGTGATTGATATAGAGTCTCTGAAGTTCTGGATTGTGCTTTGTTGATTTTCTTTTGCAGTTTTGCTGCTCCTGCAATGCCCTTCACTCCATCCTGCTGGGCACTGTATGTCACCCCCTGGCCAGAGACAAAAAGCTGTTAAACTGGAGTCTTGTTATAATAGCACATTCAAGGGTAGATGTAATAAGAGTAGGAAACCTCAGTGAGGGAGGGGCCCATCACCCATTTGCAAAATGATTACTTTTTATCTGCTAGACTATATGCCCTCCCCTTCTGGTGAGATCAGGAAAGAACGTCTGTGAACTTAACCAGGTTTCTCATTACTTACTTGCAGACCTTGATGGAGGCCTATTTTCTCTGCTGTAACATGGTCCCCTCTCTCCTTGTGTCTGGTGTGGCCCTTCTACCCCATCTCTCTTGTTCATAATCCTTGCAATTACTGTGTTTCATAGGTTTACTTTTGAGTGTCTCAATGTGGGCTGGGTGAGTTTGGTACTAGGAGCCACCTATTAGGGAGTATTTATGGCACTTAATTTTCTGGGTTTGGGATACTTCACTTAATATAATTGTTTCTAATGACATCCATTTCCCAGCAAATTCCAGTAATTCATCATTTTTGATGGCTGAGTAGTACTCCATTGTATAGATGTACCACTCTTTCCTTATCCACTCGTCAACTGTTGGACATTTAGGTTGATTCCATGACTTTGCTATTGTAAACAGTGCTGCTATGAACATGGTCGAGCTTGTGCTATTGAGGCGAACCTCTGCTGCATGGGGGGTTATTCCCAAAAGTGGGATAGCAGGGTCATACGGCATTTCAATCTTAATTTCTTTAAGAATCTCCAGACGGCTCACCAGAATGGCTGTATGAGCCTGCATTCCCACCAACATTGTAGTTGAGTTCCCCTCTCTCCACATCCTCTCTAGCATTTGTCATTGTTTGTATTGTGGATTTTTGCCATCCTGACCCGGGTGAGATGATATCTCAGGGAAGTTTTGATTTGCATTTCCCTGATGGCGAAGGAAGTGGAGCATTTTTTAAAGATATTTGTTAGACATTTTAATTTCATCCCTGGTAAAGTTTCTTTGAAGTTCCAGGGCCCATTTTTTAATTGGGCCAGTGTTTTCCTTGGAGTTTAGTTTTCTAAGTTCTTTGTGCACTCTGGACAGTAGAGCTCTGTCAGATATGTGGTTAGTGAAGATTTTCTCCCATTCTGTGGGTTGCCTTTGAGCTCGTGTGACAATCTCTTTATCTGAACAGAAGCTCTTTAATTTCACAAGATCCCAACTGTTGAGAGTTGGTAGCAGTGACTGTGCCATTGGATGTCTGTTTAGGAAATATTGGCCTAGCCCAATCAGCTCGAGGGAGTTCCCTAACCTTTCAACTATGGTTTTTAAAGTCTCTGGCCTTAAATCAAGGTCCTTGATCCATTTGGAATTAAGTCTTGTACATGGTGACAAGTATGGGTCCAGCTTTAATCTTCTGCATGTGGAGATCCAGTTTTGCCAGCACCATTTGTTGAAGATGCTGTTCTTTTTCCATTGGATTCTTTGGGCCCCTTTGTCAAAGACCAAATGGCTCTATTTTTGTGGGCTTATATCTGGGTCTTCAACCCTTATCCATTGATCTGTGTGTCTATTTTGGAGCCAGTACTAGGCAGTTTTTATAACTATGGATTTGTAGTATAAACTACGGTTTGGTATGGTAATACCTCAAGCAGTGTTTTTGTTACTCAGGATTGTCTTTTCTATCCTGGGTCTTTTGTGCCTCCATATGAATTTTGAGATCATTTGGTCAACTTCTTTAAAGAATTGCTTTGGGATTTTAATTGGTATAGCATTGAATTTGTATATTGCCTTTGGTAGGATGGTCATTTTTACAATGTTGATTCTACCAATCCAGGAACAAGGGAGGTCTTTCCACCTTCTGGTGTCTTCTGCAATTTCTTTCTTTAGGGTTTTAAAGTTTTCATTGTAAAGGTCTTTTACCTCCTTGGTTAGGTTTATACCAAGGTATTTCATTTTTTTCGGGGCTATAGTAAATGGGATTGTTTCTCTCAAGGCTTTTTCACTTCTTTCATTCTGTGCATATAGGAAGGCCTCTGATTTTTGCACATTTATTTTGTATCCTGCCACCCTGCTGAACTTCTCAATTAGTTCCAGGAGCTTCCTGGTGGAGTTTTTGGGATCACTCAGGTTTAAGATCATGTCATCTGCAAATAGAGATAACTTGCCTTCTTCCTTGCCGATTTGAATCCCTTTTATCTCCCTTTCTTGTCTTATGGCCTCAGCTAAAACTTTAAGTATAATATTGAATAAAGTGGTGAGAGTGGACAGCTTTGTCTAGTTCCTGATCGAAGCGAGAATGCTTCAAGTTTTTCCCCATCAAGTATAATCCTTTCTGTGGGCTTGTTGTATACCGCTTTTATTATATTGATAAAGGTTCTTTCCATTCCAACCTTCTCTAGGGTTTTGATCATAAAGGGCTGTTGGATCTTTTAAAAGCTTTTTCTGCATCTATCGAGAGTATCTGCTTCCTTTATCCCTACCTCTCCTGGGCAATGTGGCCAAGAGCTCATTCTTTAGAACCACAACACATTGGTTCAGATTCTGTGTCTACCATTTATGAATGATGTGATGTAGAAGAAATGAGCAGCTAGTAAATTCCAGATGCCATTCTAGGTGCTGGGACTCCAACAGTTCCAGAATGAGGAAACAGCAAGGAGAGTTGGGGAGATGGCTCAGTGGTTAAAGCCCTTGCCTTACCACCAAATTAATTTAAATTCAGATCCCTAGATCCCAAGTAAAAATGTCTATTGGATATGGTAGCCCCCTGGAATTCTAACCCTAAAAGGTGGAACTTTCATATCACTTTATCAGGAAAGATGTCTTTGATCCACCACATTCTCTTTATAAAATAGAAACACCAAAGCACACTTTGTTACCTTAGCCTACTTCACTTAGCAATATTTGGCTGTGTTCCTATATATTTATTTTCCCTCTTCCCCAATAAGAATATAAACCCCACGAAGATGGGAACTTTGCTTGATTCATTCACTCTTGTAGTCCCGGCACCTAGAATGGCATCTGGAACTTACTAGCTCCTCATTTGCTGAACAAATGAATAAAAGATAAGAGAAAATGAAAATAAACAGCATGAATTCTTTGCCAAGAGAACATGGCAGTGAAAACATAAGTGGTACTTAGATAAAGATAAGAATATTCTGATGGTATAAACAAAGACAAAGGGAAAACCAAGGTGTATTCTTTTCTCATCTTCCGTAAGGGTAACCATACTTGTGTGCATGTTCAGTTTCATTAACTAAGAAGTATACTGGGTGCATATAATGTTTGTTCATGAAAGTTTTCAGGGTGCCGAAGTTACCGTTCAGGGTTTCACAGTCTTTCTTGGGGAGACCATCAGGGAGTTTTGAAGGGCTGCAGAACTGACAAGTAGGAACCATCACACAGGGACTGGTGAGGATGGGGGATGTATCCCACAGGACAGAAGACAGGATGTGGATAGGGATTTGGAGTCTGGGTAGGTTTTGCTCAGAGAAGGACAGTGGCCCAGGTGTGTGTGGCTCTCTCAATGGAGGTGTCTACTTTGTGTGATGACAGGAGACTCAAAAGGATGCAGGGGAGCAGAGCCCGGATGAAGCTGAGGCTTTCTTTGAGAGAGGGAGCAGTGTGGGGGGGAGATGGAAGAATAGAATGGGCAGTTACAAGAGCATGCAGGGCTTGGGGGTAGGTGATAATAACTTGGAGTAGAACTTCAGCTTAGGGGAGATTCATTTGTAGGCATCATAGTAGGCCTTGGTGATTGTATGGGTATTTTGAGGTGAGGAATAGTAAAATTGAGAGATGATACCCATGATTTGAGCCTGGGAAATTGGTGATGCCGTTACTTTCAATAGGGAAATCAGGAAGGAAACTGTTTTGGCATCTGGTGCAGTCAGGAGAGGGCATTGGGTAAACAAGTTGTTCAGCTCATTCTTTATTGTTTTTAAATGTTGAGAGAGAGAGAGAGAGAGAGAGAGAGAGAGAGAGAGAGAGAGATGTGTGCCACAGCCTTTCCTTTAATATGGGCACTACCTTTGACTTCCTTAGCTGTGGCCACAGAAGTTATGTTACATAGCACATGCAGTAGGTGTTGAGTGAATGTCATTGGTGGAGGTCACTAATAGCCACCTTGGATGGTAAATTCAAAGGGTCCTCTGGATGCTTATCCCTTTTAACTCAAAGTTACAGATACTTGTAGGCATCAATAACCTCTCATCACATCCACGAAAAATTGGGCTTCTTTCTTCTTTCGTCATTTAAGGCTGTTGTAAGGGATCAAGCTTCCAAGTTAATGCCGGGATTGCCAGTTTTAGCATTAAAATTAGGAACCCCGGGGAATCTTCTGTTCCAGGCAAACTGACATGGCTTTCAAGGATTACAGTTCCAGAACACATCTGTTGATCCAGGCCTGGTGGTAAGTAGAGGTAGAAGAATCAGGAGTTCAAGGTCAGACTGAGCTATGTGAGACCTCGTTTCAGAAAATCAAAGACAAAACTCAAAAACAGGGGGCAGGAGAGGTGGCTCATGTGCCTTGCCAGTGGAAGGTCCTGAGTTCGGATCCTAGACCCCATCTATAGAAGCCGGGCGGAAGCGGGGGCGGCCTGTGTTTCTGGTCCTGGTAGGGCGGAGCCTGTGAATCCCGGGGCAGAGTAAACAAGGAGGAGGTGGAGGTGTCCATGGTGGTTCCCGAATTCGTCCGTGGTTCTACACACACACATACATACACACACCTGCACACATGCATACATGCACAATTGAATAAATAATAAAAAAAACCCTCAAAAACAAAACCATTGAATAAAATCCTCTGCTGAACCCATCGGCTGGATCGTAATGTTACATAGCTAGACAAGGATTAGCAGGTTTGAAAAGCACTGAGAGTAGAACCCTTTCTCCCTACATGGTATTTCCCCGGTAATACTAGAAAGGAAAGCATCAGTGTTGCCCCTCTTTAAGATTGAAGATACAATATAAAAAGATGGAGGTATTTGAGCTTTGCTGAGGCCTGTTAAAGGAATGTTCTTTCCATTTGGAAACAGAATGTGGGCCTTGGACATGGCTCAGCTGGTGAAAGAATTTGCCTGGCAAGGTTAAAGACCTGAGTTCAAATCTTAGAACCCATAGAAAACCTGATGTAGTAGCACACATCTGTAGTTTCAGAGGCTCATGGGCCAGTTCTGGTCTAGAGTGTGCAACTCAACATAAACAAGAGAGCCTTTTTTTCTCAAAAAATAAAACCAAACATAGAGAAGTAGAAAGAGAGAACTGATTTCCAAAAGTTGTCTCTTCTGACTTCCACACATACACTCTGGTGTGTGTGTGTGTACATGTGCTTACACACACACACACACACACACACACACACACACACACACACACACAAAACTAAACAATAGGGTGAGTTTTCTCTGACTAGGGGTGTAAATGACTTTCTAAACTGAAAATTACTTTCTATTTCTCCTCCAATATCAGTTAATTCACTTGGGGCTGGTATGGCTCAGCCAGTAACTGCAAATCTGGCAACCTGAATTTTTTTATTATATTTATTGTCCCCCAATCATAAAGCTTAATAGGTACCCTGTCATCTTTCTCCCTCCACCCCTCCCCAGTCCCCCTTGCACCTTCCCCCCTTTTCTCCTTCCTTCCACCTTCCACCCTCTCCTTCTCCCAGTGTCTCCCCCTTCCCCTTCCCATTCCCTTCAGTATCCTTTAGTGTGAATGCCAAACTTCCCTCTGAGTCCTCCACTCTAGTGAGGTGTAAGGACTCAGTGGCATTGCCCAGAGCCCTTTCTTGGGTTCCCCTTTGGTATGGGAACACTATTATGACTGTCAATCTCTTGGCTCTAAGGATACTAGTGCCTGTGACTCATGCTAGAGTTTGGGGGGCCATTGACATGTCAGTCATTGCGCAGGTCATGCAAAGTCCGATTATGGCTACAGCAACCCTAACTTGTGTGGAGTATCTTGGATATCATTGGTTCTCCCCATCTTTAGGCTCTTACATTCTTTCCTCCCACTCTTCCGCAAGTTTCCCTGAGCTTTAGGATGGAGGAAGATTTGGCTGGTCTGGTTCCAGGTGAATAATGTAGGGTTTCTGGTGTTCTGGATTGTGGTTTATTGTTGTTTTCAGTTTTGGCAACCTGAATCTGATCCCAAGAGTCCACAAGGTGAAAGGAGAGAACCGACTTCTGAAAGCTGTCCTCTGACCTCCACATACGTACCATGATATGTGCATTCCATGGCCTGTGCACATCCGCACCTGTTCTCTTGTCCTCCCTTCCCACTAAGTTATTCCACCTGGTCCTGTCAACCATCTGTCCAGAAGACCACCTCTCAGCTGATTCACTTGAAGACATTTTGAGGGGGATAATAATAATAATATCAATACTAATCCCCTTAATAGATAATGTACTTATTACCCCCAGTAGCTCTTCCCTTGATGCAGTTGTTTGCACTAAATCTGACCACTTTGATGAGGTCTAACTTTTCCGTTCCTCTTTGCATTTTCTTCTGAGGATACTGACCAGAATCCTAGCATGCTTACCTTGATAGTCTTGCTCTTTCTTTGAGGACCCCCTGCAGTTATTTGCTAGCCTTTATTGCCAAACCTGCCTGCTGTCTTGAACTCTTAACACACAAGCTTTTCTTCCTCTCCCCGTCTTTCTCCATCTAGCAGTTACAAAGATTTGTAGCTTATGTGTCCTGCTGTTTTCCTCTCAAACTCTAATGGACAGTTTTCCAGCTCCCTTCTGAGTCTGTTTTTTAAAACTCTTTTATTAATGAGATTAAGAATCCACAAAAGGGAAGCCTCCTGTTCACAGTAGCACTCAATCCAGATGGCCCTTCTCTTTTGTTGGTCTCTTTAGTGATGCTTCAATTTCCTTGTAAATGTGGATGATGTAGCCCTAACTCTTACTTCACAGTCATCTGAAGAAGCTGGCAAGATAATATGGCATGCTAGCTTACCATTTTGCAAGTGGCTATTTCAGCCTTACCAACAAAGCCACCTGAGATTCCTAGGAACAGATAAAAACCCATGTGCAATCTGTCACTGTTTGGTTTTTATTGCCAAGATAATTTTGTAAAGTTAATGAGTAGCTGGGTTAGAGTGGAGGAAAGGATACAGCTAGGATGGAGTGAGGATGTCAAAGACAGTCCCCACATTCGCTGAATAAAGGTGAAGAAACCATCCTTGGTGGGCAATCTCTATTCTGCTTCTTGGCAAGACATTGGGTAGAGGTTGAGCTGCTTGAAACGGTCGCCATTACCATCAAAATGCTTTTATGAAGGACATAATAGCTGATTAATTCTGAACAAAGAGTACACAGAAAAGTACTCATCTCTGAACCTTCAAGTTTAATGTTATGGTTAGTGACAAAATATTGACATAGATATATCCCAGATGGATTTAAACCTGTATGGTTTAAATTACTCACTGTATGTTGCAGTTAGATAGCTAGATGGACATTAACAACTGAGGAGACCATCGAAGGTAGATTCCTTTGTCATAACTAGCTTTGGCCTTGCTAATATTTAAAATGCAGAATGACAAGGTGGAGGTATTAGGATTTGGTTGAGGCCCATTGAAGGAAAACTACTTCCTCCTGATCAAAAGAACAGAATCTGCCCCTTTCGCCACCCCCCCCCCCCCCCCCCCCCCCCCCGCTCCGCCGGTCGGGACGCGTACGCGAGATCCAGCCGGGCTCTCAACGCGCGCTCTAGGACCCCCAGGTCAGCCCACAGGGACCCGGCTCCGACTCCCGCCATCCAGCCGGAGCCGCGCGGGGGCCGAGGGACGAGGAGGACCTCCCCCTGCGCCCGGGCCCCGCCCCAGCTGCCCTCGGGTTAAATAGCTCCACGCCAACGCGCCCATCGTCCCCTTTCGCCACACCCCCCCCTCCGCCGGTCGGGACGCTTACGCGAGATCCAGCCGGGCTCTCACCGCGCGCTCTAGGACCCCCAGGTCAGCCCACAGGGACCCGGCTCCGACTCCCGCCATCCAGCCGGAGCCGGGCAGGGGCCGGGGGACGAGGAGGACCTCCCCCTGCGCCAGGGCCCCGCCCCAGCTGCCCTCGGGTTAAATAGCTCCACGCCGACGCGCCCATCGTCCCTTTTCACCCCACCCCGCTCCGCCGGTCGGGACACGCGTGCGGTCCACCCGGGCCTCACCCCACGCCCTAGGTGAGTCCCCGTTCGGGCCCCACCCACCAGTACCCCAGGCCAAATAATTCAGTTTAGTGAAATTGAGAGATCTTAAGAGTTAAAATGACAATGCCAAAGTCAAAGTGCAAATCCATGAGAAGCAACACTCAAGTAAACAAATTTCCCACTGAAGAAATTAATCCCATAATGTTAGATTCCAACAAGAACAAACCTGCGGAAAAAGGCCAAGAAAGCCTGACCCAGGATAACGACTTTCAAAATATGATCATTACCATGTTCAATACTATGAAAGAGGAAATCCGGGAGGAATTACATAATCGAATCAATCGCTTTGAAGAGGAACACAACAGACATCTGGAGGAGTTGAGGAAAAAACAGTGCAAGAAACAAAAAGTGGCATAGAGCAGTTAAAACAAACTCAAGCAGAGTTTAAAACTGAGCTAAAAGACAAGTTATCTTCAACCCAGAACTCCACAGAGAGTCTTATCAACAGAACTAATGAAGCAGAAAACAGAATTTCAGACCTTGAAGATAAAGTGGGAGTACTAACCAGCTCAATGGAAGAGGTTGTTAAAGCCAAAAAGATACTTGAGAGAAATATCCAAGAGATATGGGACACCCTGAAGAAGCCTAACATGCGTATTCATGGAATACCGGAGCAAGAATCTCAAAATACCACCCCTGAGGAAATTTTTCAAACGATCATCAAGGAAAACTTTCCTCATCTAAAAAAGAGAGGCCCATTCATATACAAGAGGCATTCCGCACCCCAAACAGATACGACCAAAGTAGAAGCACACCGCGGCAAATAATAGTTAAAACACTCCACATTCAAGATAAGAACTGGTGCTGAGAGCTTCAAGGGAGAAAAAACAAGTCACTTTTAAAGGCAAACCTATTAAAATAACAAATGACTTCTCAGTCGAAACAGTAAAAGCAAGAAGAGCTTGGAGAGACATACTTCAAGTATTGAATGAGCAAAAATGTCAACTCAGGCTGATTTACCCTGCAAAACTATCAGTCATGATCGAGGGAGAAAGAAAAATTTTCCAGCACAAAGACAACTTTAAGGGATACATGGCCACCAAACCAGGCCTTCAAAAACTGCTAGAAATGATACTCAAGCGTGAAGAAAAAAACAGGCGTATCCAGGAGAACAGAAGGCAAATATAACACCATTAAAAGCGAAGCAATATACTTATAAAAGCTACTAAACATAATAAATGTCTGGAATTAACAATAGTTTCTCCATTATAACACTGAATGTTAATGGACTTAATTCACCGATCAAGAGACACAGATTACAAACTTGGATTAAAAATCACAATCCATCAATCTGTTGCCTGCAGGAAACCCATCTCACCACAAAAGATAGGCACGCTCTAAAAATTAAAGGCTGGTCAACAATTCTATAAGCAAATGGAAGCAGAAAACAGGCAGGGGTAGCCATTATGCTATCAGACAAAGTGGATTTCAAACCAAAAAAAATTATAAGGGACACAGATGGATACTACATTTTAGTCACAGGTACAATTCACCAGGAAGATTTCACAATACTGAACATATATACACCCAATACGGGCCCCTCCACATTCATTAAGAAAACCCTACAGCGTCTAAAGCATGAAATCAACCCCCAAACGATAATTCTTGGGGACTTCAACACCGCCCTCTCTACATGGGATAGATCAACAGGTCAAAAGCTTAACAGAGACACTTTGGAACTTAATCAAACCCTGAAAGAAATGGACCTCACAGATCTCTATCGAACTTTTCACCCACGCACCAAAGAATACACATTTTTCTCAGCAGCACACGGAACTTTCTCCAAAATAGATCACATACTGGGCCACAAAATGAATCTACACATATACAAGAAAGTTGAAATTCTAACCTGTGCCCTATCAGACCACCACGGCCTAAAGCTGGACATCCACAACACATCAAACAAGAGAAAATACACTAACTCCTGGAAACTTAACACTATGATGCTGAATGAGAACTGGATTCAGGAAGAAATTAAAAAGGAAATTCAAGATTTCCTGAAAGTGAATGATAACGAAAATACAACTTACCAAAATCTCTGGGACACAATGAAAGCTGTTCTGAGAGGTAAGTTCATAGCTCTTAATGCCCACGTCAAAAAAATGGAAACGTCAGAAATAAACAACTTAACAATGCAGCTTAAAGCTTTAGAGAAACTAGAGCAATCTGATCCCAAAAGCAGTAGAAGAGAAGAGATTAGCAAAATAAGGGGAGAAATATCTGAAATCGAGACTAAGAAAACGATAGAAAAAATCAACCAATCAAAAAGCTGGTTCTTTGAAAAAATCAACAAGATTGATACACCCCTAGCTAAACTAACCAAAAGCAAGAGAGAGAAAACCCAAATTAACAAAATTAGAAATGAACATGGAGTTATCACTACTGATACCCAAGAAATCCAGAGAATTATAACATCATATTTCAAAAACTTATACTCTGTGAAGTTTGACAACACAAAAGAGATGGATGAATTTCTAAGTAAACTCAACTTACCTAAATTGAATCAGGAAGTTGTGAATTATTTAAATAGTCCTATAACATATAAGGAAATTGAGGAAGTAATCTCCAGTCTTCCCACCAAAAAATGTCCTGGACCAGATGGATTCAGCACAGAGTTCTACCAGACATTTAAGGAGTTAATAACACCAATACTCCTTAAACTGTTCCATCAAATAGCAAAAGAAGGAACACTACCAAATTCCTTCTATGAAGCTAATAATCCCAAAACCTAATAAAGATTCACTTAAAAAAGAAAACTGTAGGCCGATCTCCCTGATGAACACAGACGCAAAGATTCTCAACAAAGTCTTAGCAAATCGGATTCAAAAACATATTAAAAAGATCATTCATGGGGACCAAGTAGGCTTCATCCCCGGCACACAAGGTTGGTTCAACATACGCAAATCAATAAATGTAATTCATCATGTAAACCAGTCCAAAGTCCAAGACCACATGATACTCTCGATAGATGCAGAAAAAGCTTTTGACAAGATCCAACAGCCTTTTATGATCAAAACGCTAGAGACAGTAGGAATGGAAGGAACCTTTATCAATATAATAAAAGCTGTATACAACAAGCCCACAGCAAGGATTATGCTCAATGGGGAACAATTGGAAGCATTCCCACTTCGATCAGGAACTAGACAAGGCTGTCCACTCTCACCCCTTCTATTCAATATTGTACTTGAAGTCTTAGCTGAAGCCATAAGACAAGAAAGGGACATAAGAGGGATTCAAATCGGAAAGGAAGAAGTCAAGCTATCTCGATTTGCAGATGACATGATCTTATACCTGAGGTATCCCAAAAACTCCACCAGGAAGCTCCTGGAACTAATTGAGAAATTCAGCAGGGTGGCAGGGTACAAAATAAATGTACAAAAATCAGAGGCCTTCCTATATGCCCAGAATGAAAGAAGTGAAAAGCCTTAAGAGAAACAATCCCATTTACTATAGCCCCTAAAAAAATGAAATACCTTGGTATAAACCTAACCAAGGAGGTAAAAGACCTTTACAATGAAAACTTTAAAACCCTAAAGAAAGAAATTGCAGAAGACACCAGAAGGTGGAAAGACCGCCCATGTTCCTGGATTGGCAGAATCAACATTGTAAAAATGACCATCCTACCAAAGGCAATATACAGATTCAATGCTATACCAATCAAAATCCCGAAGCAATTCTTCAAAGAAGTTGACCAAATAATCTCAAAGTTCATATGGAGACACAAAAGACCCAGGATAGCAAAAACAATCCTGAGTAACAAAAACACAGCTGGAGGTATTACCATACCAAACCTAAGTCTATACTACAAATCCATAGTTATAAAGACAGCCTGGTACTGGCTCCAAAATAGACACACAGATCAATGGATAAGGATTGAAGACCCAGATATAAGCCCACAAAGTTACAGCCATTTGGTCTTTGACAAAGGGGCCCAAAGAATCCAATGGAAAAAGAACAGCATCTTCAACAAATGGTGCTGGCAAAACTGGATCTCCACATGCAGAAGATTAAAGCTGGACCCGTACTTGTCACCATGTACAAGACTTAATTCCAAATGGATCAAGGACCTTGATATCAGGCCAGAGACTTTAAAAACCATATCTGAAAGTATAGGGAACTCCCTCGAGCTGATTGGGCTAGGCCAACACTTCCTAAACAGACATCCAATGGCACAATCACTGCTACCAACTCTCAACAGTTGGGATCTTGTGAAATTAAAGAGCTTCTGTTCAGATAAAGAGATTGTCACACGAGCTCAAAGGCAACCCACAGAATGGGAGAAAATCTTCACTAACCACATATCTGACAGAGCTCTACTGTCCAGAGTGCACAAAGAACTTAGAAAATTAAACTCCAAGGAAAACACTGGCCCAATTAAAAAATGGGCCCTGGAACTTAAAAGAAACTTTACCAGGGATGAAATTAAAATGTCTAACAATTATCTTAAAAAATGCTCCACTTCCTTCGCCATCAGGGAAATGCAAATCAAAACTTCCCTGAGATATCATCTCACCCCGGTCAGGATGGCAAAAATCCACAATACAAACAACGACAAATGCTGGAGAGGATGTGGAGAGAGGGGAACTCTCCTACATTGTTGGTGGGAATGCAGGCTCATACAGCCACTCTGGCGAGCCGTCTGGAGATTCTTAAAGAAATTAAAGATTGAAATGCCATATGACCCTGCTATCCCACTTTTGGGAATAACCCCCCATGCAGCAGAGGTTCGCCTCGATAGCACAAGCTCGACCATGTTCATAGCAGCACTGTTTACAATAGCAAAGTCATGGAATCAACCTAAATGTCCAACAGTTGACGAGTGGATAAGGAAAGAGTGGTACATCTATACAATGGAGTACTACTCAGCCATCAAAAATGATGAATTACTGGAATTTGCTGGGAAATGGATGTCATTAGAAACAATTATATTAAGTGAAGTATCCCAAACCCAGAAAATTAAGCGCCGTATGTACTCCCTAATAGGTGGCTCCTAGTACCAAACTCACCCAGCCCACATTGAGACACTCAAAAGTAAACCTATGAAACACAGTAATTGCAAGGATTATGAACAAGAGAGATGGGTTAGGACGGCCACACCAGAAACAAGGAGAGAGGGGACCATGTTACAGCAGAGAAAATAGGCCTCCATCAAGGTCTGCAAGTAAGTAATGAGAAACCTGGTTAAGTTCACAGACGTTCTTTCCTGATCTCACCAGAAGGGGAGGGCATATAGTCTAGCAGATAAAAAGTAATCATTTTGCAAATGGGTGATGGACCCCTCCCTCAGGGAGGTTTCCTACTCTTATTACATCTACCCTTGAATGTGCTATTACAACAAGACTCCAGTTTAACAGCTTTTTGTGTCTGGCCAGGGGGTGACATACAGTGCCCAGCAGAATGGAGTGAAGGGAATTGCAGGAGCAGCAAAACTGCAAAAGAAAATCAACAAACCACAATCCAGAACTTCAGAGACTATATCAATCACATAGAACTAGGACAGCCTAATCTCTCCCCATCCTGGAGCTCAGGGACATTTGCGGAAGAGGGGGCGGTAAGATTGTAAGAGCAAAAGGATGGGAGGAGCAACGATTTGCAAGATTCTCAACAATAGTTGGGGCCAAAGCAATCATAATGGGACTTTGCATGTCCTGCGCAATGTCCAGCGCACTGTTGCCCTCATAAAGTCTAGCATCTTTTAAGGGCACCGAGACCCCTGGAGGCAAGGGATTGACAGCCATAGTAGTGATCTTATGCTTAAGGGGAACAAGAGAAAGGGCTTATGGAAATGCCACTGGGTCCTTATATGTCATCGGAGAGGAGGACCCAATGGAGAGTTAGGCGTATACAATAAAGGACTCTCTGGGAATTGGGGGGGAGGCACTGGGGGAAGGGGAGGGGGAGGAGGGGAGAGGGAGGGAACTGGTAAAAAATTTTAAAATGTATAATTAAATTTTTAATAAAAAAAAAAAAGAACAGAATCTGAGTTCTACCTCTGGCCCTGGGTGAAGGCAGGACATTCTAAATTACTGACATTGCTCCTGATAAGAGCTAATTCAACCGGGCTAGGAGATCACCCAGGAAAGCTGATTCATGCCAGGACATGCTAAGGGAAATCGAATCACGCCCCTACTAAGATCATATTGAAACATCCTTGAAGCCCTTCTATGCAGTTGCTTGCATATCATCTCTTCTAAGCCTGTCTACTTTTCTGAGTTTTAATTCTGACAGTGTAATTTTTAAAAAAAAAATAAATGCCTTCTTTGGATATCAACTAACATCCTGGATATGTTTGTCCAAGATACTCTAGAGAGCCATGTCTTTCTCTCTTCCTTTCACTTGTCTCCTCCCAGCAGCTGCTGAAAGACTACAGCTTGCTCGCCCCTTTGTAAGGATTGATCACATCACCGTGACCGAATAGGTAGCTTAAATTTTTTTCAGACTAGATGGGGGAAAGAAGGGCTGCTGAGAAGCCGAGGACTGCAGAGTTGGATTTTAGCTGAAATGTCCTTCAGTGATGTTCACCTCTTACAAGCGAAGGAGGAAGACAGGACCAGGAAAGGAGGTGTAGCAGCACATCCACAGGAAGAAGGAAATTCTTTACTTTTGTAGACTTTAGAGGGGAGAGGTCTCTGAGCGTAGAGGGCGGGGGGTGTCTTCTAAATTTAGGTTAGTGATGGTATCAAATAGGGAATCTATAACATTGTAATTTAGAAAGCAAATCCTATTTCCCATTATTATCTTGGGGATGTTACAGGCTAGGAGTAGAGCAGTTTAGAGAATGTACTAGATGTTGGTGTGGCAAAGTCCTACAGGAGCAGCTTCTGTGATCTAACAAGCACATTTCAAGCTGATGAATTTCTTTAGATCTCAGTTTCTGCCTTTATGAAATTAGAAGTAGTTGTGAGGATGGAGAGATAATATATGTAGAGTACTTATCTTGTTCTCTAGCATGTTTTAACTGATTGTCTTCTTTGTGGTTAGATACTAGCTTGATGATATTAACTCATGCCTGCTGCACAACTACAAGAGGGATCATTGAAAGAGGTCAGGGCTCTGGTACTGTAAGTGGAGATTAAAACGGAAAGGGGATGTCGTGGTTTGAATATGAGTTGCTCCCCCCAAAAGGCTCGTATTTTTTGCATCCTTAGCTGATGTTAGTGTTTGGGAAGGTCATGGCAACTTTAGGAAATGGAACCTTGCTGGACTAGGGCACACTGAAAGGGGGAAGTCCTTGAGGTTGGATGACTCTGCCTTCATTTTGTTAGTAGTCAGCTCTTGCAGTTTGCTATTTGCTCACTTGGCCTCCATGGCAATGGATATGACCCAAGTTGTCTTCAATTTCTGCTGTCCACCATGCCGTTCCTGCCACAATGGATTATATCTCCCCCTGGAACTGTAAGCTAAATAAATCACCTTTCTCCCTGAAGCTGGTTGCTTAAGTGCTGTCGCACAGAGGCAGAGAAGAGTAACTGCTGGGGGTGTGGGGGCATGCGTGTTAAACATGTCACCAGACAGTACCTCCTCCACCACTCTGGCTGTCAAGATAATCAAAGGAAGGGACCCTGAGATTTGAAACTCCCCCAGAAATCTCAGGCTGGGAGCAGAGAAAAACTGGTGCCAGTCACAGGAGGAGTTTGTCCCCCCAAAGAAATTTTGTACATGTCAGGCCGCTTTGCAGGATCGTGGATAGAACCATACCTGGAGCAGAACTATCTCCTGCTTTCCATTGAAAATTTTGTGACCTCATCCCAGTTTCTACTTTGAAAAGGAACAAAATTGGACTAAAATATGGGTTAAAGTTTCCAATAAGTTTCATACGGAATAATTTTTTTTCTGTGCTTACTGCCAGTTTGAATTCTTTTTCGTGTGTGTGTGTGTGTGTGTGTGTGTGTGTGTGTGTATCAGAGGGCACTTGAATGTGTGTGCCATGGAGGCCCCAAGGGTGACTTCAGGAATCATCTTGACTTGCTCTCTTTATGGATTTGCTTTGGGGTTTCCCAGGCTCTGCCTTCCAGGGCCAGAAGTTCAGGTTGCTATCATTGCCACTTGACCTTTTCATGTGGGACCTGGGATCCCAACTCAGGTTCTTTTGCTTTCAAGGCAAAGATTCTAACCAGAGCCATCTCCCTGGCCCTATTTATTTATTTATTTTTTGGTTTACAAAAATTTTACTTTAACGTTAAACAAAACAACCTACTTCCAGAGCCACCGTTCAGCTGCCTTATAAGAAGGAAAGTTGTGGGCTGGAGTGATGGCTCAGGGGTTAAGACTCTGGCAAGCAAAAGGTCCTGAGTTTGGATCCCAGTTCCCAGGTGAAAAAACGCCAAGCAGAAAAGATGGTGGCCTGCACTTCCAGCCCTGTTGGGCGGAGCCTGGGAAATCCCAGAGAGAAGCCATGAGGTACAACCAACCCAGGATGATTCCCAAAGTCACCCTTGATTCCTCCACAGGGACACACAGTGCGCTCTCTCTCTCTCTCTCACACACACAATAAATAAATAAAATATTAAGAAAGAGAAGTTGCTTTTTTACAGCCGTCATAACCCTTCAACTTTCCAGGATAACCAAGCGTGTATCTTTGTGTAAAATTTGAGGTATGTCACCAAGCAAACTCTCAATACTTGTATTTTAAAAATCTCGTCTCGGTTTGAATTACTTTTTCCTTTCATGTATGTGTGTATGGGGTGTGCATGTCTATGCAGGTGCATGAGCACACGAGAGAGAAGGGAGAGCGAGCGAGAGCGCTCCTGTGCTTCAAGGAGTCTTTCTCAATTGTTTTTTATAAGATCATCTTATTGTTGTGTATCTGGGTCTCTAATGAAACCCAGAAACCGCCTTTAGGGCTAGTCTGATTATTCAGCATGCCCTGAGAATTCCTGGGTTCCACCTTTCCGCGCTGAAATTAGAGTGAGTTTGCCACACCTGCTTTTATCCGGGATCTGGGGATTTGAACTCAGGTCCCTTTGCTTTCGAGGCAAAGATTTTAACCACTTAGTAATCTCCACAACCCCAGAACACTTAAATCTTTTTTCAAAAATTATTTGCTAGAGAAAGAGAAAGAACAAACACATGCACATGCACGCTAAGGCACATGGATGTCAATGGACTTTTCAGTTCTCTCATCCACCATGATGTCTTTTGGGGATCGAACTCAGGTCGCGAAGTTTGTGCGCAGGCGTCTGAATCCGCACAGCCAGCCCCAAATTCACTAAATTTACTGAGAACGGGTGGCCGAACCAAAGGCAAAGGCACAAACCCGCTAGGGTCCGGGAGCGGTTTGACTTTTATTAGGTCTTCGGTTCAGCCTATGGGGTCGCCCATGGTCAGCGGTCTCCACTGGAACTTGAGAGCCAAGTGATTTACTGTCTAGTCCTGAGCTGAGGAGGCTCCGAGGGGATTGTATTTGAGCCAATTGCTTGCGAGGGAAGGGGCGGGGCTTCTAGAGCTGGGAAAAGAAATCGCCCTATTAGGCCCCCTCACTCAGTAAACTTTTGAAGCTAAACCAACCAATGGCAGGCATCCGCTGAACGGCGGGCTCTACTGCGCATGCTCCAGAGCGCTGCGCGAAACTGGGGCGTACCGGTTCCCAGGGCCCGAGCTCGGGAGAAGAGGCGGGGCTTGGCGGCTAGGGTGTCGAGTCTATTGGCCAGCTCCGTCTGTGTTTTCCATCTCTTCCGGTGCGAGCGGCGGGCCCTCCAGCACTTCCGGCGCAAAGGTCACCGGCGAGGCCCACGCCGTGAGAGTGCGCATGCGCGGTGCCGCCTCTTTCGGCAGCGGACGCTAGTTTGCGTGGAGCCGCCGGTGGTGGCGGCTACAGCGGCGGTGGCTGCAGCGGCGGCGGCTGCGACCATGAAGCAGTCGGGGTGAGACTTCGCGGCGACGAACGGGGACGACGATGAAGTAAGGCTGGGAACTTGGCTCGGAGAGAAGCGAGGAGTGGCTGTTCGGGGGCACAAACGGGCGGCGGGTCTCCGCCGGCGGGGCTCGGTGGCGGGGGTGGCGGCGCCCCCGGGTTGGGTTGAGGCGGCGGCCGTGAGGGGGGGCGCCCCCGGGTCGGGCTGAGTCGGCGGAGGGGTTGGGGGCGCCCCCGGGTCGGGCTGAGTCGGCGGAGGGGTTGGGGGCGCCCCCGGGTCGGGCCGAGGCGGCGGCGAGGGGTGAGGTGGGGGGTGCCGGCGTCCCCGGGCCGGGCCGAGGCGGCGGCGAGGGGTGAGGTGGGGAGTGGTGATGCCCCCGGATCGGGCTGAGTCGGCGGGGGAAACTCACCGGGCTCCTTTGATCCCCTTGCCTGCAGTCCCCTCACCAAGGTAAAGCTCATCAATGAGCTGAATGAGCGAGAGGCACAGCTGGGGGTGGCCGAAAAAGTATCCTGGCACTCCATGTACAAGGACAGCGCCTGGATCTTCCTGGGTGAGTCGCGCGCTTTGCTTCTAACGCTCGCCGGGTTTCTTTTTCGTTAGTAGCAGATGTTTTTGGAGGGGTCTTTGCCATTCCCACCGCTCCTATAGTTTTTCAAAACCGTTGGTTACTTCGGTTACTCCCACCGGTAATACAGCCAAAGAAACCTTGGTGCAGATAGGGCCATGGGCTTCCTTCCAGTCTCGTGGCTAGTTAAGGGCCAAACCCAGATTTGTGATTTTGGAAGGTGGTGTTTGAGTCACTATCTCATTCCTATTTAACTCCTTTTTTGCAGATGGGAGAATACATTTTTTCTGGAGAGGAAAATACTTCCTGAGAAAAGCTTAGTGGTTTTCTTTATAATTCCTACTTTACATGTAGTTGAGATTGATAATTGCATATTTAAACTTTTCCATTTGCAGAAACATAGTTTTGTGATGGGAGTGATCTGTTTTGTAGGATGTCAGGCCTGGGTGGCCAGATTAGTTTGACCCTTGGTGACACCAGCCTTTCCACTCATACTCTGAGCCACCGTCTCCTGGCAGATCCTGTGATTTTTGTGAGGGCAAAGCTTTTACACCTGAAGTATCAGGTCTATCTCATAGGCGTTGTAAATGCTTGACTGGTGTGTGTTGAACTCCAGTGTGGCTTGTTTTCTTCTAGGAGGGCTTCCTTATGAGCTTACAGAAGGGGACATCATCTGTGTATTCTCACAGTAAGTCTTCATGTCTTACTCCTGGGTGGACAGAATAATTTGCTTCCATAATGTGTTCTTTGTAATGTGAGGAAGCCATTTGAAGCCGGACATGGTGCTGCACACCTTTATTTTGGGCACTCAGGAGACTGAGTAATATAGTAGATATCATGTAACTTTTAGGTCAACTTCTCTTTTACTTTTTGACTTTGTTATTAATTTATAAAACTTTAATTTACCATAACTTTTCTGTATTTATAAAGAATAAGATAGACATTTAAAACTTAACTAATTTTTTAATTTACTCTGTGTGCTTGTGTCAGTGTCAGAGGGCACTAAGTGTCTCTGAAGGACCAAGGGTGACTTAGAGAATCATCCTGGATTGCTTCTACCTCCTTACTTAGCTTTGGGATTTCCCAGACTCACCCACCAGAATTGGAAGTGCAGGCAGCAGCCAAATTTTTAACACTTTATTTGACAGGAGGGAGAAGAGAGAGGAGAGGGAGTGAGAGATTGCATGTGATGTCATGGCTCATGAATAGAGGTCAGAGGATAACTTTGAGGAGTCAGTTTTTTCCTTCCACCATGTAGGCTTCTGGAAATTGAACACTGATTGCCTGGTTTGCAAGCAATGACAATAATATTCTGTTCTTTTATAAAACAGATATGGGGAGATTGTGAATATTAATCTTGTACGAGATAAAAAGACTGGAAAGTCCAAAGGATTCTGTTTCCTGTGCTATGAAGACCAGCGGAGCACAGTTTTGGCTGTTGACAATTTTAATGGGATCAAGGTAAGTATGCTTATTAAGTAGGATTTGACTGTACTTTTCTGTGTAAAGATAAGGTTTCCATAATTCAGAACACTGAAGACTATAAAATATTCATCCAGAACCAGACCAGCCAAATCTCTCCCCATCCTAAAGCTCAGGGAACCTTGTGGAAGAGGGGTGTGGTAGCAAGATTGTAAGAGCCTAAAAACTGGAAGGTCCAATTATATGCAAAATATTCCACACAAGTGAGGGCTGCAGTGCCAGGATATAACCACAATGTGATTGGACCTTGTTTGATCTGCACAATGGCTGACATGTCAAAAAAAACCCCAAATCTAGCAGGGATCATAGGGGAGAAGGCTTCAGGCAGTAGGATCCTTAGAGACAAGAGGTTAAGCAGTCATAATAGAGTTCCCATCCTATCAGGCAGCCCAAGAGGGTCCCCAGGCTATGCCACTGAATCCTGAACCCTCACTAGTATAGATGACTCAGGGAATTTGGGCGCCCACATAAACAGGTAGTCTGGAGAATGGGAGGGAGAAAGCAGGAAGCACCAAGAGAGGAGGAGAGAAGAAAAAGGGGTGAGAGGAAGGGGGGGGGAGTGGAATGGGGGACCTGAGGAGGGAAGGGAGGGAGAAGAAGGGAGGTACCTATTGAGCTTGTATAATTAGGCAAAAAAATGTAATAAAAAATAGATTTCCACTGGTACAAGCAGAGTACCGGTCCACTAATGTAAGGGTTGTAGAAGTATCAAAGTACACTGGACAGGAAATGTTTCCAGGAATCAATTCTCTTGGCTTACAGGTCTTGGTCTTTCTCTTCAAGTGTGAAGGACTTGGGCTTTTTTTCTGGCTTCCTGACCTAGGACATGATTCCAGTGACTTAGCATATTGGTCCTGGGAAATCTCTAGTTAAAATTTGATGATCAATTCTATGCAAATAAGTCATTTCGAAATTTTAAGTCAGTGAACATGCAGAGAAAGTCACCATTGAAAGATTTTTTAAAAAAAAAAGTTTTAAAATGAACTTAAAGGGTGAAATAAATATTCTTGTAAAAACATTTCAAATCTCAGATAGTTTTGCTTGTAGAATGTTTGAATATAGAATGCTTTTAGGGCTAGAAAGATGGCTTGGAGGTTAAGCTTCTACATTGCAAGTAGAAGATCCTGAGTTCAGATCCCAAATTCCAGTGAAAACACAAGACAGAAATTGTGGAGGCTTAAACTTGTGGTCCTGGACAGCAGAGCCTGGAAAATTCCAGAACAAAGCAGAGAGGATGTAGAACAATCCAGGGTGATTCTCCAAGTCACCCTTGGGCTCCCACAAGCACACATAATAAGCTCTTGGTGCAATTGTCTCAAAGGCCTTACCTGTCCCAGTTTCTATTTAGCTGCTCTGAGTACTTTGTATTAATATCTAGATATGTGCACTGTAGAGCAGACCTGCCTGATGGTTTCCTCATTAAATGGTAAAACAAAAAGCGAGAAGGTAATGAATGTGGTTCAAACCTTGGTTCCCTATAATTTGAGTTCAAATAATTTGATAGGGGACTGTGTTGCTGAAGCATTTCTTGTCCTTTTGTCTAGATCAAGGGAAGAACTGTCCGTGTGGATCATGTGTCCAATTATCAACCTCCTCAGGAATCAGCAGGAATGGATGATGTGACCAGGCATCTCCAGGACAAAGGATGTGGGGCCAACACTCCTCCAAGTTCACCTGAGTACTCTGAAGATGTCAAACACACCAAAAAGCGTAAAAAAGGTGAAGTGTGATAAAAGTCAAGATTCTGGGTACTCTTAGCACATGCTTTTTCTAGCATGCATGAATAGTTGCTAGTCCACTTTTAAGCATCAAAGGAGAAGATGTGAGTGTCTTTATTTTAATTGAAACAACAAGGGTGTCTGAGGAAGGCGAGTGGGTAGAATTGTGTTCCCTTTAATTGGTAGGTTGAAACCCTGATCACAAAATCTCAGAGGAGACTATTTAGTGGTTGAATCTTTAAAGAACTTATTCTGTGTGTGGAGATTGTCTCGTATAGCAACTTAACAGGAATAGTAGGTATCTAAATTCGTTCTTGGAAATATTTTTTAAGAAGTATCAAACTGTTACCAGGGATGTCATTTTTCTTTCTTTCCTTTTTTCATATGTGGGATGTGCAAACGTGTGTTGCATGCTTGTTTGTTTGGTTGTCTATGTAGAAATCTAAGGCTGCTCATTAAGATTTATCCTTGTTTACTCTTACCATATTGTTTTTGAGACTGGGCATCTAGTCCAATCCAGAACTTAATTGATAGGACTGGTCTGCATAAACAACTTGCTCAGGAGATTCCCAGGCTCTGCCTTCTGGGCTGGAATTGCAAGTGGGACACCTCATCCATCTGACATTTGGTCTAAGATCTGGAGATTTGAATTTGAGTCCTTTTGCTTATACAACAAGTACTTCAACTGCTCAGCCGTTTTCCTACCCACCAGGGATAGTTTTTCTATGTATAGTCTCCATCTACTAGCATGTGAACATTTTGGAATAACATTTTTAGATGATGTACTCAGAAGACAGATGGGTTTCAAAGGGATTTATTTGTATTTTTTTCCTATTTATTGGTGTCCCCACTCTTTTGCCCCTAGACAAAAAAGAAAAGAAGAAAAAGAAGAAAGACAAAGAGAAGACCGACCGGGAGGTACAGGTGGAACAGCCACCCCCCAGAAGCAAGGCAGCAAAAGAAAAGGATGACTCTGGCTCTAAGAAGCACAGTAGGAAGCACTTGGAGAAAGTTCAAAAGTCTGAATGGAGAGAAGGGCAGAAGTACTCAGGTTCCTCTGAGGTCATGTATTCTTGCCATGGTGGTACAGAGAACCCAGAGCAGGAGGCAGTAAATGAGAAACACAAGCATGAACACATGCTCTCAAGCAGAAAGGCCAAAGAAGACAGGAAGAGGGAGAAGGAGAGAGAGAAAGAGAAAGAAAGGGAGAAAGAGAAGGAAAAGGAGTGGGAGAAGGAAAAGGAGCAGGAGAAGGAAAAGGAGAGGGAGAAGGAAAAGTTCGAGAGGGAGAAGGAAAAAGAGAGGGAGAGGGAAAAGGAGCGGGAGAAGGAAAAGGAGAGGGAGAGGGAAAAGGAGCGAGAGAGGGAAAAGGAGCGGGAGAGGGAAAAGGAGCGGGAGAGGGAAAAGGAGCGGGAGAGGGAAAAGGAGAGGGAGAGGGAAAAGGAGAGGGAGAGGGAAAGGAGCGGGAGAGGGAAAAGGAGAGGGAGAGGGAAAAGGAGAGGGAGAGGGAAAAGGAGAGGGAGAAGGAAAAGGAGCAGGGGAAGGAAAGGGAGAGGAAAAGAGAGAAGGAGAGGAAGAGAGAAAAGGAGAGGAAGAGAGAAAAGGAGAGGGACAAAGAAAGAGAGAAGGGGAGGGAAAGAGATAAGGTGAGAGAGAGGGGTAAGGAGAGAGAAAGGGATAGGGATAGAGGGAGAAGCTCAGGCACATATTCCAGCAGGTACAGTGGGCACTCTGAAGGTTGGAACCATAGAAGTAGAAGCAGGAGTCTGGAGAAATCACATAGGTACAAAAAACACCACTCTTCCCGGGAACGAGAATACTTCAGTCCTAGTGATCACAGGTATTATTGAAACTTGTTGCAGCTGTTGAAATGGAACTTTAAGTTTTTGTTCTTTCGTTACTATTTCCATGTATAATTTTTGGGGCTGAATTCTTTCAGTCTCTTGAATAATAAGAGTTGAGAAGGCGATAGTTTCATTAGCCAGATACTTTGGATTTTTTTAAGGCATGTTTGTTTGATCTGTTGTTCCTGGGTAAACTGGAGTATGTGTCCTAAACTTTGGCTCATAGATATGACAATTAAACTCTTAGACCCAAATTTAAAGTGAAATTGCCAAGAAAGGTGAAAGGCCAACATAGCTGAGTTTTATCTTCATCATACTTGTTTAGAACCCAACATCGTAGGACATTTCCAGATGACAACTGAGAAGTGTGGCTCTCTAGGATGGAACCCAGGTCCTTGCACATGTTAGGCACATACATTGCCCTTCTCTCCATTTTGCTTTTGTATTTTGAGATTATGTGTATTCTGTACATTTTTTTCTGTGACTTATTTATTTGTATTGAAGTGAAGTTCATATAAAAAATTAAACATTTTAAGCAATTTGTTGTATTCATAGTATTGCACTAGCATTTAATTAAATGTTTATATCCTCCCCAAACTAAGCAATAATTCTCCATTCTCCCACTTCCTTTTTCCATTTCTGTGAATGTACCTATTGTATTAGTTTTCTTATTGCTGTGACAGTGCCTGACAAAACAGCTTAAGGAAGGAAAGATTGGTTACGTGTATACACATTTAATACATTGCACCTCTCACCTGCATGTCTTTTTTTTTAAATTATCACTGAGTCCCAATCCTGCTGGCTGTGTGTGCGTGGATGTGAGCTGTCCACTGGAGCACAGGCAACTTAACCTGTAGTCATATCAATTGCTGCTAGTTCCTCACCTGGGGTGTGGCCTCATAAGCCTCTCCATTCATGTTGGAATGTTAACGGACCCAGTCGTGGGCAGATAACCAACCACAACTGTGGTGAGTTCACGAGTGCAACAGCCAAGTCATCTCTGGAACGTAGTGTTTCATTGCACTCCCTGTCCTCCGACTCTTAGGTTCTTTCTGTTTCCTCTTCTGTAATGTTCTCTGGTCCTTGGCAGGGCAAAAGGGGAGAGGGGTTGTTAAAGGTATCCAATTTAGGACTGAACACTCAACAGCACTTTGATAATTTGGATTAACAACTGCCCACTGCAGAAAGCAGATTTCTGACCAAGGTTGAAAGCACTAATCTGGTATAAACAAATATTTAGAAGGCAATCAGACAATGTGTCATTTAGCAAGATGACAGCAATAGGTTCCTTCCAGGGCCTGTGACCACCTCAATTATGGGCTTTTGACTTGGGTTTCAGTACCAGCATGAATTGCCTCCTGACCTCCAGACCAGTCAGAAAGTGGTTGGTTACTCACAGAGCAATTATTGCACTATTGCCCCAGTGGGCACATCTTGCCTGGGAGCTTGGGAGTGTAGTGCACAGGGTCCAATGCTGGGTTAAATCCATGGATGTCTTTTTCTTCCTATGCAGGGTGCATAGCACATTCTGGCACTATGAAAGCTAGTTAGTAGAGGGGAATTTTATAGTCAGTTCCAGCTTGATTTCTCTGTGTCCTGCAACCAAAGATAGACTCGGGGGTCTCTGTGACCACTAACTCTTAGGGAGCTCTCCCTTGCCTGGCACTGAGATTTTTGTTTAAAAGCTCATAATTTTTGGGAGCAGTTCACATTTTTTGAGACAACCCAGAACCTGCCATTTTGGCTAGTCCAGCTGGCCAACAAGCCTCCACAAATCTGCCTGCCTCTGTCTCCTCCAGTGCTGGGCTTACAGGTGCATGTGTCCACCTCTGACTTTTACATAGATGCTGGCGATCCAAACTCGGGTCCTCATACATGTGAGCACATTAGCTATGTAGCCATTTCCCTAGCCTTTATTTCATTCTAAAGTTTGAGGAAATACATCCCATCATGTTGAGAATGGCATGTGACAGGAGTGAAAGGTAGTCTGTCATATTATGGCCCTAAGTTGGGAGGCAGAGATGGATGAATACTGGTGCTCAACTGGTTTTCTCATTTTTCTTTTTATTCAAACCAGGACCACAGCTGTCATGATTTGAATATGAGTGGTCTTCCATAGGCTCATGTGTTTGCATCTTCAGCTGCTGTTAATGTTAGAAAAGTCATGACAACATTAGGAGGTAGAGCCTTGCTGGAGCAATTCATGTCACAGGGGGCAGGCCTTGAGATTGGTTAGCATTCCTCTGCTTCCACTAGTAAACTTCTCTAGCAGTGTGTCACTTACCTCTTGGCCTCCATGATGAATGTGACCTGAGCTGCTGTCATCTGCCCTGCCACTTTCATGGATTGTCTCCCCCTCTGCAATGGTAAGCCAAATAAATCTCCCTTTCCCCCACAGGTCATGTGTAAGTGTTGTCTCACAGCAGCAGAGAGAATAAAAGCAACACCATTCTATGAGATGGTGCCTCCTATATTCAGGGTGGGTCTTCTTAAAGCTTTCTGGGATTACCTTTAGAGAAAAGTGCAGAGGTATGTCTCCTAGGCTGGCAACAAAGATGAACTATCACACCTATGTTTAGGGTGTTTCATTAAAGTGTATTTATACAGAAATGGCCTTTGGTGTGTAGCCTCTTTAACCTAGAATGTTTTCGAGGTCCACACTGAGCATATTGCCTGTGCTTTCCTTTCTATGGCTGCATGTTAGTGTTCAGCACATTTTTGCTTATGGATGAGCATTTGATTCATTTGTTCTATAGCTTGTCAATGTACTTTGTGTTTCAGTCATATCAGGCTTTCTGAGTTCAGTCATCTTTTTAAAAATAGCTTTATTTTTCTTAAAATGGATTTATTGCTAAGTTAAAGCAGCACATCTACTACTATTCTATTTCATTTCTTGACAGGTTGAATGGTGGGCTTGTTTGTTAATTTTTAGTTAATAAATGTTTTTGTTATTTAGTTATCAAATATTTGGTTATAAGCTGAGTTACTAAGTTATTATTAGTTATCACGTTACTAAGTATTTAAGTGTATTAAGGAACAAGTACTGATGTGTACCATGATTCAAATTGTTGTTGCTCAGGAATCAACAAAGCATTTTTTGTGTCCATTTGTGTGTACAAGAGGGCACTGGAGTATGATTGCTTTACCTCCTTACTGTTTTGCCCTGGGAATTACATGCCACCAACATTTCCACATGTCATTACATGGGATCTGGGGATCTGAACTCAGGTTCTTTTGTTTGAAAGACAAAAGCTATAACCCTTGAGCCATCTCTCCAGCATAAAAACAGCATTTTTAATGTCCAGTAGAATCATTTCAACCTTCAGGAATGTTCAAGGGCAGCCTAGAAGTTTTCAGCTGGTTCTGAACCCTGGAATTCTCCTGCTTCAACTTTTTTCTTTGAATTTCAAATAGTCTCTTTTTTATGAGAATATTTTATCCATGATAGCTACTAGGCTAGCCTGAACTACTCAGCTGCCAGCACCACGCAGCATTCTCGGTGTGGTCCTCCTGACACTTGCCTTTCCCTCAGGGAGAGGCTGCCATTCCTGTAGGATCACTGAAGGGGCCGGTGACTGCCACGTTGACCCTGGGAGGTGAGAAGGCAGGGAAAGGTTGTCCCTGTGTTTCCCCTGTGCTTGGAGGTGGAGAGACGCAAGCATCACTGACTGTCCCCAGGCATGTGAGCGCCACCTTTGCCCAAGTCGTCTTTTTTTTTTTTAATTTTGAATTTTTTTTCTTCCACATTTATTTTTCCTAATCATACAAGCTCAATAGGTACCCCTATCCTCTCCCTCCCCTCTCTCCTCCCCGGTTTTTCCCCCTTGCACTCTCTCCCCTTCCTTTCCAAGTCTTTTTTTTTTTTTTGAGTCACCTTTCTTGTCGATACTAGAAGTTGTCAGTGTCATTGTCACATTGCTAGTTTGCTTAGTAATTCCTTCTCATCATGAGCCTTAGCTTTCTTAATCAGTCCTTTATGTGTTTGGTAGGAATAAGTTTATAGCACCTTTAATACCCCTGCTGAATTACTAAAATTTATGTTGGGTTTTGCAAAAGGAAAGACCAAGCCTAATCTCTCCCCATCTTAAGCTTGGGGAACCTGGCAGAAAAGGGAGTAGAAAGATGCTAAGAACCTAGATAGGAAGGTCCACTGTTGTACAAGACATTGCATTTAAGGCAAGGATGTTGTATCCAGGAACTCACTACAGTGAGACTTGTCCTTACTGTCCTGCACAATGACTGACATACTAACATGCCCTCACAGGAACTGAAGAGGCATTAAGAACACACAGAGCTAGATGAGTGAAGGGAAATAATCCTTATCAGTGGGCTGTCCCCAGGAGGGGCAACTTGGTATGCCACAGAAGCCTGAACCCCCACAGGAGTAGACAAGCCAGAGGGAACTCTGGAGTCCATAGAAGTGGCCAGGTAGGAGGGTGGGAGGGAATGGAATGGATTGATGGGAGGGCAATGGGGGGGGAGAATGGAGGGAAACAGATTAGTACTCAATATGCTTGTAAAACTAAAAAATAAGAAGAGGAAAGACAACAGCTTTAATAGTGAATGCACTAAATTGATCACCCATGTGTTAGTTTGCTCTTCAATTAGATGTGCAGATTTTGATAAGGTTTAAATTCCTATACAGAAGAATAAAGAACAGGCTGGCAGAGTCTGACTATATCAGACTACAGTGTATATCTAACCCTGGAGAAGAGGGAAGAAAACCTCTTGCAGTACAGATGTGATGTCATGGTTTGAAATGTGTCCCTCACAGGCTTATGTGTTTGGGGAGGTCATGGCACCTTTAGGAGGTAGAGCCTTGCTGGAAGAATGTGGTCACATGGGATGGGCCTTGAAGTCGATTAGTCCCACCTACTTCCAGGAGAGGCCTGCCCTTGCAGCTAGCAGTCTTGCAGTTCTTAGCCTCTAAGATATTTGCAGTGACTTGACCTGCCTCCAGCTTCTGCCAGCCCACCATGCCTTTTCCACCATGAAGGGACAGTATTTCCCCTCTGAAACCATATGCTGAATAAATCTCCCTTTCTCCCTTAAGTTGCTTGACTTTGGCTGTTCTCTCACAAAAGAGTATTTAGTACATGTGAGAATTTTCATTGAGACAGGCAGTGAGATATCAAGTGAAAGTCACCTATTAGAAGGTTCCAGAATGATCAGTCTTGTATTACTTTTCTTGTTGCTGTGACAAAATTACCAGACATGGCAGGGAAGGCATAGTGTAGTGCATCTCTATCACCATTTGCCTGCATGTTGCTTAAGTGGAAAAATGGAGTTTTTTTTCTGGCTTAAGATTGTTGGGCTATAGCAAAACCGAAAACAACAAATCATAATTCAGAACACCAAAGACTACAATATTCAGAACCAGACTAGCCAAATCTCTACCCATCTTAAAGCTCAGAGAATTTTGCAAGAAGAGGGGGGCGGCAAGATTGTAAGAGCCTAAAGATGGGGAGATCCGACGATATGCAAGATACTCCTCACAAGTCAGGGCTGCAGCTGCCAGGATATAACCACAATATGATTGGACCTTGTTTGACCTGCACAATGGCTGACATGTCAACAACCCCCCAAAGTCTAGTGGAGATCACAAGGGAGAAGGCTTCAGGCAGTAGAGCCCTTAGAGGCAAGGGGTTAAACATTCATAATAGAGTTCCCATCCTAGCGGGCAGCCCAAGAAGGGGCCCCAAGCTATGCCACTGAATCCTGAACCCTCACTAGTGTAGACGAGTCAGAGGGAAATTGGGCGCCCACATAAACAGATGCTCAGGAGGATGGGAGGGAGAAAGCAGGAAGCACCACGAGAGGAGGAAGAAAGGAAAAGGGGTGAGAGGGAGGGGTGTCATAGTTAAGCACAGGTGTCAACTTGATTGTTGGGGGTTTGAGCTCTGGGCACAGTTGTAGAGAGTTGATGGATTAGTTAAGCCCAGAGCAAACCTGAAGGAGATTGTCTAGCTTATGGGAAAGACCCAGCCCATGGTGAGTGGGATTAGGCCCTACAGAGAACTGGTTGAGAGAGTTGGCATCCTTCTGTATACTTGGCCAGACATGCTAGTCAGGCAAGTAAGGATTGTCCATCTCTCAGCCATTATGTGGTGATGCTGTGGCCAGTTCCCTCGGCCCTGGTGTTGGTGCGTGCTCTCCCGTCAAGCTGGACTAAGAACTGTGACCAGACTGTCATAAGAAAGTAAACTCCTTGTTCCCTTAAGCTGTGTGATGGTCATTTATCAGCAGCCATGCATGCTGACTGCAACAGAGGAGGAGAGTGGGAAGGAGGGAGAGTGGAATGGGGGAAAACGGGGAAAGGGAGGGACAGAGAGAAGAAGGGGGGTACCTATTGAGCTTGTATAACTAGGCCACAAATGTAATAAAAATATTTTTTAAAAAAGGACAAAATACAAGGAAAAAAGATTGCAAATGGTCGCATTCACCAAGGACTGTGTCTTCCCCATCAGTTAATCTGTAAGTTTGCTGAGGGTTTATCTCAATTACTAATTCTTCACAACCGTGCTCAAGAGTGCAAGCCTTCAATTGTAGACACCTACATCTATAGTGGGAAAAATTTTTTTTTTAAATTTTTTTCTCCCACATTTTATTTTTTCCTAATCATAAAAGCGCAATAAGTACCCCTGTCCTCCCTCTTCCTCCTCCCCTCCCCAGTCATCCCCCCTTGTATTCTCCCCCTTCCTCTCTTCCTTTTACCCCCCTCCCTCCGTCCTTCCTCCTTTCCAGGTACTTCTCCCTTTCCGCCTCCCATCCCCTGGAGCATCCCTTTATGTGAACGCCAAACCTCCCTCTGAGTCCTCCACCCTATTGGTTTCAATTCTTAAAAAAATATTTTATTCACTTGGTGGTGGTGGGGGATCAGCAGGAGGCACGTACATGGGCCATGTGAGTTTCTGGGGATTGAACTCAGGTCTTGGGGTTTGTAAACAGGTGCCTCACCCACTGAGCTATCTCACCTCCACCCCTCCCTACCCCTGCCCCAGTTACAGTTCTTACTCAAGCTTGCAAACCTCACACAGACACCAGGGGCCTTGGGAACTGACCACACTATATACACAGGGCTGAGAGAGAGGCAAGCTTTCCTTGCCAGACAGCATGTGTGTCCAAAGTATGCTGGAGAATGCCGACTCACACTATGCCCGCTAAAGAAGCATGACACTGGATGCACACTCATGGAATTCACTGGTCCACCAGCTCAGTTCAGGAGCTGAACATCTCAGCAGTCCGAATTTGATGCTGAAGCATATCAAGCTTGACTAAGCCAGATTTTCGTGTCTTAGCCACATGCCCAGCAAATGGTCGCATCCACCAAAGACTGTGTCTTCCCCATCAGTTAATCTCCTGTAGGTTTGCTGAGGGTTTATCTCAATTACTAATTCTTCACAACCGTGCTCAAGAGTGCAAGCCTTCAATTGTAGACACCTACATCTATAGTGTGAAGCACAGAATTCCAGTGCCCATTTCATTCAGTCTGGTACTCAGATCATACAGTGTGTCAATAACCTTCCTGGCAGTAATGAAGACATTCTGAAAAGACTTGTCAGGGTATGCAACCTTGAACCCCAAGCAATTGGAATTCCCCAGGAGTCTCATGCTGGGAGAAGAGAAAGGGCAGGTCCCTGGTGCCAACCAGAAGGGGAGCTTATCTCTCAGGAAGAGATTTCACATACAGCTTGTCAGACCACCTTGCGGAAAAGACACAGATGGTGGGTGGGACCACATCACAAGTAGGACTGATTAGTTACACAGACCTCTTAGCCATTATTTAAATCTAAACATCAACTCAGGAACCAATGGCGGACTTGTGTGGTAGGGGGTGGTATCCCTGGACCTGGTTTCTCTTCCCAGTGTGGTTGCATTGAGTAAGGCTCTTTAGGCTTTTCACTATTACTTGTTTCTCAATTAGCCTACTATGGACAGGGGGCTGAGCCTTGTTTATTAGGACTGTAGGGACCCAGGTTCTGACCCTAATAATTCTGGTAACAATTTTGACAAGCCATGACCAGGAGAAAAAGCCCAGTTTGGATGCCTGCTTCTTCCATCAAGTTGACATACATAGATGCAAGAGTCACTTTATTCCATGGGCTTTTTCTTATCTTACTACTTCCACCATCATCACTTTGCTTTTTACCTCTAGTGGGTGAAACGGAAAAGGGGGCTTTGGTTTGGACTCTCACGATATTGGTAAGTTTCTTCCTAAGTATTGCACTTTGGGTTTGGCCTTCCTGTTGGTTTGGAGAATGGTGTGTTTGGATTATTTCTGAACCATTCTGGTGATGCCTTTATCATTCTGTGTTTTTCTGAATGGTTTTGGTTTTGTTGGTCTATTTGGGCTGTTACGCTGTTTGTATGACAGACCTTGTCAATTTGGAAACTCTTATGAGAAAATTTCAAGTTCTGCCTTGACAGAGAAGGATGAAATATGTTGGTGTTTTGGTGTTCTGTGGAGACGCTGGGTTTCTGTTGAACAATTTAAGAAAGAAACAACAGTGTTGAGAAAATGTCTATTGTGATTTCTATAACCATGGGAAATACTAAGTCTAGACTATCTTGGTGATCCTAGGGAGAATTCTACCTGACAAGTCTTTTATAAACTTAAGGTGGTTTCTAAAGCAGCATGGGAAAAAGTTTAATTGGTCCCTAGAGTTTTGAAAGTAATTAAATAGTAAACCTCTGGCATGTTACTTCTGCATTTCTGTTTTGGACCTATTGTACACTAAAATTAATATTCTTGAGATTCCTGATTTAACGTGTGTGTGTGTGTGTGTGTGTGTGTGTGTGTGTGTGTGTGTGTGTGTTTCTATTTAGACTAAATTAATATGTTAGGACTATCATGGTTTGAAATGTGTCCCGCACAGTCTCACGTGTTTGGAAAGGTCATAGCACCTTTGAGAGGTGGAGCCTTGCTGGAGGAAGGTGATCACAAAGGGTGGGCCTTGAGGTGGATTGGTCCCACCCTACCTCCTGGAGAAGTCTGCTCTTGCAGGAGGCAGTCTAGCAGCTCTTACACTCACTACCCTCCCAGATGGATGGATGACCTAGGCCTCCTCCAGCTTCTGCCTCCAGCCATGCCATGTCTGTCGTGAAAGACTGTTTTTCCCCTCTCGAACCATAAGCTCAATAGATCTCCCTTTCTCCCTTAAATTGCTTGACTTTGGGTGTTCTCTCACAGCAAAAGATAAGAGTAACTAGTACAGAGACCAACCCAAAATAAAGTAAAGGCTATATGACAGGAAAAACATTTGATTGGGAAGGGTTAACATGACTAAATCAGTATCTTAAGTAGATGCACAATTCCCAGATTTTAAGGGAGACAAACACATAAGGAAGAATGAACAGGTCCAGGGACACCCTTTACCAAGCCCATCTTCTAGGTCCTGATATTAGGTTTAGGTTTAAGTAAGGGGCAAAATATCTGCATACATAAGTGGTCCTGGTCAAGGTGTGATCCTGCATATCACCACTGTCTGTTTCAGGGTGGTCTCACAAGTTGTCAGTACTGTGCAAAATTACTTCCTGGTAGACAATTGCTGAGATTCCTGGATAAATTCCAATTATTATTTTTTTTTGAAGGGAGGGTCTATTGTAGTCTGAAGGCCAAAGATGGGAACAAGTGCACCTTTAAAAATCTTCATTCCTGCCAGGATAGCTACATTTCCTACAATCTTATACCTGCATGTGAGACAAATAACACAAACAGAATATAAGGAAGAACCAAGATTAGAATACATCAACAAATGTCAAATAACCATGCGTAAGATCCATTTCTCCATAACCTCTTGGCTTTACTTTTGGAAGACAGGCACATGTGACTGTATTTTTGTAAGCTTTGAGAAAGGGTCTTGCTATGAAGTCTAGGCTGGCCTTGGACATAACATTCTTGTATTTTAATTTTCTTTTTTAATATTTCTTTTATTATTATTATTATTATTATTTTTATTTTTATTCCACTCACATGAACTTGCTAGTTATCCTGGTCCCCTCCCTCCCTCTACCCCTCCCCAGACCCCCTTGCTCCCTCCCCCAATTTCCCCTTCCTTTCACCTCCTCCTTCCCTTTCTCCCAGTACTCCCTTCTTCCCCCCTCCTATTCCCTGGAGCATCCTTTAGTGTGAATGTCAAACTTCCCTCTGCATGCTCCACTCTGGTGAGGTGTAAAGACTCAGTAGCATTGCCTAGAGCCCTTTCTTGTGCTCCCCTTTCCTATGGGAACACTATTTTTTGTACTGCATATTTTTTCTTTTTTATAAATATTTCTCCATATTCTTTTTTTAAACATTTTTTATTATTATTTCTGCTCATACAAACTTAGTAGGTACACCGGTTCCCTCCCTCCCTCCTCATCCCCCAGATCCCCCTTGTCCCCCTCCCCTCACCCCTCCCTCTCTATCCCCTAGTGCCTCCCCCCCAATCCCCGGAGAATCCTTTAATGTGCATGCCAGTCTCTCCTCTGGGCCCTCCTCTCTGATGATGTACAAGGACCCAGTGGCATTTCCCGGAATCCTTTCCTGTGTTCCCCTTAAGCATAGGAACACTACTGGGACTGTCAATCCCTTGCTTCCAAGGATCTTGGTGCCTTTAGCAAATGCTAGACTTCGTGGGGTCAATAGCGTGTGGGACATTACGCAGGGCATGCAAAGTCCAATTATGATTGCTTCGGCCCTAACTTGTGTGGAGTATCTTGCATATCATTGCTCCTCCCATCCTTGTGCTCTTACAATCTTACTGCCCCCCTCTTCCGCAAATGTCCCTGAGCTTCAGGATGGGGAGAGATTAGGCTGGCCTAGTCCTATGGGAACACTATTGTGACGGTTAATCCCTTGCCTCTAAGGATCCTAATGCCTGTGACCCATGCTAGACTTTGGGGGGGTCATTAATATGTCAGTCATTGCCTAGGTCATGTAAAGTCCTATTATGGTTATTTCAGCCTTAACTTGTATGGAGTATCTTGCATATCGTTGCTCCTCCCCATCTTTAGGCTCTTACAATCCTATCGCCCCTCTTCTGAAAATTTCCCTGAGCTTTAGGATGGGGAGAGATTTGGCTGATCTGGTTCCAGGTGATTAATGTAGGGTCTCTGATGTTCTGAATTATGATTTGTTGTTTTTTGCAGTTTTGCTGTTCGTGCACCACCCTTGGCTCCATCCTGATGGGTATTGGATGTCACCCCCTGGCCAGAGATGAAAGGCTGTTAAAGTAGAGTCTTATTATAAGAGTAGATTCAAAGGTAGATGGAATAAGAGTAGGAGACCACGGTGAGGCGTGGGGGAGGTGATCAGTCTCCCATTTGCAAAATGGTTACCTTCTATCTGCCAGACTGTATGCCCTCCCTTTCTGGTGAGATCATACCCCATCAGTTGCAAGTGACCAGGAAGGAAAGTCTGTGAGCTTAACCAGATGTCTCATTTCTTACTTGCAGTCCTTGATGGTGGCCTATTATCTCTGCTGTAGCATGATCCCCTCTCTCCTTGTTTCTGGTGGGTCCCTCCTTCCCCTTCCCTCCTGTTTATAATCTTTGCAATTACTGTAGGTATTAAGAGATTTATCTTTGAGTGTGTCACTAAGTGGGTTTGGTACTAGGAGCCACCTATTAAGGAGTACATACGGTGCTTAATTTTCTGTCTGGGATACTTCATTCAATATAATTTTTTCTAATTCCATCCATTTCCTGGCAAATTTCATTAATTCATTGTTTTTGATGGCTGAGTAGTATTCCATTGTATAAATGTACCACATTTTCCTTATCCACTTGTCAACTGTTGGACATTTGGGTTGATTCTATGACTTTGCTGTTGTAAACAGTGCTGCTATGAAAATGGTCATACTTGTGCTATCGAGGTGAATTTTTTGCTGTATGGGGGATTATTCACAAAAGTGGAATCACAGGGTCTTATGGCATTTCAATCTTTAACTTTTTTAAGAATCACCAGATGGCTCGCCAGAGTGGTTGTATGAGCCTGCATTCCCACCAGCAATGTAGAGAGTTCCCTTCTCACCACATCCTCTCCAGAATTTATTGTTGTTTGTATTGTGGATTTTTGCCATGCTGACCGGGGTGAGATGATATCTCAGGGAAGTTTTGATTTGCATTTCCCTGATGGCTAAAGAAGTGGAGCATTTTTTAAGATATTTGTTAGACATTTTAATTTCATCCCTGGTAAAGTTTCTTTTAAGTTCCAGGGCCCATTTTTTAATTGGGCCATTGGTTTCCTTAGTGTTTAGTTTTCTAAGTTCCTTGTGCACTCTGGACAGCAGAGCTCTGTCAGATATGTGGTTAGTGAAGATTTTCTCCCATTCTGTGGGTTGCCTTTGAGCTCGTGTTACAATCTCTTTATCTGAACAGAAGCTCTTTAATTTCACAAGGTCCCAACTGTTGAGAGTTGGTAGCAGTGACTGTGCCATTGGATGTCTGTTTAGGAAATGTTGGCCTAGCCCAATCAGCTCGAGGGAGTTCCCTATCCTTTCAACTATGGTTGTTATAGTCTCTGGCCTTAAATCAAGGTCCTTGATCCATTTGGAATTAAGTCTTGTACATGGTGACAAGTATGGGTCCAGCTTTAATCTTCTGCATGTGGAGATCCAGTTTTACCAGCACCATTTGTTGAAGATGCTGTTCTTTTTCCATTGGATTCCTTGGGCCCCTTTGTCAAAGACCAAATGGCTGTAATTTTGTGGGCCTATATCTGGGTCTTCAATCCTTATCCATTGATCTGTGTGTCTATTTTGGAGCCAGTACCAGGCTGTCTTTATAACTATGGATTTGTAGTATAGAGTTAGGTTTGGTATGGTAATACCTCAAGCAGTGTTTTTGTTACTCAGGATTGTCTTTGCTATCCTGGGTCTTTTGTGCCTCCATATGAACTTTGAGATTGATTGGTCAACTTCTTTGAAGAATTGCTTTGGGATTTTAATTGGTATAGCATTGAATTTGTATATTGCCTTTGGTAGGATGGTCATTTTTACGATGTTGATTCTGCCAATCCAGGAGCATGGGAGTTCTTTCCACCTTCTGGTGTCTTCTGCTATTTCTTTCTTTAGGGTTTTAAAGTTTTCCTTGTAAATGTCTTTTACCTCCTTGGTTAGGTTTATACCAAGGTATTTCATTTTTTTAGGGGCTATAGTAAATGGGATTGTTTCTCTCAAGGCTTTTTCACTTCTTTCATTCTGTGCATATAGGAAGGCCTCTGATTTTTCCACATTTATTTTGTACCCTGCCACACTGCTGAACTTCTCAATTAGTTCCAGGAGCTTCCTGGTGGAGTTTTTGGGATCACTCAGGTATAAGATCATGTCATCTGCAAATAGGGATAGCTTGACTTCTTCCTTGCCGATTTGAATCCCTTTTATGTCCCTTTCTTGTCTTAGGGCTTCGGCTAAGACTTCAAGTACAATATTGAATAGAAGTGGTGAGAGTGAACAGCCTTGCTTAGTTCCTGATCGAAGTGGGAAGGCTTCCAATTGTTCCCCATTGAGCATAATCCTTGTTGTGAGCTTGTTGTATACAGCTTTTATTATATTGATAAAGGTTCCTTCCATTCCTACTGTCTCTAGCGTTTTGATCATAAAAGACTGTTGGATCTTGTCAAAAGCTTTTTCTGCATCTATCGAGAGTATCATGTGGTCTTGGACTTTGGACTGTTTTACATGATGCATTACATTTATTGATTTGCTAATGTTGAACCAACCTTGTGTGCCGGGGATGAAGCCTACTTGGTCCCCGTGAATAATCTTTTTAATGTGTTTTTGAATCCGATTTGCTAAGACTTTGTTGAGAACCTTTGCATCTGTGTTCATCAGAGAGATCGGCCTACAGTTTTCTTTTTTAAGTGAATCTTTACTAGGTTTTGGGATTAAGATGATATTAGCTTCATAGAAGGAATTTGGTAGTATTCCTTCCTTTGCTATTTGATGGAACAGTTTAAGGAGTATTGGTGTTATTAACTCCTTAAATGTCTGGTAGAACTCTGTGCTGAATCCATCTGGTCCAGGACATTTTTTGGTGGGAAGATTTGAGATTACTTCTTCAATTTCCTTATATATTATAGGACAATTTAAATAATTCACAACTTCCTGATTCAATTTAGGTAGGTTGTGTTTACTTAGAAATTCATCCATCTCTTTTGTGTTGTCAAACTTCACAGAGTATAAGTTTTTGAAATATGATGTTATAATTCTCTGGATTTCTTGGGTATCAGTAGTGATAACTCCATGTTCATTTCTAATTTTGTTAATTTGGGTTTTCTTTCTCTTGCTTTTGGTTAATGTAGCTAGGGGTGTATCATTCTTATTGATTTTTTCAAAGAACCAGCTTTTTGACTGGTTGATTTTCTCTGTTGTTTTCTTAATCTCAATTTCATATATTTCTCCCCTTAGTTTGCTAATTTCCTCTCTTCTACTACTGTTGGGATCAGATTGCTCTAGTTTCTCTAAAGCTTTAAGCTGGATTGTTAAGTTGTTTACTTCTGATGTTTCCATTTTTTTGATGTAGGCATTAAGAGCTATGAACTTACCTCTTAGAACAGCTTTCATTGTGTCCCAGAGATTTTGGTAAGTTGTATTTTCATTATCATTCGCTTTCAGGAAATCTTGAATTTCCTTTTTAATTTCTTCCAGAATCCAGTTTTCATTCAGCATCATAGTGTTAAGTTCCCAGGAGTTAGTGTATTTTCTCTTGTTTGTTGTGTTGTGGACGTCCAGCTTTAGGCCATGGTGGTCTGACAGGGCATAGATTAGAATTTCAACTTTTTTGTATATGTGTAGATTCGTTTTGTGGCCCAGTATGTGATCTGTTTTGGAGAAAGTTCCGTGTGCTGCTGAGAAAAATGTGTATTCTTTGGTGTGTGGGTGAAAAGTTCGATAGAGATCTGTAAGGTCCATTTCTTTCAGGGTTTGATTAAGGTCCAAAGTGTCTCTGTTAAGCTTTTGACCTGTTGCTCTATCCCATGTTGAGAGGGCGGTGTTGAAGTCCCCAAGAATTATCGTTTGGGGGTTGATTTCTTGCTTTAGACGCTGTAGGGTTTTCTTAATGAATGTGGAGGGGCCCGTATTGGGTGCATATATGTTCAGTATTGTGAAGTCTTCCTGGTGAATTGTACCTGTGACTAAAATGTAGTATCCATCCGTGTCTCTTATAATTTTCTTTGGTTTGAAGTCCAGTTTGTCTGATATCATAATGGCTACCCCTGCCTATTTTCTGCTTCCATTAGCTTGTAGAATTGTTGACCAGCCTTTTATTTTTAGGGCATGTTTATTTTTTATGGTGAGATTGGTTTCCTGCAGGCAGCAGATTGATGGATTGTGGTTTTTAATCCAAATTTGTAATCTGTGTCTCTTGATCAGTGAGTTAATTCCATTAACATTTAGTGTTATAATGGAGAAACTATTTTGAATTCCAGACATTTATTATGTTTAGTGGTTTTTATAAGTATATTGCTTCACTTTTAATGGTGTTATACTTGCCTTCTGTTCTCCCGGATATGCCTGTTTTTTTCTTCAAGCTTGAGTATCATTTCTAGCATTTTTTGAAGGCCTGGTTTGGCGTTCATGTATCCCTTCAAGTTGTCTTTGTGCTGGAAGATTTTTCTTTCTCCCTCGATCATGACAGATAGTTTTTCAGGGTAAATCAGCCTGGGTTGACATTTTTGCTCATTCAATACTTGAAGTATGTCTCTCCAAGCTCTTCTTGCTTTTACTGTTTCGACTGAGAAGTCTTTTGTTATTTTAATAGGCTTACCTTTAAAAGTGACTTGTTTTTTCTCCCTTGAAGCTCTCAGCACCAGTTCTTTATCTTGAATGTGGAGTGTTTTGACTATTATTTGCCGTGGCGAGCTTCTGTTTTGGTCATATCTGTTTGGATTGCAGAATGCCTCTTATATATGGATGGGCCTCTCTTTTTTTAGATGAGGAAAGTTTTCCCTGATGATCGTTTGAAAAATTTCCTCAGGGGTGGTATTTTGAGATTCTTGCTCTGGTATTCCATGAATACGCATGTTAGGCTTCTTCAGGGTGTCCCATATCTCCTGAATATTTCTCTCCAGTATCTTTTTGGCTTTAACAACCTCTTCCATTGAGCTGGTTAATACTCCCACTTTATCTTCAAGATCTGAAATTCTGTTTTCTGCTTCCTTAGTTCTGCTGATAAGACTCTCTGTGGAGTTCTGGGTTGAAGATAACTTGTCTTGTAGCTCAGTTTTGAACTCTGCTTGAGTCTGTTTTAACTGCTCTATGCCAGTTTTTGTTTCTTGCACTGTTTTTTTCAACTCCTCTAAGTGTCTGTTGTGTTCCTCTTCAAAGTGATTGATTCGGTTACTTAATTCCTCCCGGATTTCCTGTTTCATAGTATTGAACATGGTAATGATCATATTTTGAAAGTCGTTATCCTGGGTCAGGCTTTCTTGGTCATTTTCCATGGTTTTTTTCTGGTTGGAGTCTAGCATTATGGGACTAATTCCTTTAGTGGGAGATTTGTTTACTTGAGTATTGTTTCTCATGGATTTGCACTTTGACTTTGGCATTGTTGTTTTAACTCTTAAGATCTTCTTTCAATTTCTGTGCTGTTTTTCACTAAACTGAATTATTTGGCCTGGGGTTTTGGGGGTGGGCGGAGACGGAGCTTACCTAGGTCGAGGTGAGTCCAGGCTGGACCCCGCGCGTCTTGGGCGGGGGAGTGGAGGGAAGGGAGGATGGGGCGTCGGCGGGCGCTATTTAGTCTGGGGGACCTGGGGGTGG
This sequence comes from Typhlomys cinereus, assembly GCA_023101885.1. Lineage (NCBI taxonomy): Eukaryota > Metazoa > Chordata > Mammalia > Rodentia > Platacanthomyidae > Typhlomys > Typhlomys cinereus. Next base: position 377,054 of record JALPQD010000267.1, read on the forward strand.
GGCCCGGGCACAGAGGGGGTGTCCTCCTCCTCCTCCCAGGCCCTGCGTGGTGGCTCCGGCTCGATGGTGGGAGGAGCTGGGTCCCCTGGGCGGTCTGGGGTTCTGGGGGTGGGCGGGGACGGAACTTACCTAGGTCGCGTGGTGAGGCCCGGCTGGACCGCACGCTCGCGCCCCTGGCGGCAGATTGGAGGGAAGGACTTTTTCAATTTTTTAAACATTTTTTATTATTATTTCCGCTTAATAGGTACACCAGTTCCCTCCCTCCCTTTTCCTCCCCCGCACCCCCCTGCTCCCCCTCCCCTCACCCCTCCCTTCCCATACCCCAGTGCCTCCCCCCAATCCCTGGAGAGTCCTTTAATGTGCATGCCAGACTCTCCTGTGGGCCCTCCTCTCCGATGATGTACAAGGACCCAGTGGCATTTCCCGGAATCCTTTCCTGTGTTCCCCTTAAGCATAGGAACACTACTGTGGCTGTCAATCCCTTGTCTCCAAGGATCTTGGTGCCTTTAGCAGATGCTAGACTTTGTGAGATCAATAGTGTGTTGGACATTGTGCAAGGCGTGCAAACTTGTGTGGAGTATCTTGCAAATCATTGCTCCTCCCATGCTTTTGCTCTTACAATCTTACCGCCCCCTCTTCTGCAAATTTCTCTGAGCTTCAGGATGGGGAGAGATTAGGCTGGCCTAGTTCTAGGTGGTTGATATAGAGTCTCTGAAGTTCTGGATTGTGGTTTATTGATTTTCATTTGCAGTTTTGCTGCTCCTGCAATGCCCTTCACTCCATGCTGATGGGCATTGTATGTCACCCCCTGGCCAGAGACAAAAAGCTCTTAAACTGGAGTCTTGTTATAAGAGCACATTCAAGGGTAGATGTAATAAAAGTAGGACATCTCAGTGAGGGAGAGGTCAATCACCCATTTGCAAAATGGTTACTTTTTTTCTGCCAGACTATATGCTCTCCCCTTCTGGGGAGATCATACCCCCTCAGTTGTAGATGATCAGGAATGGACGTCTGTGAACTTAACCAGGTGCCTCATTACTTACTTGCAGTCCTTGATGGAGGCCTATTTTCTCTGTTGTAACATGGTCCCCTCTCTCCTTGTTTCTGGTGTGGCCCTCCAACCCCATCCCTCCTGTTTATAATCCTTGCAATTACTGTAGGTATTACATAGATTTATCTTTGAGTGTCTCTAGGTGGGCTGGGTGGGTTTGGTACTAGGAACCACCTATTAGGGAGTACATACGGCGCTTAATTTTCTGGGTTTGGGATACTTCACTTAATATAATTGTTTCTAATGACATCCATTTCCTGGCAAATTCTAGTAATTCATCATTTTTGATGGCTGAGTAGTACTCCATTGTATAGATGTACCACAGTTTCCTTATCCACTCGTCAACTGTTGGACATTTGGGTTGATTCCATGACTTTGCTATTGTAAACAGTGCTGCTATGAACATGGTCGTGCTTGTGCTATCGAGGTGAACCTCTGCTGCATGGGGGGTTATTTTCAAAAGTGTAATAGCAGGGCCACATGGCATTTCAATCTTTAATTTCTTTAAGAATCTCCAGACGGCTCGCCAGAGTGGCTGTATGAGCCTGCATTCCCACCAGCAATGTAGGAGAGTTCCCCTCTCTGCACATCCTCTCCAGCATTTGTTGTTGTTTGTATTGTGGATTTTTGCCATCCTGACCAGGGTGAGATGATATCTCAGGGAAGTTTTGATTTGCATTTCCCTGATGGCTAAGGAAGTGGAGCATTTTTAAAGATATTTGTTAGACATTTTAATTTCATCCCTGGTAAAGTTTCTTTTAAGTTCCAGGGCCCATTTTTAATTGGGCCATTAGTTTCCTTTGTGTTTAGTTTTCTAAGTTCTTTGTGCACTCTGGATAGTTGAGCTCTATCAGATATGTGGTTAGTAAAGATTTTCTCCCATTCTGTGTGTTGCCTTTGAGCTCGTGTTACAATCTCTTTATCTGAACAGAAGCTCTTTAATTTCACAAGATTCCAACTGTTGAGAGTTGGTAGCAGTGACTGTGCCATTGGATGTCTGTTTAGGAAATGTTGGCCTAGCCTAATCAGCTCGAGGGAGTTCCCTATCCTTTCAACTATGGATTTTATAGTCTCTGGCCTGATATCAAGGTCCTTGATCCATTTGGAGTTAAGGCTTGTACATGGTGACAAGTTTGGGTCCAGTTTTAATCTTCTGCATGTGGAGATCCACTTTTGCCAGCACCATTTGTTGAAGATACTGTTCTTTTTCCATTGAATTTTTTGGCCCCTTTGTCAAAGACCAAATGGCTGTAATTTTGTGGGCCTATATCTGGGTCTTCAATCCTTATCCATTGATCTGTGTGTCTATTTTGGAGCCAGTACCAGGCTGTCTTTATAACTGTAGATTTGTAGTATAGAGTTAGGTTTGGTATGGTAATACCTCCAGCAGTGTTTTTGTTACTCATGATTGTCTTTACTATCCTGGGTCTTTTGTGCCTCCATATGAATTTTGAGATTGTTTGGTGAACTTCTTTAAAGAATTGCTTTGGGATTTTAATTGGTATAGCATTGAATTTGTATATTGCCTTTGGTAGGATGGTCATTTTTACCATGTTGATTCTGCCAATCCAAGAACATGGGAGGTCTTTCCACCTTCTGGTGTCTTCTGCTATTTCTTTCTTTAGGGTTTTAAAGTTTTCATTGTAAAGATCTTTTACCTCCTTGGTTAGGTTTATACCAAGGTATTTCATTTTTTTAGGCGCTATAGTAAATGGGATTGTTTCTCTCTAGGCTTTTTCACTTCTTTCATTCTGGGCATATAGGAAGGCCACTGATTTTTGCACATTTATTTTGTAACCTGCCACCCTGCTGAACTTCTCAATTAGTTCCAGGAGTTTCATGGTGGAGTTTTTGGTAATCCTCAAAAAAATTTTAAAAATTAAAAAAATGAAAATGTGCGTATACATGATGTAATACCATTCAGTCATTAGGAAGGATGAGATTATGGAATTTGTTGCTGAATGGATGGAACTGAAAAATGTAATATTGAGTGAGGTATCTCAGACAGAGGCAAGCGTCACATGTTCTCTCTTACATGCTGATGCTGGCATTGATCTCCTGACTAACGTATTTGGCTTGGAATTACTGTAAAAGTCAGAAAAATTCGAAAGGGATCAATGATTTGGAAAGGTGGGGAGAGATGCCTAGGGTAAAACATTTGGAGGGGAAGATATAGAATACCATGGTAGGTAGGGTGAAGTAAAGGAGGATGCTTTCCTCAATGCTATATCCACTGATCTAGGATGCTTGCTGGAGCATGAATCACGTCAGACATAAGTCATCACAGACTAGATGAAACACAGTGGGTCGCATAAGCATAAAGATTTGCAAATTTGAGGGAGTCTGTCACAGAAGATGAAGGATTGTAAGGGCAAAAAGAGGGGGGGTGGGTGTTGCCGAATCCCTGCTGGGCCAGCCAGGGAAAGGAGGGGGAAAGTCGGCAGGAGCCTTGAGGCTCCAGTCGAGGAGGTGAGCAACGCAGAGTCACCACAGATCCCGGGAGTCAGGTAAGAAGCAGGCAGTGGACGAGTTGCCGCAGACTCTTTTTATTTAAGGAAGTGTGTTGCCATCTCTCCACTCCAGGGGAGCGGACAATCATTTAGCTGTTTACTAGGTATCTATTGCAGAGGCAGGTTAGATGGCTGCTTCCCATTGGTTGTTCATCCCTCCGCCTGCATGGTTCTTCTATTGGGATGTGTCTGGGGCATGTCCCTACGTGTTCAGGCTTGTCCGTAGCTGGATTCGGGAGCCTGGGCTAGGGCCTCCCTTAATTAATAGTGCCGCAGATGAGATTTGGGATTAAGGGTTAAATATTATAAAGTCACTATATTCATGTATACTCCATTTAAAAATGGGAAAAATAAAATTTAGAAAAAAAGATAGATATCTCTCAAGATTAGGGTGGGAAGGTCAAGGGTCTAGAGAGATAAGTGGGAGTGGCTGGTGTGGTTCATGAATTGCTACAACCCAGCTAGGAAGAGTGGGAGAGTTTTACAAAATGGCCTAGCTTATGGCTAGCAGCCATCCTCCAATGAGATTAGAGGTCATAGATATACTAGATATAGTTATAAGGCTGAACTCTGGGCACATCTGAGCAAGCCTGCAAGAGAAAGTCTAGATAATGCGGGAAGACCCAGCCCATACTGGGTGAGATTATTCCCTGGGCAGGTGAATAAGATGGAGAGAGCCAGTTTAGTTTTGTGGCATTCTTCAGCATACTTGGCTGTCTTACTCTCTGGCAGATGAGGTTTGCCCCTCTCTCAGCAGTCCCTGTGGTGTCTTATGGCCAGTTCCCTCAGATCCTGGTGGTGTTATAGGTTCTCCTGCAGAGTTGGACTAAAAATTGTGACTGGACAATTAATTGTAAGCCCAAATCAATCCCCCTTAGTCCCCATAAGCTGCCTGGTTGTGAAATTATCAGCAACATGCAAACTGCGACAGCATCCTTGGCTGTTAAGTGGCCTGTCCAAGTAGTGTCATAAAAGAGGCTGCCTTAATGTGTGTTTCACATTGAGAGGCACCCCTGGGAAGTTAGGGCTTGGCAATGTCGTGGTAGCTGCCGTAGTGCAACCATGTTGGATTTCACCTTAGCCCTGAAATATCACTTCATAGAGCTCAATAGCTGTGGCTGGCGGTCACTCATATTCCCTGCAGCTAGAGGTCCTAGAACACAGATTCATCCTGTTCTGGACTCAGCTTGAAGTGTCCCACTAGCTACTGGTTTTAGCCAGTCTGTGGCAACAGAGAATATTTCCTTGTTCCTTTCATGATTCAGTTCACAGAAGACAATTGGAATTCATTGATGAACAGTTTCCTGGTGACCTCAGGGTAGACCATCCACATTGAAGGAAATGCTCATGAAGGAGGCTTTTTACTTTTTGACATATCCATTTTATTGATGTGGCCTCATTAACACCCGGGTCTCTCTACCTTTCTCTTCTGTGCTTCCTCTAAACCTATTGGGAATTTGTACCTGGTTTGTACTTGTCCTGGAAGTTTATGTGGTCATTGAAACTTAAGTTGGAAATAACCTGTATGGGGTGCAGGGTGTCTCTTCTCTAAACATGTTTTGAAACTATTTGAAAGGAATACCCTGGTTATCATCTAAATGGCATTCTAGTAAAGTGTAAAGTGCTCCACACTGTGCTGTTATGACGAAGGAATAAAGTCAGACATTTCCTGCTGTCTTTTAGTTTGTCTGAAAATGTAAACTTAGAAGACGTAATTTGGGATGTGATTATTTGCACTGCAGGGGGTTTAACCTAGAGCTCTTCCTTTACTAAATAACTGGCTCCCTTTTGCAAATGTTACTGGAAACTGCATCTTATAATCAATGACACGAGCAATTCCCATTCTCCTCAGTAGGAAATAATCAATAATTACATTTGACAGAAGCATTTAGCATTCAGTAATTTATATACAACAGTATGTCATCTATGACACACTAGTCCCTAGATGAGTCATTAACATACTAAAATTATGTGCCAGGTCTTATAAAGGGACAAAAATGCCAAATGTATATTATGTGTGTCATTCAAAAGAATACTTTCTCACACATGTTCAGTTTCTCACTTTTATGTTCAGTGATTTACATCAGTAGAAATTTGGCACTATTTTTACATCTTAGAATATAGGAGGACATTTGGGGGGCATCAAACATAACCTAGCCTCTTCAAAGAGGTCATTCGAGAATTTTAAATGAATGCTTTTCTGTGTCTCATGAGTAGAACTTGTTTACGCAGTAATGTTGTTGATAATTATGATGATGCTTTTTCAAGAAGATTTAATGTTTATTCATTTGTTTATTTTCTCTCTGAGTGTGCTTTTTCATGTGTGCATGCATGCTGTGTGTACATGTGCATGTAAAGGTCAGAGGTCATCCTCAAATGTTATTCTTTCAACATCATCTATATCTCCTTTGTTTGAGACATGGTCTCTTACTGGGATCTGGGGTTGGACAGTTAGGCTAGGCTGGCTGGCCAGTGAGCCCAGAGATGCTCTTATCTTCACCTCTCCAGTTTTGGGATTATACTACCATGCCTGGCATTTTTATATTTAATTCTACAAATTGTACTTAAGTCTTCATTGCTTGCACAGCAAGCACTGTACAAACATACAAAATTATTTACAAACAACTAGTAAGAACAGGAAAAAAAAACCTCTTCAATTTATATAATGCCTAAATTCTATGCATTTCTGTGGTCACTAAACATGTCATTTTCAGAAGCTGTATCATATTCTTTTCTACCAATATACCACCCTAGTCTTCTACTTGGATTGTTTTAATTTTTTATTATCAAAATAGTGCCACTATCACTATAGTATTGTAATAAGTCTTTAAACATACTTATTTTCTTATACTCTGCTTTTGACTTTTGGATATTTATTAGCTGAAACACATTTTGTATATGAGGGATGGTTCACTTTTTGTTTAAAGTTACAATTACAAAATTAGAAACAAGATCCCAGAGCCAGCTAGATGGCTCAGAAGGTAAAGGTGCTTGTTTCCAAGTCCAATGACCCCAGTTCAGTCTCAGTACCCAAATGGCAGAGGGAGAGAACTAGCTCCTGCAGTTGTCCTCTGATATTCATTCACCTGCACACCATGGCACAGGCACACTGTGATACATACCACTAAATGTTCAATGAAAAATTAAAAAATGTGGCACATACACACCCACTAAATAAATATTTAATAAAAAATTAAAAATAAACAAAATCCAAATGCCATTACCAGGAACAGTCAAAGAGCACAATGTCATTTTCTGCCAGTTTCTCCATTCTCTATGATCTTCCTGTTTTCTGCTTTTCTGAAGGGAAGATCCATACTTCATATTTCAGGGCTGCTTGGAGAAGAGATTCATTCCATTAGCCATCTAGATTGCTTCTGGAATACCAGTTAGCTGGATGAAGAGACCGGAAAGGGTGAGGCTTACTTTGTTTTGTACTTTAGAATTTAGTTGGGTCTCATGTACCATAGCTTGGCATATGTTACTAATAAAAATGAAATAAAATCGCGTTTGAGATTAGCATTGGTCATTTGTTAGACACGAGTGTTAGACATGAGTGTCAACTTGGCAATTGAAGACTTGAGCTCTGGGCACACCTGTGAAGAATTGGTTGTTGAGTTGAGCCCTGGGCAAGCCTGTCTGATTGTCTGATTGATGGGGAGGTTCCAGACCATGTGGGTCGGGCTAGTACCTAGGCAGGTGAATAAGATGGAGGGAACTGGTTAAGAAAGTATTCTTTACACTTCAGACATGCTGGTCTGGCAAGTGATGACTGTCCCTCTCTTACTGGTCTTGTAGATAAGGTATGGCCAGTTACTTCAGTCTCTGTTGTTGGTATGAGCTCTCCTGCCTGGCTGGACAAGAGACTGTAACCAAAAAACATAAGCCAAAATGAAACCCCTTGTTTCTTTAAGCCATTTGGTTGTCAATGTGTTGGCAGCATGCAAGCAAACTGTGACATCATACTTGTGTACCTTTTAGAGATGATGCTTTTTAGTGTTGGATATGGGGATTATTTAAATGTTTAAGTCTTTGGCACTTTCATATGTGAATGCAATGAATTTGGGTTTTTTTCCAACCTGTTTCCATCCCCTTTCTCCTGTTCCACTTCATGTTTTCTAATTCTAGTCATTCTCCCTCCAACTTTCACCTTTTTGTTTTCACATGTGGTCTACTGGATTTCATTTGGGATGTCTGTAATGGCAAGTGCCTGAAAATTTGCTGGAGGCACAGATGTTCTATCAGTGGGCCTGTTATTGAAGAAAAAAAAAGTAGCTTTGCTTTTCCAGGCTGGCAGTCACCTTCAATAGTGAAGCAACAGCTTTAAAACACATGTTGCCACATGTGACGAACTTCTGTGTGTTAGCACAGAAAGAAGTGAGTGAGGAGACAGCAGCCAGGTTTGGATGTAGAGGATATTTGGGCCAAACTGCTTACCTATTTACTAAAATTGTTTGCCTTACATTTATGTAATATAAATCTACATAAAGGGAATTCACTTGCCTTAAAAAAATACTTCTCCAGGGAGTTGCGGATATGATTAGGGGCACATCTCTGATGTGATTTCTTCAGTAAAACTGGGTCATGAGAATAGTGACCATTTTCCTGTGACCTGAGAGATTGGAGGGAGGCCAGGATGGGGGGTTCGATAAGTGATGTTTCTAAGTGGAAGTGCGTTTCTAACCAAGCACTGTGTTTGAGCCTCTGGGGGCCACAGAGGCTTGTTCGCTCTTTGTAATTGAATTTGGTGTTCTAACACAGGGTTTATCCTTTACTGATTTGGTTTTGAAGCATATGGGGAAACGGGTATGACTGAAAAGTATGAGTTTTCCACATTGGAGGTATGTATGCACATACATACCCTCCAAAGGGGGTCCACATTTAGTGGCTTCAAAATCCCTCTTGAGAAGTCACATCCGTGTACTGCTTTCATAGTTTGGCATAGAGTTGGAAATGAACTTTCAGGGAACCCACACAACCTCATGAGAATTAGTTCATTCCCCTGAGTCTACTTACTGACTAAACCTGCACTGTCCAATAAATCACTAGCTACCTGTGACTCTTTAAGGCCAAATAAGTGAAAAGTCAGGCCCCTTAGTGGCACTAACTTCTTGGTGGACTGACTAATGAAGGGATTATGGTTAATGAAATGTACATAAGTAGACCAATCTCATCATTATACAGCATTCTACTGGATGGTGGTGAACTGGACCATTCAGGCTTCATAGAATTGGATACAGTTGTGTGATCCATAGGTGCGAGGTTTTCAAGCACAGTCCATGCCTATCTAAGCCCACACATTCATTCAGGAAATTTGAGTCCTGATCACTTCAACTCATAGCAATGCCTTCCCTTTTGGTATACTTATTAGAGTCTCCCCCAATACTTCCTGACATGCTGTCAGAAAGGTCTAACCTTTTGGTTTACCAGTCTTAATCTGCCTCCAAAGACCACAGGACCCTCGGAGTAGAGTTCAAAATGCATACCATATGGAAGGTGTATCTATATGTGAAGTCTAACCTCTCCTCTCAAGCCACTATGCTTAAAAATACCTTCAGTATTATAAGACTCATCATGTACGACAAATTTCATGCTATTGCTGCACACACATTTATTTTCAAAGGGATAACATGCTTTCTTATGATGGATACAGACATTTTATTTAACTCCTGTCTTGATTGGTTGTTGGTTGTCGAGGCAAGTGTGAGGAAGATATAGAGATATTATCATTGGATTTTGACAACATCCTCGACAGACACAATGGTCTCTTCTGTTTTACATTAGACACCTGTTTGGAGGTGCTGGGCACAGGATCTGTGAACACATAGAGACATGCAGACATTTATTGTGTTTTCCAAGTGAAACTATCATGTGATACTTGAGGACTCAGAAAGCAACCTTTAAATTGTGACGGGGTTTGAAAGTATTTTCACAAAGAAGCTTTATTTGCTCCATGTCATACCCCCACGGAGGAAAAGGAGGAAGGTCAGTGAGGCTAGATAACTCATCTAAGACCACGTGGGTAGAAATAGCTAAGTTCCATAAGGGTTAGCTCTGCACTCTGCACTCCCTTCCCTTCCTTTCTCCTTCCCGTTTCCTCTTTATTTTCCTTTTACCCCTCTTCTCCCTTCTCCTTTCTCTATCTTCCCACACTCTTCTCCCCTCTCCCTCTTCCTTTCCCCTCTTTCATTTCTCTTTCTTTCCTTTTGTCATCTACTCTTATATTTCATCATCTTCCTCCTGCTTTTTAAAAAATATTTTCTATTTTTTGAGAGGGAAAGAGAGAAAGAAGAGAGAGAGAAAAGAGAGAGAGAGAGAGAGAGAGAGAGAGAGAGAGAGAGAGAGAGAGAGAAGGAAAAAGCATGAGTGCATGAGAGCACATGCATACCATGGCGCACAGATGGAGGTCAGATTCAGAAGTCAGTTCTCTTTTTCCACCATGTGGGCTTCCCAGGATCAAACTCACATAGCCAGACTTGCAAGCAGGGGTTTTATCCACTGAGCTATCTCACCACCCCTTTCTTTTTGAAAAGAAAAATCTGACTATGTATAATGGGATAGCCTTAAACTTAAAGTCCTCCTGCCTCTGTCCCTATGATTTTGGGATTATAGGTGTGAATCGCCACTCCTGGCTACCCTGATATTCTTGAGTCATCTCTGCACAACATCCCTCCCTTTATCCTAGCAGATAACTGCTCCCCCCCCAAAAGACTAAAGACTAGTGAGCTAATTCTACCTGAAAGGATAATTTTCGACTTTTTAGTATAGGTGTCCCTTTAGAATGTCCCTGTGACAGCAATAGTGCATTAGAAAGAGGTAATTGCTTCGCAGTCACTTGACAATTTTCAATTGACTCCTCCCAAGTGATCTTGTCTGCCCTGGGAGCTATAAAGGACACACGTGGCTGATAAGAATCTCCTCTTGGACCCATTTTGCTGCACCACTCGTCTTGTGCATCGAGTTCTTAATGTGTATTTTGATTCCTGTTGGCAGAATAATTATTTGGCCTGTGAGCAGAAGTGTCCATTTATGTACACTGTTGGTGTGTCATGATAGGATGTGAATCCTTATGAAAGGACAAGGTGACAAGACACACACTTTCTTCCATCAAAACTCAAACTTCTCCTAAACCATGAAACTGGGTTTTCACTCTCCTTTAGCAACAGAATCATGGGAACCTCAGGAATCAAGGGTTCCAAGCTAAAATAACATACAACAATTTACCCCCTTAAGGAAAGAATAATGCAGCGCGGGATACAATGACTCTATATGGAAAATGGAGTCTGCTCAGTGAGGCAAACTCTCCTTAACACTTGTTGCTCTGTTGGCACAGTATTCGTGTTCTTCTGCTTAGCTTTGGTCCTTGGGAAAAAAACATGTCTGGAGTATGGATGGCTGAAGTCAGTGGACTACAATATACACTAAATGCTGGGAGAGACACATTACATTGTAGACTGATTGGATTCCCAAGAAGACCATAGTTGTAATGTAATGTAGATTTCTTTGGCTTGTGAGTTTTCCTGAGCAGACATTATTGTGGATTTGGTTTTGGAGACATGATCTCATAAAGCCTAGGCTGGCCTCGAACTCACTTTGTAAAGGATGACTTTGAATTTCTATCCTCCTTCCATATTCTGAGAGATGGGATTGTAGGTATTCCCCTTCACATTTCGATTATATGGTGCTGAGGATCAATCCCATGGCCTCATGCATGATAGGCAGGTCCTCTACCAACCAAATTACATCTCCAATCCTATCACTGTAATTTTAAGTACGTTCTCCTCGATGGGCCTTTTTATTTCGACCATCTTAATAAAGTTGGCCATTTATGTATCTTTCTTCAATAGCTTTTTTCAGAGGAAAATTTTTATTTTTAAATTTTTAAAAAACTTATTTAAAATATTTTTAAAAATACTTTTTGTGTTTCTGTTTCTGCGTGTGTGTGTGTGTGTGTGTGTGTGTGTGTGTGTGTGTGTATCCTGTGGAGGATCAAGGGTGACTTTAGGAATCATCCTGGAATGCTTTGCTCTGAAATTTCCTAGGCTCCATCCACCAGGGCCAGAAGTGTGGGCCAATGCTGTTTCAGCTGGTGTTTTTATGTGGGACCTGGGATCCAAATTCAGGACTTTTGCTTGCAAGACAGTCTTAACTCCTGAACCATCTCTCCAGCCCAGGAAGGACATTTTTTTTTTTTTATAATGGCCAAAACACTAGGTAGAGAGGAAGTGTTTGTCAAAGGAAAGGAACTGCAAAATGTGATTTTACTACTTGATTGGTCATGCACTTTGAAACTAAACTGGAATCCATCTGCCTTGTGATTGAACTCTGAGATGCAGTGATGATGGCTGTAGCTCCCAGGCTGGCAGGAAGAGAATGTGTGTGAGGAAAGTCAGGAGCCCTTTGAAGTTTCAGCCCTGGCCTTGCAATTTGCTGACCGTGTAACTGTTTTCTGTTCTGTGCAATGGGGCATGACCTGTAGAGGCAGCACAGAGTGGTTAACTCTTTCACTTCTGGGACTATTGCTCATCAAATGGAGATAATGTACCATAGGGGAGAGGTGAGGAAGTGGCTGAGCTTAATGCTTGCTATGTAGTTGATATCTAATAAATGTAATTCCTGTACACATCACTCCTCTGCTGTGTGATTCAAGTTAGAATAACTGCATGCATAATGATCTGCAAATCACCGTTTGGTCTCACAGTCATATTTTCCACCCCACATTTGTAGTAGGTGGCAGTACTGCAAGACGGGAGCTACTTACTCCAAGTGGGAGTGAATTAAGTCAAATGTCTGTTTGCAGAAGGCCAGAACTGAGAGCTGTAGTAGAAAAATGATAACATATAGTACCTAATGTGTCAGTGTCTGCAGGATGTGCATCACTGAGGACACTTTCACGCTGAAAGAGAGTCATGAACTGCCAAGACAAAAAGGGAAACATTATTTTAAGCATCTACATTTTGTGAGCCAGTGGACATAAATATTTAGAAAGACCCATGAGATGGAGCACTGCTATCAGACTCTGTAATCTCTGCTCTGAAGTCTCAGAGAGTTATCAATTGGAGGCTCTGGTTATTCACAGGCTTGATTTCATCATCCCCAGCAATTATGATACTTGGAATTGGACCACACTTGAGTTTGGACCTTGACTCACTATATAGACTCATTTTTAAGGACCCCAGGTTGCAATAAAAAAAAGTCAACCATGTGGGGCTTGGAATGAATGAAACATTGTGGATCATCTCTAAGGTATTATGGGGGTAATTATGGGAGTAGAGGAGGACTTAAGGGGAAAGTGGTGAAAGTATCTCCATTTTTACCACCCCTACTTCCTTTTAGAAAGTTCTCAGAGGCTGTGGGGACTGCAACCAGAAAGTGCCAGGATGAGGCTGCAGAAGCTTGGAGTGGTGATGCACAGAGATGTGCTCATGTCCTAGCCTTCCACTAGGATGCATGTTTCCCAAAGACAGAATGGCTAAGGGGCAACTGTGGCTTACTAGGAACATTTAGACAGATGACCTAACCAAAATGTGGACTTGGATGAAGGAATCTTTAGACAGCCAGAGTTGGCCTTAGCTGGGAGAGACTTGGGTGGGAAGCAAGGGAGTACTGGCCGAACCCCACCATAGCACAGCCGACTGCATAGGCAGTGCTCATTTTTCCTCGACAGTTGTCGCTTGTGTCAGGGCTTCTCTGCACTACAGTGATGGACCAGGAAACAACCTTACCTTAAGACTACGTGACATTTCTGTATCTAAATCGGCAAGACTTTCTGTATGGAAACACAATATTGAAAACCAGTTGTTAAGACATGGATCTATTATTGGACCCCAAATAATCTCAACATCACAGAAACACAGAAATCAGGCAAAATGAAAGGACCAGAGAGGAGAGCTCCTTAGATGCCAGTTATACGTTTTGGCCTTTTCAACTCAATCATTGGGAACTTGGAGTGGGATGTGGTAGAAGACACATGGGCCAGAATGCCAAGAGAGGCAGGCTCTGCTATTAGTTATGCACCCTTGCATAGCTACTCAAATTCTGAGCCTCTTTGGCTCCTCTGTAAAATGAGATATCAGGCTATGGATGATTTCCAAGGACTCTTCCAATCCTTTGGCTGTTAATAGCTCAAAAATTGTACATGAACTTCCTATGCCTTATTTCTGGGATGCTTTTCTTCCAGATTTTCCCATGACTGACTGCTCCTTCTTATTATGATTAGATATTCTTGGGCTTCTTGGGCCACCTAGCAAGTTTACTCTTCATTTCATTTGATATTTATGCATGGATCACATACGTATTTACTGAGTATCTATTAGGTTCCTGCTTTTTAGCATGCTGGGATACAGGGAACAGACAAAAATCCCTGCAGTGATGGAGCTACTATTTTAGGAAGGGGATAGGTTATAAACACATCTGGCTTAGCAGATGGCAACAGTGCTAGGGACATTAAAGCCAGAACAGAGGATGGAGAGTGTTTTTTTTTTGTAATTTTAAAGAGGATGCTGGGGGGAAGGCTATCATTTAGAAGATATTTGAGCAATGATTGCAAGGAAGGGAAGGGAAGGAAGAAAGGAAGGAAGGAAGGAAGGAAGGAAGGAAGGAGGGAGGGAGGGAGGGAGGGAAGGAGGGAAGGAAGGAAGGAAGGAAGGAAGGAAGGAAGGAAGGAAGGAAGGAAGGAAGGAAGGAAGGAAGGAAGGAAGGAAGGAAAGAGTTGTTCAGAAATATGGGAGGATGGTGCAAGTAGTCTATCAAGTACCAGGCCCCTGAGAAGGGGCAGTGTTCCTGGCATGTGTGAGTCAGTGCAACTAGAATGGAGCAGGTAAGGGAGATCACCCAGAGAAGTGCTCAGAGAGGCCATGGAGAGGGAGAGTGGTGTCCTGAACTTCTAGGGTTTTCTAAGTCATCGAAAGGACTCTGATTTTTACCTTAGGTTAGATGAAAACATGTACATTTCTATGTGAAATTTAAAAAACTACATTTATTTGCTTGTTTGTTTAGTGCATAAGTATACCAATGGGTGTGTGTAGAGGTCAGGGGACAACTTCGTGGAGCTCATTTTCTTCTTCGACCCTTATGTAGGTTCTTGGGATTGAACCTATGTCGCTAGACTTAAATATAGGCTTCTTTACCCTCTGAGCCATCATGAGGCCACCAGATGAAAATTTCATGTTTATGAACATCCCTCATAAGTTTGAATGTAAGTCCCTTGAGAATAAGGACTTTTTGTGTTACTCTAACACAAATTTTGTGCTAATCACCTACAGTAATTAGAACCATGTGACAGAAATGCAACTTGTCCAGTGAATATGTGCTGAATGAATGAATTTCAAAGGTCACTATTATCAAAGAAAAGTGGAAGTAAGGATGGATCAGTTAAACAATGAAAATGAAGAAGGGACTGATGCCAGATTTGTGTTTAGGAGACTTGAGGTTTAGACTCTAACTTCTTGTACCACCTTAAACTTTGTCGCCACCTCACCACCCTCAAGCACATTTTCTTCATTTGCAAAATGAGGGCATTACTGAGTGGCTTATTTTAGGCTGTTATGGCCATTGATTTCACAATGCAGGAAAACAGACTGGTAATTTCTTACAGTCATATAGCGTATTCATGGAATTCCAACATACTACTATTCTTTTAAATATTTTTAACTTTTTAAAATTGTGTGTGTGTGTGTGTGTGTGTGTGTATGTGCACGCGCGCACATGAAAGAGAGAGAGGGGGGAGGTGGCACTGTATGTTCCTGTGGAGGACCAAGGGTGACTTTGGGAATCATCTTGGATTGCTTCTACCTCCTTTTTGCTTGGCTCTGGGATTTCCCAGATTTTGCCTAGAAAGGCCAGAAATGCAGGCTACTGCAATTTCCATCTGTTTTTTTTTTTTTTTTAATATGAGACCTGGGATCTGAACTCAGGACCTTCTGCTTGTAAGGCAGAGTCATTACCCCTGAGCCATCTCTCTAGTCCATTACTGCTATCCTATGGCTTTTCTTTGAAGAAAGCCATCCACCAGGGCCAGAATAGACTGTAGTAGTTTTGAAATCTTAGTAGTAACTAAAAAAATACTGGTTGGTTAATGTTAACTAGTTAACTGATATAGTAGTCTCCCAAAGTAAGTCAACCTACTAGAAAGTCTGATATTAACTTCTGGTTGGACAATGGGAAAATCCATCAACACAATGAATGAAATTCTCTATTTATAAAACTATGTAGTTAGAAAGTGACAGCCATACCTTCTGTTACTTTAGCACTTGCATCTATAAGCTGGTCTTCATCACTGTTAAAATGAAAGATAAAATTAACTCCTGTGTATTTAATACATAAAAGCATAATAGGCAAAAGAACAATCTGTCAAAATCATTGTTCACATGGAAGCAAATCTGGATGGTTTGTTTCTGAGTGCCCAAATAAAATGAAAATCATTACCATAGCAAAGTCATGGAATCAACCCAAATGTCCAACAGTTGACGAGTGGATAAGGAAAATGTGGTACATCTATACAATGGAGTACTACTCAGCCATCAAAAATGATGAATTACTGGAATTTGCCGGGAAATGGATGTCATTAGAAACAATTATATTAAGTGAAGTATCCCAAACCCAGAAAATTAGCGCCGTATGTACTCCCTAATAGGTGGCTCCTAGTACCAAACTCACCCAGCCCACCTTGAGACACTCAAAGACAAATCTATGTAATACCTACAGTAATTGCAAGGACTATGAACAGGAGGGATGGGGTTGGAGGGCCACACCAGAAACAAGGAGAGAGGGGACCATGTTACAACAGAGAAAATAGGCCTCCATCAAGGACTGCAAGTAAGTAATGAGACACCTGGTTAAGTTCACAGATGTCATTCCTGATCATCTACAACTGAGGGGGTATGATCTCACCAGAAGAGGAGGGCATATAGTCTGGCAGAAAAAAAGTCCATTTTGCAAATGGGTGATTGACCCTTCCCTCACTGTGGTTTCCTACTTTTATTACATCTACCTTTGAATATACTTTTATAACAAGACTCTAGTTTAACAGCTTTTTATCTCTGGCCAGGGGGTGACATACAATACCCATCAGGATGGAGAGAAGGGCATTGCAGGAGCAGCAAAACTGCAAAAGAAAATCAACAAACCATAATCCAGAACTTCAAGACTCTATATCAACCACCTAGAACTAGGCCAGCCTAATCTCCCCCACCCTGAAGCTCAGGGAAATTTGCGAAAGAGGGGGCAGTAGAGTGTAAGAGCACAAGGATGGGAGGAGCAATGATATGCAAGATACTCCACACAAGTTAGGGCCGAAGCAATCATAATTGGACTTTGCATGCCCTGCGCAATGTACAACACACTATTGACCCCACAAAGTCTAGCATTTGCTAAAGGTACCAAGATCCTTGGAGGCAAGGGATTGACAGCCACAGTAGTGTTCCTATGCTCAAGGGGAACACGGGAAAGGGTTCAGGTTAATGCCACTGGGTCCTTGTACGTCATCGGAGAGGAGGGCCCAGAGGAGAGTCTGGCATGCACATTAAAGGACTCTCCGGTGATTGGGGGGGAGGCACTGGGGGATGGAGAGGGAGGGGTGAGGGGAGGGCGAGCAGGGGGGTCAGGGGGAGGAGGAGGGAGGGAGGAACCGGTGTACCTATTAAGTTTGTATGAGCGGAAATAATAATAAAAAATGTTAAAAAAATGGCAGTCTTTCAGGGTTTTTATTCCTTGCTGTCAGTGCTCCTTTTCAGTGCTCCAAGGGACTTTGGGGGAGGCCTTTCCTATCTTCCTAGCTCTGTTTCTGATCACCATTCTCCATATACTTGGTGCTTCAAAGATGCAGTAACATATAACATGTGCATCATACTTTGGGTATTTCCATTACTAAAGAATTCTAGTGTCCCTTTTTTAAACCTTTCACTCTTTGGGATTTGTTCAACTTATGTCACTTCCTACAGAAAGCCTTCCTTGAAATCTGCTCAGTGTGTCCTTCTGAAGGACCCTAAATATCTTCCTGTCACAGGACTTACTGTATTATAATTACCATTCTACAGTGTCTGACCTATAGTGAAAACTCAATAGCATAACATTTATTTGTTGAATAAATTCTTCACACATTGCCCAATATTCTGTGACTCATTAATGTCTTGCCACTAAAATACCATTTATCTTGCTTTTCCATCATCTAATTCCATAAAGGAATTTTAATTAGTATTTCTGAATGACAACATTAAAATAAAGATTCACATTTTTATAGGTGTCTTGGGAAGGTATATACCAATTATACACAAAAGAATGCAATGAATAGAAAATAGAGTTATTGATTAGAACTTAATTCAAGCTGTTTAAGCCTTTTTCTCCAAATAAATATGTCTTTCTCTAAGTAAAGTATACTGCGAATAACCAATGAATTACAATGATTAAGGCTCAAAATGTAGTTCAGTGCAACAGCACTTACCTAACCTCAAAAGGTGCTGGATTCAACCCCAAGCATGGCAAAAAAAAAATAATCCAATCATCTCAATCATCTGTTTTAAATATTTTATTTAAATTCTATGTATTTTAGTTTGTTTCTTTTCATGTGTGTTTTGACACAAGAAAGAGAAGGAAAAAGTGAAAGAGAGAAACAGACCAGAGAAAGACAGACGAGAGAGAGAGAGAGAGAAAGAGAGAGAGAGAGAGAGAGAGAGAGAGAGAGAGAGAGAGAGAGAGAGAGAGAGAGAGAGAGAGAATACACTGTTTCAATGAGGAAAGAATTGGAATGAACAGTGAACAAAATTAAAGTATGAGGAAAACATAGTTGTAAGTTTGAGATTTCTCCCACCAGAGGATAGTTGTTCTCTTCCTCTTGAGTGGAATGGACTTCATGACTTGCTTCTAATAAAAAGTGTATGATGGAAGTTACAGAGTGTAACTTCTTATTTATTTATTTATTATTTATTCAATTATGCGTGTATGCATGTGTGTGTGTAGAACCATGGACGAATTCGGGAACCACCATGGACGCCTCCACCTCCTCCTTGTTTACTCTGCCCTGGGATTCACAGGCTCTGTCCTACCAGGACCAGAAACGCAGGCCGCCCCCACTTCCGCCCGGCGTCCATAGGTGGGGTCTAGGATCCGAACTCAGGACCTTCCGCATGCAAGGCAGAGGCTTAACCCCTGAGTCACCTTTACAGCCCTGAAGTTACAGAGTGTAACTTCTAAGACTAAATCATAAGCTATCATGTCTCTCTTTTCTTTCTTCTGAATCTCTGCCTCTGTGATAAGCCAGAGGCTATAACATGAGGTTACTCAAATAGCTCTATGTAGAAGCCCCCCTGCTGAAGAGCTGAGACCTCCTAGCCATAGCCAGAGAAAGAACTGAGGCTTCTTTCCAGCAGTCCTGTGAGCAAGGCACTTCAGAAATGCATACCCCAGGTCCCAGGCAAGTCTTCAGATGGCTATTTCAACTCTGGATGATGATCTTTTCTTTTTCTCCCATTTTTTTTTCCAGTGATACAAGTTCAATAGGTACCCCTGTCCTCTCCCTCCCTTCACCACTCACCGGTCCCTTCTTGCACTCTATCCACTGTTTCCCCTTCCTTTCACCCCCTCCCTCCTTCCTGTTCTCCCAGTGCCTCCCCCTTTCCCTCTCCCATCCCCTAGAACATCCTTTTAAGCAAATGCCAAACCTCCTTCTGAGTCCTCCACCCTAATGAGGTATAAGGATTCAGTGGCATAGCCCAGAGCTCCTTCTTGGGCTCCCCTTTAGTATGGGAACAATATTATGACTGTTAATCCCTTGCCTTTAAGGATCCAACTGCCTGTGCTCCATGCTAGACTTCGGGGGTCGTTGCCATGTCAGTCATTGTGCAGGTCATGCAAAGTCTGATTATAGCTACTGTGGCCCTAACTTGTGTGGACTATCTTGCATATCATTGGTCCTCCCTATCTTTAGGCTCTTATAATCTTGCCTCCCCCTCTTCTGCAAAGTTCTCTGAGCTTTAGGATGGGGAGAGATTTGGCTGATCTGGTTCCAGGTGATTAATGTAGGGTCTTCGGTGCTCTGAATTATGGTTTGTTGTTGTTTTCAGTTTTGCTTTTCCTGCACTGCTCTTGGCTCCATGTTTATTGGTATTGAAGGTCATCTCTTAACCATAGATAAAAGGCTCTTTAAATGAAACTCTTAATGTAAGAGGAGATTCAAAGGTAGATGGAGCAGGAATAGGACATAGCAGTTGGGGGGGGTCTGTGTCCCATTTGCAGGATGGTTACCATCGATATCTGCCAGTCCCTATACTCTCCCTGACTGGTGAGATCAAATCTCTTCAGTCACAGGTGATGAGAAATGGAAGTGAGATTGAGCTTCATCAGATGTCTCGCTGACATGCAATACTTGATGGTGACTTATTTTCTCTACTGAAACCTGATCACCTCTCTCTTTCTCTGGTAGAGCAGGGTCATATGGCATTTCAATCTTTAACTTTTTTAGAATCGCCACATGGCTCGCCAGAATTGTATAAGCCTGCATTCCCACCAGCAATGTCAGAGAGTTCCCTTCTCTTCGCATCCTCTCCAGCATTTGGTGTTGTTTGTATTGTGGATATTTGCCATCCTGACTGGGGTGAGATATCATCTCAGGGAAGTTTTGATTTGAATTTCCCTGATGACTAAGGATGTGGAGCAATTTTTAAGATATTTATTAGACATTTCAATTTCGTCCCTGATAAAGTTTCTTTTGAGTTCCCAGGCCCATTTTTTAATTGGGCCATTTATCTCCTTGGTGTTTAGTTTTTTTATTTGTGTTTAGTTTTCTAAGTTCTTTGTGCACTCTGGATAATAGGGCTATATCAGATATGTGGTTAGTGAAGATTTTCTCCAATTCTGTGGGTTGCCTTTTTGCTTGGTTTACAATCTTTTTATCTGAACAGAAGCTCTTTAATTTCATAAGATTCCATTTGTTGAGTGTTGGTTCTAGTGACTATGCTATTGGATTTCTGTTTAGGAACTGTTGGCCAAGTCCAATCTGGTCGAGGGAGTTCCCTCCCTTTCAAGTAGGGTTTTTATAGTCTCTGGCTTAATATTTAGGTCCTTGATCCATTTGGAATTAATTTTTGTGCATGGTGACAAGTACGGGTCCAGTTTTAATCTTCTGCATGTGGAATGCAGTTTTGCCAGCACCATTTGCTGAAGATGCTGTTCTTTTTCCATTGAATTTTTTTGGGCCCATTTGTCAAAGATCAAATGGCTGTATAGTGTGGGCTTATATCTGGGTCTTCAACCATTATCCATTGATCTGTGTGTCTATTTTGGAGCCAATACCAGGCTGTTTTTACAACTATGGATTTGTAGTATAGATTAAAGTTTGGTATGGTGATACTTCCAGCAATGTTTTTGTTGCTCAGGATCGTTTTTTGCTATCCTGGGTCTTTTGTGTTTCCATATGAATTTTGAGATTGGTCAATTTTTTTAAAGAATTGTTTGGAGATTTTGATTGGGATAGCGCTGAACCTATATTGCTTTTGATAAGATCGTCATTTTTATGATGTTTATTCTGCCGATCCAGGAGAATGGGAAGCTTTTCCACCTTCTGGTGTCTTCTGTAATTTCTTTCTTCAGGGCTTTAAAAATTTCATTACAGAGGTCTCTCACTTCTTTGGTTAGATTTATACCAAGGTATTTCATTTTTTTAGGGGCTATAGTAAATGAGATTGTTTCTCTTGGGACTTTTTCACTTTTTTCATCCTTGGTGCATAGGAAGGTCACTGATTTTTGTAAGTTTATTTTGTAATCTCTCACCCGGCTGAACTTATATATTAATTCCAGGAGTTTCCTGGTAGTGTTTTTAGGATCACTCAGGTATATGATCATGTTATCTGTAAACAGATATCTTGACTTCTTCCTTGTCGTTTGAATCCCTTTTATCTCCCTCTCTTGTCTTATGGCTCTAGCTAAGATTTCAAGTACAATATTGAATAGAAGTGGTGAGAGTGGACAGCCTTGTCTAGTTCCTGACTGAAGCAGGAATGCTTCAAATTTTTCCTTATTGAGTATAATCCTTGCTGCTGCCTTGTATACAGCTTTTCTTTCTTTTTTTATTATTTATAATTTTTTTATTTTTTATTTTTATTTTTTAATTTTTTAACATTTTTTATTATTATTTCCGCTCATACAAACTTAATAGGTAGACCAGTTCGCCCCCTTCCCGCCCCATCCCCTAGTGACTCCCCCTCCCATCCCCGGAGCATCCTTTAATGTGCATGCCAAACTCTCCTCTGGGTCCTCCTCTCTGATGAGGTGCAAGGACCCAGTGGCATTTCCCAGAACCCTTTCCTGTGTTCCCTTTAAGCATAGGAACACTACTGTGGCTGTCAATCCCTTGCCGCCAAGGATCCTAGTACCTTTAGTAAACGCTAGACTTTGTGGGGTCAATAGTATGTTGGACATTGTGCAGGGCATGCAAAGTCCAATTATGATTGCTTCGACCCTAACTTGTGTGGAGTATCTTGCATATCATTGCTCCTCCCATCCTTGTGCTCTTACAATCTTACCACCCCCTCTTCCGCAAATTTCCCTGAGCTTCAGGATGGGGAGAGATTAGGCTGGCCTAGTTCCAGGTGGTTGATATAGAGTCTTTGATGTTCTGGATTATGGCTTGTTGATTTTTTTTTTCAGTTTTGCTGCTCCCGCAATGCCCTTCACTCTATCTTGATGGGTATTGGGTATTGCCCCCTGGCTATAAAAACCTGTTAAATTAGAGTCTTGTTATAAGAGTATATTGAAGGGTGGATGTAATAAAATTAGGAAACCGCGGTGAGAGAGGGGTCAATCACCCATTTGCGAAAAGGTTACTTCCTATCTGCCAGACTAATGCCCTCCCCATCTGGTAAGATCATACCCCATCCGTTGTAAATGATCAGGAAGGAAAGTCTGTGAATGTAACCAGATGTCTCATTACTTACTTGCGGTTCTTGATGGTGGCCTATTTGCTCTGCTGTAACATGGTCCCCTCTCTCCTTGTTACTGGTGTGGCCCTCTTTCCCCATCCCGCCTGTTCATAATCGTTGCAATTACTGTAGGTATTACAGAGATTTATCTTTGAGTGTCTCTAAGTGGGTTTCGTACTAGAAGCCACCTATTAGGGAGCACATACGGCACTTAATTTTCTGGGTTTGAGATACTTCACTCAGTATAATTGTTTCTAATTTCATCCACTTCCCAGCAAATTCCAGTAATTCATCATTTTTGATGGCTGATTAGTACTCCATTGTATAGATGTACCACATTTTCCTTATCCACTCGTCAACTGTTGGACATTTAGGTTGATTCCATGACTTTGCTATTGTAAACAGTGCTGCTATGAACATGGTCGTGCTTGTGCTATCGAGGTGAACCTCTGCTGCATGGGGGGTTATTCCCAAAAGTGTAATAGCAGGGTCACATGGCATTTCAACCTTTAATTTCTTTTAGAATCTCCAGACGGCTCGCCAGAGTGGCTGTATGAGCCTGCATTCCTACCAGCAATACAGGAGAGTTCCCCTCTCTACACATCCTCTCCAGCACTTGTTGTTGTTTGTATTGTGGATTTTTGCCATCCTGACGGGGTGAGATGATATCTCAGGGAGGTTTTGATTTGCATTTCCCTGATGGCTAAGGATGTGGAACATTTTTAAAGATATTTGTTAGACATTTAAATTTCATCCCTGATAAAGTTTCATTTAAGATCCAGGGCCCATTTTTTAATTGAACCACTGGTTTCTTTGGTATTTAGTTTTCTAAGTTCTTTGTGCACTCTGGATAATAGAGCTCTATCAGATATGTGGTTAGTGAAGATTTTCTCCCGTTCTGTTGCCTTTGAGCTCATGTTACAATCTCCTTATCTGAACAGAAGCTCTTTAATTTCATTACATCCCAACTGTAGAGTTGGTAGCAATGACTGTGCCATTGGATGTGTGTTTAGGAACTGATGGCCTAGCCCAAACATCTCGAGGGAGTTCCCTACCCTTTCACCTATTGTTTTTATGGTTTCTGGCCTTATATCAAGGTCCTTGATCCATTCAGAATTAAGTCTTGTACATGGTGACAAGTACGGGTCCAGTTTTAATCTTCTGCATGTGAGATCCAGTTTTGCCAGCACCATTTGTTGAAGATACTGTCCTTTTTCCATTGGATTTTTGGGCCCCTTTGCCAAAGACCAAATGGCTGTAATTTTGTGGGCTTATATCTGGGTCTTCAACCCTTATCCATTGCTCTGTGTGTCTATTTTGGAGCCAGTACCAGGCTGTTTTTATAACTATGGATTTGTAGTATAGACTAAGGTTTGATATGGTAATACCTCCAGCAGTGTTTTTGTTACTCAGGATTGTCTTTGCTATCCTGGGTCTTTTGTGCCTCCATGTGCATTCTGAGATTGTTTCGTGAACTTCTTTAAAGAATTGCTTTGGGATTTTAATTGGTATAGCATTGAATTTGTATATTGCCTTTGGTAGGATGGTCATTTTTATGATGTTGATTCTGCCAATTCAGTAACATGGGAGGTCTTTCCACCTTCTGGTGTCTTCTGCTATTTCTTTCTTTAGGGTTTTAAAGTTTTCATTGTAAATGTATTTTACCTCCTTGGTTAGGTTTATACCAAGGTATTTCATTTTTTTAGGGGCTATAGTAAATGGGATTGTTTCTTTCAAGGCTTTTCACTTCTTTCATTCTGGGCAGATAGGAAGGCCTCTGATTTTTGTACTTTTTTTTTTTGTATCCTGCTACCCTGCTGAACTTCTTAATTAGTTCCAGGAGTTTCCTGGTGGAGTTTTTGGGATCCCTCAGGTATAAGATCATGTCATCTGCAAATAGGGATAGCTTGACTTCTTCCTTGACGATTTGAATCCTTTTTATGTCCCTTTCTTGTCCTATGGCTTCAGCTAAGACTTCAAGTACAATATTGAATAGAAGTGGTGAGAGTGGACAGCCTTGTCTAGTTCCTGATCGAAGTGGGAATGCTTCCAATTGTTCCCCATTGAGTATAATCCTTGCTGTGGGCTTGTTGTATATAGCTTTTATTATATTGATAAAGGTTCCTTCCATTCCTACTGTCTCTAGCGTTTTGATCATAAAAGGCTGTTGGATCTTGTCAAAGGCTTTTTCTGTGTCTATCGAGAGTATCATGTGGTCTTGGACTTTGGACTGGTTTACATGATGAATTACATTTGATTTTCGTATGTTGAACCAACCTTTCGTGCCGGTGATGAAGCCTACTTGTTCCCTGTGAATGATCTTTTCGATATGTTTTTGAATCCGATTTGCTAAGACTTTGTTGAGAATCTTTGCGTCTGTGTTCATCAGGGAGATCGGCCTATAGTTTTCTTTTTTAAGTGAATCTTTATTAGGTTTTGGCATTAAGACGATATTAGCTTCATAGAAGGAATTTGGTAGTGTTCCTTCCTTTGCTATTTGATGGAACAGTTTAAGGAGTATTGGTGTTATTGACTCCTTAAATGTCTGGTAGAACTCTGTGCTGAATCCATCTGGTCCAGGACATTTTTTGGTGGGAAGATTCGAGATTACTTCCTCAATTTCCTTATATGTTATAGGGCCATTTAAGTAATTCAAAACTTCCCGATCCAATTTAGGTAAGATGTGTTTACTTAGAAATTCATCCATCTCTTGTGTGTTGTCAAACTTCACAGAGTATAAGTTTTTGAAATATGATGTTATAATTCTCTGGATTTCTTGGGTATCAGTAGTGATAACTCCATGTTCATTTCTAATTTTGTTAATTTGGGTTTTCTCTCTCTTGCTTTTGGTTAATTTAGCTAGGGGTGTATCTATCTTATTGATTTTTTCAAAGAACCAGCTTTTTGACTGGTTGATTTTTTCTATCGTTTTCTTAGTCTCGATTTCAGATATTTCTCCCCTTATTTTGCTAATTTCCTCTCTTCTACTACTTTTGGGATCAGATTACTCGAGTTTCTCTAAAGCCTTAAGCTGCATCATTAAGTTATTTATTTCTGATGTTTCCATTTTTTTGATGTGAGCATTAAGAGCTATGAACTTACCTCTCAGGACAGATTTCATTGTGTCCCAGAGATTTTGGTAAGTTGTATTTTCATTATCATTCACTTTTAGGAAATCTTGAATTTCCTTTTTAATTTCTTCCTGAATCCAGTTCTCATTCAGCATCATATTGTTAAGTTTCCAGGAGTTAGTGTATTTTCTCCTGTTTGTTGTGTTGTGGATGTCCAGCTTTAGGCCGTGGTGGTCTGATAGGGCACAGGTTAGAATTTCAACTTTTTTGTATATGTGTAGATTCGTTTTGTGGCCCAATATGTGATCTATTTTGGAAAAAGTTCCGTGTGCTGCTGAGAAAAATGTGTATCCTTTCGTGCGTGGGTGAAAAGTTCGATAGAGATCTGTAAGGTCCATTTCTTTCAGGGTTTGATCAAGTTCCAAAGTGTCTCTGTTAAGCTTTTGACCTGTTGATCTATCCCATGTTGACAGGGCGGTGTTGAAGTCTCCAAGAATCATCGTTTGGGGGTTGATTTCTTGCTTTAGACGCTGTAGGGTTTTCTTAATGAATGTGGAGGGGCCTGTATTGGGTGCATAAATGTTCAGTATTGTGAAGTCTTCCTGGTGAATTGTACCTGTGACTAAAATGTAGTATCCATCCGTGTCTCTTATGATTTTCTTTGGTTTGAAGTCCACTTTGTCTGAAAGCATAATTGCTACCCCTGCCTGTTTCCTGGTTCCATTAGCTTGTAAGATTTTGGACCAGCCTTTCATTCTTAGGATGTGCCTATCTTTTGTGGTGAGATGAGTTTCCTGAAGGCAGCAGATTGTTGGATTGTGGTTTTTTAATCAAGTTTGTAATCTGTGTCTCTTAATTGGCGAGTTAATACCATTGACATTTAATGTTATAATGGAGAAGTTATTTTTAATTCTGGACATTTTTTATGTTTAGTAGACTGTGTAAGCATGTTGTTTGATATTTATGTTTTGGTGGTATTATACTTCCCTTCTGTCCTCCTGGATACGCTTGTTCTTTTCTTCAAGCTTGATTATCATTTCTAGCATTTTTTGAAGGCCTGGTTTGGTAGACATGTATCCCTTCAAGTTGTCTTTGTGCTGGAAAACTTTTCTTTCTCCTTCAATCATGACAGATAGTTTTGCCGGGTATCAGTCTGGGTTGGCATTTTTGCTCATTTAATACTTGAAATATGTCTCTACAAGCTCTTCTTGCTTTTACTGTTTCCATTGAATAGTCATTTGTTATTCTAATAGGTTTACCTTTAAAAGTGACTTGCTTTTTTTCTCTTGAAGCTCTCAGCACCTTTTCTTTGTCTTGAATGTGGAGTGTTTTGACTATTATTTTCCGTGGCGATTTTCTATTTTGGTCGTATCTGTTTGGAGTGCGAAATGCCTCTTGTATTTGGATAGGCCTCTCATTCTTTAATTGTGGGAAGTTTTCCTTGATGATAATTTGAAAATTTTCCTCAGGTGTGGTATTTTGGGATTCTTGTTCTGGTATTCCATGAATGCGCATGTTAGGCTTCTTCAGGGTGTCCCATATCTCTTGAATGTTCCTCTCCAGTATCTTTTTGGCTTTAACAATCTCTTCCATTGAGCTGGTTAATTCTCCCACTTTGTCTTCAAGATCTGAAATTCTATTTTCTGCCTCATTTGTTCTGCTGATAGGACTCTGTTGAGTTTTGTGTTGAAGATAACTTGTCTTTTAGATCAATTTTAAACTCTGCCTGAGACTGTTTTAATTGCTCTATACCTATTTTTGTTTCTTGAACTGTTTTTCTCAACTCCTCCAAGTGCCTGTTGTGTTCCTGTTCGAAATGGTTGATATGGTTGTTTAATGCTTCTCGGATTTCCTCTTTCATAGTATTAATCATGATAATGATCATACTCTGAAAGTCGTTATGTTGGGTCTGCCTTTCATGGCTATTTTCTGTGGATTTGTTCCGGTCAGAATCCCTCATTATGGGATTGATTCTTTCTGCAGGAGATTGGTCTTCTTGGGTTTTGTTTCTCGTGGATCTGCACTTTGACTTGTACATTGTTGTTTTGTTTTTTAGGTCCTTTCAGTTTCTGTGTGTTTTTCACTGAATCCACCTAGTTGGTATTGTAACACTTGCCAGTTATTACTAGTGCTTGCCTTGGATTGGGTATGTTTGTGTATTGTTATCGTTATATCCTAGATGAGGCTACTAGGTTGTTAGTATGTCAGTTAAGTCAGGTTATGTTACCAGGAGGTGAATATTAGTTTGGTAGTGCACTTTTACGATTTAGTATCTTGGTGAAATGTGGGGGTGAGTGGTGTACTCCCTGGAGTTGTATGTTGTGGGGTGGCTGTATGAGAAAGTTGATCTACAGCATTGATACTTTAAAGGATCAGTAAGGCGAAAAGAAAAAGTTTACTTATCTTTGGGTTGGATGAGAAGAATCTCGCCCACGTGATATAATGATTTTACTGGAGTCCAGATGTATGGCCTGTGTTACCTTTGTTCCTTAGAATTTTGCTTGAGTTTCCTTTGGGCTCTATTGAATTCTGAGTAGCAGTGTGTCTTCCGTGGACCACATGCGTAAGTCCCCGGTGGGCCAGAGAGGCATAGGGTCTGATGTTGATGGCAGAATTCTTCACCTGCGACCTGGGAAGGTCGGTGCAGAAGGGGTCGGGGCCCCGGGGGCAAAGCCAGGGGTCGCAGGGCGTGGTGCTGCTGGCTGCGCGGCTCCCAGGTGGAGGGCGGGGCTGGGCTGGGCTCTCTCTCTCACTCACCTTGGGCAGCTGGTGTGGGCGGGGCGGAGCGGCGCGGGGGGGGGGTACGGAGGGGGCTGGGGTCGACCGGGCCGCGGTGCAGGCCAAGCCGGAGTCGGCCTGGGTGCTCGCCGCTGGGACGCGTGGGGCTCTGGGGTGGTAGGGCCAATTTTTTTTATTTTTAATACATTTTTTATTATTATTTCTGCTCATACAAACTTAATAGGTACACCAGTTCCCTCCCTCTCTCCTCCTCCCCAAACCCTCTGCTCCCCCTCCTCTCACCCCTCCCTCCCCATGCCCCATTGCCTCCCGCCCCAATTCCCAGAGAGTCCTTCATTGTGCATGCCTGACTCTCCTCTGGGTCCTCTTCTTCGATGATGTACAAGGACCCAGTGGCATTTCCCTGAACCCTTTCTCGTGTTCCCCTTAAGCATAGGAACACTACTGTGGCTGTCAATTCCTTGCCTCCAGGGATCTTGGTGCCTTTAGCTGATGCTAGACTTTGTGAGGTCAACAGTGTGTTGGACATTGCGCAGGGCATGCAAAGTCCTATTATGATTGCTTCGGCCCTAACTAGTGTGGAGAATCTTGCAGATCATTGCTCCTCCCATCCTTTTGCTCTTACAATCTTACCGCCCCCTCTTCCGCAAATGGCCCTGAACTTCAGGCGGGTTGTGGTTTTTAATCGAAGTTTGTAATCTGTGTCTCTTGATCAGTGACATTTAATGTTATAATGGAGAAATTATTTTTAATTCTGGACATTTTTTATGTTTAGTGAATTTTTTAAGCTTATTGTTTGACATTTATGTTTTGGTGGTATTATACTTCCCTTCTGTCCTCCTGGATATGCTTGTTTTTTTCTTCAAGTTTGCATATCATTTCTAGCATGTTTTGAAGGCCTGGTTTAGTAGACATGTATCCCTTCAAGTTGTCTTTGTGCTGGAAGATTTTTTTTTCTCCCTCGATCATAACAGATAGTTTTGCCAGGTACATCAGTCTGGGTTGGCATTTTTGCTCATTTAATACTTGAAGTACGTCTCTCCAAGCTCTTCTTGCTTTTACTGTTTCCATTGAGAAGTCATTTGTTATTTTAATAGGTTTCCCTTTAAAAGTGACTTGTTTTTTTTCTCTTGAAGCTCTCAGCACCTTTTCTTTGTCTTGAATGTGGAGTGTTTTGACTATTATTTGCTGTGGCGATTTTCTATTTTGGTCATATCTGTTTGCAGTGCGAAATGCCTTTTGTATTTGGATGGGCCTCTCATTCTTCAGTTATGATAATTTGAAATATTTCCTCAGGTGTGGTATTTTAGGATTCTTGTTCTGGTATTCCATGAATGCGCATGTTAGGCTTCTTCAGGGTGTCCCATATCTCTTGAATGTTCCTCTCCAGTATCTTTTTGGCTTTAACAATCTCTTCCATTGAGCTGGTTAATTCTCCCACTTTGTCTTCAAGATCTGAAATTCTATTTTCTGTTTCCTTAGTTCTGTTGATAAGACTCTCTGTTGAGTTTTGTGTTGAAGATAACTTGTCTTTTAGCTCAATTTTAAACTCTGCCTGAGACTGTTTTAACTGCTCTATGCCTATTTTTGTTTCTTGAACTGTTTTTCTCAACTCCTCCAAGTGCCTGTTGTGTTCCTGTTTAAAGTGGTTGATACAGTTGTTTAACTCCTCTTGGATTTTCTCTTTCATAGTATTAATCATGGTAATGATCATACTTTGAAAATGGTTGTCTTGGCCTTGATATCAGGCCAGAGACTTTAAAAACCATAGTTGAAAAGATAGGGAACTCCCTCGAGCTGGTTGGGCTAGGCCAACAGTTCCTAAACAGACATCCAATGGCACAGTCACTGCTACCAACTCTCAACAGTTGGGATCTTGTGAAATTAAAGAGCTTCTGTTCAGATAAAGAGATTGTAACACGAGCTCAAAGGCAACCCACAGAATGGGAGAAAATCTTCACTAACCACATATCTGACAGAGCTCTACTGTCCAGAGTGCACAAAGAACTTAGAAAATTAAACTCCAAGGAAAAACACTGGGCCCAATTAAAAAATGGGCCCTGGAACTTCAAAGAAACTTTACCAGGGATGAAATTAAAATGTCTAACAATTATCTTAAAAAATGCTCCACTTCCTTCGCCATCAGGGAAATGCAAATCAAAACTTCCCTGAGATATCATCTCACCCCGGTCAGGATGGCAAAAATCCACAATACAAACAACGACAAATGCTGGAGAGGATGTGGAGAGAGGGGAACTCTCCTACATTGTTGGTGGGAATGCAGGCTCATACAGCCACTCTGGCGAGCCGTCTGGAGATTCTTAAAGAAATTAAAGATTGAAATGCCATATGACCCTGCTATCCCACTTTTGGGAATAACCCCCCAAGCAGCAAAGGTTCGCCTCGATAGCACAAGCTCGACCATGTTCATAGCAGCACTGTTTACAATAGCAAAGTCATGGAATCAACCTAAATGTCCAACAGTTGACGAGTGGATAAGGAAAATGTGGTACATCTATACAATGGAGTACTACTCAGCCATCAAAAACGATGAATTACTGGAATTTGCTGGGAAATGGATGTCATTAGAAAGAATTATATTAAGTGAAGTATCCCAAACCCAGAAAATTAAGCGCCGTATGTACTCCCTAATACGTGGCTCCTAGTACCAAACTCACCCAGCCCACATTGGGACACTCAAAAGTAAACCTATGTAACACAGTTAATTGCAAGGATTATGAACAAGAGAGATGGGTTAGGAGGGCCACACCAGAAACAAAGAGAGAGGAGACCATGTTACAGCAGAGAAAATAGGCCTCCATGAAGGTCTGCAAGTAAGTAATGAGAAACCTGGTTAAGTTCACAGACGTTCTTTCCTGATCTCACCAGAAGGGGAGGGCATATAGTCTAGCAGATAAAAAGTAATCATTTTGCAAATGGGTGATGGACCCCTCTCTCAGTGAGGTTTCCTACTCTTATTACATCTACCCTTGAATGTGCTATTACAACAAGACTCCAGTTTAACAGCTTTTTGTCTCTGGCCAGGGGGTGACATACAGTGCCCAGCAGAATGGAGTGAAGGGAATTGCAGGAGCAGCAAAAACTGCAAAAGAAAATCAACAAACCACAATCCAGAACTTCAGAGACTCTATATCAATCACATAGAACTAGGACAGCCTAATCTCTCCCCATCCTGGAGCTCAGGGACATTTGTGGAAGAGGGGGGCGGTAAGATTGTAAGAGCAAAAGGATGGGAGGAGCAACGATTTGCAAGATTCTCAACAATAGTTGGGGCCAAAGCAATCATAATGGAACTTTGCATGCCCTGCGCAATGTCCAGCGCACTGTTGCCCTCATAAAGTCTAGCATCTGATAAGGGCACCGAGACCCCTGGAGGCAAGGGATTGACAGCCATAGTAGTGATCTTATGCTTAAGGGCTTATGGAAATGCCACTGGGTCCTTATATGTCATCGGAGAGGAGGACACAGTGGAGAGTTAGGCACACACAATAAAGGACTATCTGGGAATTGGGGGGGAGGCACTGGGGGAAGGGGAGGGGGAAGAGGGGGGAGGGAGGGAACTGGTAAAAAATTTTTAAAATGTATAATTAAATTTTTAATAAAAAAAAAAAAAAAAAAGAAAATGGTTGTCTTGGGTCTGGCTTTCTTGGCTGTTTTCTGTGAATTTGTTCTGGTTGGAATCCATCATTAAGGGGTTATTTCTTTCAGTGGAAGATTGGTCTACCTGGGTTTTGTTTCTCATGGATCTACACTTTGACTTGGGCATTGTTGTTTTGTTTTCTAGGGCTTTTCAGTTTCTGTGTGTTTTTCACTGAACTGATTTAGTTGTTATTACTACACTTGGGCAGTCATTACTAGTGCTTTCCTTGAAGTTGGGTATGTTTTTTTTTGTTGTTGTAATTTCCTAGTTGAGGCTGTTAGGCTGTTAGTACATCAGTTAAGTCAGGTTAAGTAGACAGGGGGTGAATATTAGTATGGTAGTGCACTTTTAAGATTTAGTATCTTGGTGATATGTGAGAGTGAATGGTGTACTCCCTGGAGTTGTATATATTTTTGGGGTGGCTGTATGAAAAAGTTAATCTACAGTGATTAATATTAGAAAGGAACAGTAAGGTGAAAAAAAGGAGGTTTACTTATCTTTGGGCTGGATGTGAAGAATCTCTCCCATGTGATAGGATGATTGTAGGGGTTTTCAGATATATGGCCTTTGACCCTTAGAACTTTACTTGAGTTTTCTTTGGACTCTATTGAATTCTGAGTAGCAGTGTGTCTTCTGAAGACCACACGCGTGGGTCCCCAGTGGGCCAGAGAGGCAGAGGGGCTGATGTTGATGTCAGAATTCTTCACCTGGGACCTGGGACTTGGCTTAGTGGCCCACCGAAGCTCCAGGGATGGAGGAATGTGAGCAAGTCCTGTCCAGTTGGGCAGGCAGGCACGGGAGGAAGAAAGGGGCTAGGGCCCAGGGCGTGGCCCAGGCTAAACCTGGATGCAGCCTGGGTGCTGCTGGGATGCGGGGTGACCTGGGGGGCTGGGCGGACTCACCTGGGGACCGCAGACTGGGAAGCACGTCTGGCAGGGTGGCCAAGACAGGCCGGAAGGGAGAAAGGGGGCTGCTTAATTAGTTCTGCTGATAAGACTCTCTGTTGAGTTCTGAGTTGAAGATAGCTTGTCTTTTAGTTCGAATTTAAACTCTGCTTGAGATTGTTTTAACTGCTTTATGCCTATTTTTGCTTCTTCAACTGCTTTTCTCATCTCCTCCAAGTACTTTTTGTGTTCCTGTTCACAGTGGTTGATTCGGTTATTTAACTCCTCCCAGCTTTCCTCTTTCATTGTTTAGATCATAGTAAAGATTAGGCTTTGAAAATCATTATCTTGGGTATGGCTTTCTTTATTTTCTGTGAGTTTGTTCTGGTTGGATTCTATCATTCTGGGGTTAATACTTTTGGTAGGACATTTGTTGTTTTGGTTTTTGTTTCTCATGTGTTTTCACTATGACCTGGGTATTTCTATTTTATCTCTTATGATCTTCATGTTTCTGTGTGTTTTTGACATAACTGAATTAGTATTACTATGTTTGAGTATTTAGTGCTAATGTTTGCCTTGGAGTTGGGTTCACTTGTCTGGTGTTGGTGTTATTTACTAGATGAGAATGGTAGTGAACTTTTCAGGTTTGCTTCCTTGGTGATATGTGAAGGTGAATGGTATAGTCCCTGAAGATTAAACTACAGTGACTAATAATTGAGAGGAACAAGATGGCAAAAAGTGTTTACTTATCTTAGAGCTGGATGTGAAGATTCTGTCCTGTGTGATGGGATGATTTTAGAGGACCTAAGATGAATTGTGTTTGTCCTCTAGAGCTTTAGTTTTGTTTTCTCTGGAGTCTGCTGAATTCTGAGGAGCAGGGAGTCTGCCTGGTCCAGGTCTGGGGTAGAAAGGCAGAGTGGCTAGTGGGGCTCACAGGTAATCTAGGACAGGGCATGGCCTAAAGGCCTTCCTCAGTGTCAGAAAGGCAGACTGGCTACTAGTGGGGTGAGCAGGTGACCTGAGGCCTGGTCTAGGGGCTTTACCTGAGAAGCAAGGGAGTCTGCTTGTATCAGGGTCCTGGGCAGAAAGACAGAGTGGCTAGTGTGGCTCGCAGATCACCTGGGACTTTCCCCAGTGCCAGAAAGGCAGGCTGGCTACTAGTGGGGCTGCAGGTAACCTGGAGCAATGGGCATGGTCTAGGCCCTTACCTGAGGATCAGGGAGTCTGCTCTGGTCCAGGTCCAGGTCCAGGTCAGAAAAGTAGATGATGATTTTGACTGTTACTTCATGGGAGTTTCAGCATCAGGACCACCTAGCTAAGTGGCTGTTGTGATTCTGATCACAGGTACCATGAGACATAAATGTTGGTTTCCTTAAGCTGCCAATGATTGGGAAAAATCTAGTGCAACTGTTGAAATTACTCTGTGGTTTCATATAAGTGAAGTACTAATACCCCCATGTGCCAAAAATACAATTTTTTTTTGTAAATGCAATTCATAGAAAACTTCAATAGACCTCTCAGGTGGCTAGACATACCTATAGGGCAGGAAGAAAATATAATCTAATATAGTCAGTAAAAAAATAAAATATTCGGAAAATATACAACTGATAAATATGATTCAGTATCTGTAGACTCTAATTTAACAGGTTTTTTTCTCTGGCCAGGGGGTGACATCCAATACCCATCAGGGTGGAGCCAAGGCATTGCAGGAGCAGCAAAACTGAAAAAAAAAATCAACAAACCATAATCCAGAACATCAGAGACTCTATATCAATCACCTGGAACTAGGCTAGCCTAATCTCTCCCCATCCTGAAGCTCAGGGAAATTTGCAGAAGAGGGGGCGGTAAGATTGTAAGAGCACAAGGATGGGAGGAGCAATGATATGCAAGATACTCCACACAAGTTAGGGCCGAAGCAATCATATTTGGACTTTACATGCCCTGTGCAATGTCCAGCACACTATTGACCTCACAAAGTCTAGCGTTTGCTAAAGGCACTAGGAACCTGGGAGGCAAGGGATTGACAGCCACAGTAGTGTTCCTATGCTTAACGGGAACAGAGGAAAGGGTTTTGGGAAATGCCACTGGGTCCTTGCACCTCATCAGAGAGGAGGACCCAGAAGAGAGTTTGGCATGCACATTAAAGGATGCTCCGGCGATGGGAAGGGGAGGCACTAGGGGATGGGGAGGGAAGGGGAGGGGAGGGGGCACAGGGGGATAGGGGGTTGGAGGGAGGGGGGACCGGTGTACCTGTTAAGTTTGTATGAGTGGAAATTAAAAAATTAAATTAAATTAAAAAGTGAAAAAGAAAAGATTAAACAATGAAGGGGCTGGAGAGGTGGCTCAGGGGTTAAGCCTCTGCCTTGCAGGTGGAAGGTCCTGAGGTCAGATCCTAGACCCCATGTATAGACTCTGGGCAGAAGCAGGGGCAGCCTGTGTTTCTGGTCCTGGTAGGGCAGAACCTGTGAATCTTGGGGCAGAGTAACTGAAGAGGTGGAGGCAGTCCATGGTGGTTCCCGAATTTACCCGTGGTTCTACATACACGTACACACACATACATACATACACACCACACACACACATTGAATAAAAAAAACATAAAAAAGTTAAACAATGAAAATGATAATGTCACTTACATGGAACACTTGTTAGATATCTAGTACTGTGCCACGCTTGCTATTTTTTCATTTAGCTTTCCTAATAATTACATGAAATCATTACTGTTTTCATCTATCAGTGTATACATGAGTACGTTACATCTTAAAATAGCAAATTATCTTGTGCAAGGACACAATATATATCAAAGCCAAAGTCTGAATCCAGGTCTACTTTTTATCAGAAAGCTCAAGAGGTTCCACATCTCACTAAGAAACTGGTGAGACCTAATGCTGGTGGGGAGTGGGGAAGAAATGGAAGATGCTCAATGATATACCCACTGATAATATGATTCATGCTCCCGAAAGTACTCAAGCACATGTCATCAAATGCAAACCAAATGAAATCTGGTAGGTCAAACATGTAAAAATACTTGAAAATAAGAGAGAATCAGACAAGGGAAGAGAAGGATTTTAAAAGGAAGATGGGGGGTGGGATTGGAGATTAAGGGGTGAAAATACCATAAATTCACGATATCCATGTATGTAACAAAGAACAAAAAAGTTCTCACAAAAGAATTATCAGCTGTATATGGAAGATAAAGGAATTGAAGACCACTTTGATTTTTATGCTGTGCAATTTAGTGATAGTGAAGATAGTGGTATGATTTTATTTCCACTCATACAAACTTAACAGGTACACTGGTCCCCCCTCCCTCTAAACCCCTATCCCCCTGTGCCCCCTCCCCTCCCCTTCCCTCCCCATCCCCCAGTGCCTCCCCTTCCCATTGCCGGAGCATCCTTTAATGTGCATGCCAAACTCTCTTCTGGGTCCTCCTCTCTGATGAGGTGCAAGGACCCAGTGGCATTTCCCAAAACCCTTTCCTCTGTTCCCGTTAAGCATAGGAACACTACTGTGGCTGTCAATCCCTTGCCTCCCAGGTTTCTAGTGCCTTTAGCAAACGCTAGACTTTGTGAGGTCAATAGTGTGCTGGACATTGCACAGGGCATGTAAAGTCCAAATATGATTGCTTCGGCCCTAACTTGTGTGGAGTATCTTGCATATCATTGCTCCTCGCATCCTTGTGCTCTTACAATCTTACCGCCCCCTCTTCTGCAAATTTCCCTGAGCTTCAGGATGGGGAGAGATTAGGCTGGCCTAGTTCCAGGTGATTGATATAGAGTCTCTGATGTTCTCGATTATGGTTTGTTGATTTTTTTTTCAGTTTTGCTGCTCCTGCAATGCCTTGGCTCCACCCTGATGGGTATTGGATGTCACCCCCTGGCCAGAGAAAAAAACCTGTTAAATTAGAGTCTTGTTATGAGTAGATTCAAAGGTAGATGTAATAAAAGTAGGAAACCGCGGTGAGGGAGGGGTCAATCACCCATCTGTGAAATGGTTACTTTCTATCTGCCAGACTATATGCCCTCCCCTTCTGGTAAGATCATACCCCATCAGTTGTAAATGATCAGGAAGGAAAGTCTGTGAACTTAACCAGATGTCTCATTACTTACTTGCAGTCCTTGATGGTGGCTTATTTTCTCTGCTGTAACATGGTCCCCTCTCTCCTTGTTACTGGTGTGGCCCTCCTTCCCCATCCTCCTGTTCATAATCTTAGCAATTACTGTAGTTATTACAGAAATTTATCTTTGAGTGTCTATAAGTGGGTTTCGTACTAGGAGCCATATATTAGGGAGTACATACGGCGCTTAATTCTCTGTGTCCGGGATTCTTCACTCAATATAATTGTTTCTAATTCCATCCATTTCCTGGCAAATTCCAGTATTTCATCATTTTTGATGGCTGAGTAGTACTTCATTGTATAGATGTACCACAGTTTCCTTATCCACTCGTCAACTGTTGGACATTTGGGTTGATTCCATGACTTTGCTATTGTAAACAGTGCTGCTATGAACATGGTCGTGCTTGTGCTATCGAGGTGAACCTCTGCTGTATGGGGGGTTATTCCTAAAAGTGGAATAGCAGGGTCATATGGCATTTCAATCTTTAATTTCTTTAAGAATCTCCAGACGGCTCGCCAGAGTGGCTGTATGAGCCTGCATTCCCACCAGCAATGTAGGAGAGTTCCCCTCTCTCCACATCCTTTCCAGCATTTGGTGGTGTTTGTATTGTGGATTTTTGCCATCCTGACTGGGGTGAGATGATATCTCAGGGAAGTTTTGATTTGCTAATAGCTAAGGATGTGGAACATTTTTTAAGATATTTGTTAGACATTTTAATTTCATCCCTGGTAAAGTTTCTTTTAAGTTGCAGGGCCCATTTTTTAATTGGGCCATTTGTTTCCTTAGTGTTTAGTTTTCTAAGTTCTTTGTGCACTCTGGATAATAGAGCTCTATCGGATATGTGGTTAGTGAAGATTTTCTCCCATTCTGTGAGTTGCCTTTGAGCTCATGTTACAATCTCTTTATCTGAACAGAAGCTCTTTAATTTCACAAGATCCCAACTGTTGAGAGTTGGTAGCATTGACTGGGGTATTGGATATCTGTTTCGGAACTGTTGGTCTAGCCCAAACATCTCGAGGGAGTTCCCTACCCTTTTACCTATGGTTTAATTCTTATCTCTTATCTATTTCCATTTCCCTTTTGCAAAGGAAACTGTTACCACATTATGTCTCTGCTTGGGATGGCCTACCAGAATCTTAATGATCCAGTCCTTATCTGCCAGTCAATTTTCATCTGCAATGTTTTTTATTTTTATTTTTTATTATTTATTCAATCGTGTGCATGTGTGTGTATGTATGTGTGTGTGTAGAACTACGGACGAATTCAGGAACCACCATGGATCACTTCCACCTCCTTGTTTACTCTGCCCTGCTATTCACAGGTTCCCCCTACTAGGACCAGAAACACAGGCTGCCCCCCCCCTCCATCCGGCGTCTATAGGTGGGGTCTAGGATCCGAACTCAGGACCTTCCGCTTGCAAGGCAGAGGCTTAACCTCTGAGCCACCTCTCCAGCCCCTTCATCTGCAATTTTCTATCTTGAGCTTTTAACAGAAGCAATTTTGAAAATTGGTTTCTTCAAAATGTAACATACTTTAATGTATGGATCTTGGTACATATGCCAGTTTCCTGGACTGTATTTGCCCATGTTTCTATTGTATTTCATTTACTTTCTTGGGAAATCTCATCTTCACATGTCAGGTCAGTTGTGGCTGCTTCCCTGAAACCTTCCTTGTGTTTTTTCACTCGATTTTATGAATACCTCCATTTACTACTTACCATGTTTGGATTGTGATTTCTGACATGACTATTCTCCACTAACCTCTAAGATCCAATGAAAAGATGATGGTTTTGCTGCTTTGAATGTTCAATAATTAGAACAGTGCCTGGCATGTACTGGAAGCTCGATAAATACTAATTGGGTGAATGGGTTGTGAGATTTAGTTAATATCCACTGATGTTTATCTTACTCATGTTTGATGCTTGATTTCTTGGTCTGTTCCCCTTTCGAGCTATTATATATCACCTGCATATGCCAGAAGAAAAAATAGATAATTAAAAGTCGTCCAAGCAGCTTTCAAAGGATTTGGACAATGGCTATTTTTCATATCAGAACTCGAGAAATTAAAGAAAAACAATTTAAGAACTTATTTTAAATTTTTATTTGTAAGAAACATCCATTTTTTTGGTTTGTGTTACATATCTTATTATTTGGAGAATTAAAAGGTAGATGAAATTAATTTAAGACTACTTAAGTAATAGGACTAAAGTAGCTCATAATCAAGCTTCTTTCTTCAGATATTGAGCATACTGATTACAAGCATTGACATGGCACAATATTCCACATACAGCATGTGTTTCACAAATGTTTGTTTACAGAGAAGTTTTTTTGTTTGATGTATGACATTTTGGCCATTACAGAATAATATATAACAAATATAATTATCTCTGTTTATGATGTTCACTGCCACTCAATTGCATAGCACAGAAATCTGTGAGTAGTCTTCAATTCCTTCCTCTCCCATCCTCAGCATACATGTATTTATTATTTAACATACATTTAACAGGATGAATTGTGCCACTTTCTACCTCAGTTGTACACAAAATTTTGGGAAGACCTTGATAAGTTTCCACTTTAATAATAGCTCTCTCAAATTATACTAACTTTTCAGAGCAGCAGACGCAGTTTATGCTGTGCTAATGGGGCTTAAAATCCAGTATGGTTTTGATTTCTATGATAACAAATTGGCATCTTCCAGAGGCTATGCTATAAATATCTGCTGCTAACGTTCCAAGATGACTTGAGTACTGGTGACAAAAAGACAAAATGAGACAATTTGACTGTCTCTGCACACTCTCATCAATAGAAGAGTTGTTCACATTTAGTTGGATGCTTCCTTGCAGAACATAGCATGTGCTTTAAAGTTCGTGTAGCCCATCAGTTAGGAAGCGTATGATCTCATGGCTATTAAGTGGACACACTCAAGTTTCTTTAGGTGATAACTACTGAGAGTCGGGGAAAACTGGGCCTAGTGGTGCAGGCCTATAATCCTAAGTACTCAGGGAGGATGAGGCAAGAAGATTCCAAGTTTAAGGTCTGTCTAAACTATAGAGTGAGTTCATGGTCAGCCTGAGCAATTTTGTAAAATTCTGACTAAAATAAAAAGCAAAAAGACTATTAGTCTATATACCTTGTGGCAGAATACTTCCCTGCCATGCACAAGACCCTATGGTCAATATCCAGTATGACAAAAAGAAAAAAAAAAATCAAGGCAAATATAACATTTAAGTTTCAATCTGTCAAACAAATTTCAATCTAAGGCTCATTTTTACTTTTTCTAACTTACAAATTGTTACTGGCATTCCACATATGCTCAGTTTCACAACATTAACATAACCGGTAGTCAGGAGTATCAGTAGACTGAAGTAGCTCACATTGTTACTGGAGTTAACATTTGAATTTTTCACAAAATCATACATATGGTGGATAATTTGAAGAACTGGAACTGTTATAAATTGCCATTTAGTGAGTGGAATTTTATACAATCTTAATTCCACATATCATTTATCATGTTTAGGTATTTCGTAAAAAGAAACATTATTTGCCTCTTCATTTGCAATATCCTGAGGAGACACTGTAGGCTCTTCTGCTGCACTAGCAGAGCTAGACGGGTCATCAACTGAGAAACTTCTGGTTCCTGGGGGGGGGGCGGGAGGAAAGAGTACCATTAAGTATGAGAAAATGGTAACAATTTTCCTTGTTGGGCATCCATGATGTCTAAAAGTACTATATCCAAAGGATGTCTGTTTATCCAAGGTAAGACAATAGCTCCAAGGATAAAACAACCCAGTGATTTTAAAAAAATTCTCTGCCTCTAAACTTCAATGGCTAACCACTCTTTCAAGACTGGGCTGAATTCCCTAATGTCTGGTCCTAACTTCTTTTGCTACCTTAATCTGCCCTTACTGCCTCTGTCCCCTTCCAGAATGAGCTGGTTTATATTTTATTCTATTAGGCAAGTGGGAGAACCACAGAAGGAATTTCAAGTGGAGGAATTATATATTTTAAGTTGCCTTTCAGAATTACATTCATAGAAGCATGTAGGACACGTTAAAAGGAAGAAGAAGAGACTGGAGGCAAAAAGTATTGTAGTGACAGTAGTGAAAGGGAGAAGTGACATGAATTTAAAAAGAAACTTATTGAAGCTTATTGAGTTGATCAGAATACAGAGAATTTGGGATGCAGAATATCAACAGTAGAGTCAAAGACGAGTTTAATTTTATGTCTGAACAAAAATAGAAGGAAAAGAGTAACAGCTAGGGTTGACTGGAAGAGGACATTTTTGGGGTACATATTGCATTTGAGGGTCTTGATGGCCAAGGTGTTAATGTCCTAGTGTACTTTGTAGGTGTGTGGATGTGCGTGAGAGAGAGAGAGCATGCATTCACCTTTTTCTTATTCTCCCTCCCCCATCTCTCATAAACATGGGAAGCTTCTGCAGAAACGAACAGAAATTTCGTTAACCTAGTCCAGCTCTAGGAGATGGAAGACAGGATGCATTTATGTCATCTTTGTGGGAAAAGTATGGCAGCAAAGGCTGAGTGCTTTTTGATGGAGAATTTTGGGCAGCAGAATTCTCAAATAACAGCCTATTATGCCAGAAACTTTGCTTGTCTTTATGGAGAGCCACAGAAAACACAAGCTTCCTTGCACTGAACAAATCATAAAGTGCATAACCACCCAGTCACTATTAAGTTTAAGCATCCTATAGCAGTGTAAGAACAAGTTTTATAAACAGGAAAAAAGTTTCAAAAACTATTCAACTAAAAAAAAAGCATGGTGGTGTAGATCATTCATTTCCTTACCTGTGTCACATGAAAAAGAATATGATGTTTCTCCTGTTTCTTCGTCTGTCTGTGTGGGATAATATTCAAGGGAACACATTCATTAGTAGTTGAGCTTATAAACAGAGACTTTTGGTCTATTTTATGGCAATGTAACTCTGTGTCCTCCTACTAATTCCTACCTCACAATACAATCTTTCTTCTGAATGTTTTATATAGGTACCTAAGCATAACTAGTTCAAAATGTATATACCTGGGTATTCCATCTTTCCAAACTTGCTTTTCTTGTATATTAGGAGACATGCAATAATCCAGGAAGAGGGTAAACCTGTATAATATTCCCTAATCTCTAACCAGTCTTTTATTCCAAAAAGTTTAAAGGTTCCTTTTCTTAAGATAAGGTCAATCCAGTCTAATCTAATGCTTAGTGAGTGAACATACCACTTGGAACCGAAAAAGGAGATACAATTTCTGACTTTAAGAAGCTTATTCATTAGAATAGATGAATATGACACTATATAATGAATTTTGAGATGGAAGTAAACCTGAGCACTATAGGAACACAAGGAAAAAAGGACATCTTCATGAAAATCTATATATCAAAATTGAAACAACATCATCATCATCACACCACCACCACCACCACCTCCAAGATCCAGGCATCTACTGAGTCATCAAGCCCAGATGCAAGATGAAAGACCTTGAATCTGTGGCCTGTGGCTTCTTGTTCCGTCTCACTACCACTGCCTTCACTTGGACTCTTACATTTTTTCCTTTTTTTCAGGACTGGTGATTAAGTCTGGGGACTTTCACATATTAGGCAAGTACTCTGCCACTGAGCTACAGTCCCAGCCCCTAGAATCTTGCATTTTTATTTCAACTAGTCCAGCACACTTGAAACCATTTTGCTACTCTCTTCTACCATCTCTGTCATGTACTACACCTGTATTACAATTTCATAATCCCAGTAATTTTTATATCATAGTTAAAATGTGTGTGATGACTCCCTATTACTGAGAGAATAAATTTGTATTTCATCAAGGTACATAGGTTCTGGCTTCAATCTATCAGCTTCATCCTCGATTCCATGGGTATGTTGGCTCATACTCCTGTTCTTTAACTTACATTTGCAGAGTGCAATAGTGCCTCATTGTATTCTCACTACTATCGATCTGGAAAATTCCTACTTATATTTCAAGACTTATATCAATGAAATCTTCCTTTAACCAAGTCTTCTTAGACCTCCCTAGGCAGGATTGGT
Source organism: Typhlomys cinereus (assembly GCA_023101885.1). NCBI lineage: Eukaryota > Metazoa > Chordata > Mammalia > Rodentia > Platacanthomyidae > Typhlomys > Typhlomys cinereus. The sequence continues at coordinate 420,043 of JALPQD010000267.1, forward strand.
CTCTAAATCTTCTGGATTCTCATTGAATTTTGTGTGAATCGAATCTTTCATTTTATTGTAAGGGCTTATCTATGGGTGCCTCATCCTTAGATGGTGGCTATCTTTTTGTGTCCTGTATCATACATATTTCTTTTTCTCTTTTTTTCTCATTTAGCCCAGAACCTGTTCCACAACTGTTGTTTTCATCATTAGCATCATTGTGACTATCATGACCATCCAATGTTTAATTACATTTCATGAAGCTGCTGCCTTGGTGTACTTATCAGGGACAGTGTTAAGATCTGTGTAGGCGTCCTCTATCACTAACCAGTCAGTCTCAAGCTAATGAAGGGGCTGTTCCATACAAATGAAAGTTAGCTGGCTAAATTAACAATTAATGCAAAACATAAAAAACAAAATTTTTTACCTCTTGTTTTGTTATGCACTCTGAAGGAGGCAAAGTTGTTGTTTCCATGATAGAAGTCTTGCTAATATTTTCAGAATGAGGAATGAATCCTAAAATATGCCAAAGTAAAATTATATATTTTAAAAATATTTTAAATATCATAGAATAATTGGAGTACAATAAATTGCATGTAATTAGAACACATAATTTCTTCAGTTTTGACATATAATTATGCCCATAAGTAATCACCACAATCAAGATAACATAATAATCATTTCCATTACTACCAAAAGTTTGGGCTGGAGAGATGGCTCAGGGGTTAAGACTTTGTCTCAAAAGCAGAAAGACTTGAGTTCAGATCCCAGATACTGCATAAAAATGCCAGGTGAAAATGGCAGCGGCTTGTACTTCCACCTCTGAGAAATCCCAGAGTGAAGCAAAAAGGAAGTAGAAGCAATCTGGGATGACTTCCCTGATATACATATATGCACACACACAGACACCACACAATAGTTTCCTTGTTTCTTGCCTTACACGTCATATGTCTTTCTATTCATGTCTCTCAGACAACTCCGCCCACTATCATTATAAACTGTTTTCCATTTGCAGGGCTCTGCCCACCAGGACCAAAAGTGCAAGCCACTGCTGTTTCTGCCTGGAATTTTTATGTGGGACCTGAGATCTGAACTCAGGACCTTCTGCTTGCGAGGCAGTCATCTCTCCAGCCTGGAAGCCTAAACTTTCCATGCATAGGAAGCACATGGAAATCTTGCTAAAATGTATGTAGAAGGACTGAGAATCTGCATTTATTGTTAGTTCCTCAGTGATTCCAGTGCAACAAACATACAAAATAGGAACAGCAAGGGTATGCTTCTTGCATCTGCACAGAATCCTTGGGAAAGAAGCAGAAGGATGCAGACTTCCTGAATATCTTAAGCCTTTAGGGAGATACCACAATGAAAAAATCTAGAGGAATATATTAGGAAACTGAGTGACTAATGCAATGATTAAAAGGAAGAAAGACAGTTACATGCAGTAAATACTGTTAGTTCTATGTGTGCTACAGAGCCAATATGAGAAATAGGCAGAAATATCAAAATTACAATGCTATTCTGAACGATCAGTAAAAGATATTTAAAAACCCACTATTCTTACAATTTACTAATGTCTAATCATATTATTTCAATTACCTTCTGGATCCTGCTGTTCTTGAAATTCCATATGCTCAGGAAAAATTGTACTCGTAGTAGTTGGTGAAGGAGCTTTAAGAAAAAAATTAATTTTTACAATGGACATGACAAATATTAAGATGGCAACTACTAGTCTGTCGTGCTTTTAGTTTAAGACCATGGAAAACTAGTGTGGGGAATACTCTGTTGCTACAGAAATATGTGTGGCGAATAAAGTTTTTTTTGCTGCTATGATGCTAATTGCTACTCTATACATCAAAAGTTCAAAGTCGCAGGTAGCATAAGGTTAAAAAAGCATATTGGCAGGGATCATGGTATTTCATAGGTTCACTCCTCAGAGACATTAGTAAAACCTCCATTCAGCAATCAGGAAGGACAGTTCTCCCAAGAACTTGGAGGCAATCTCCATCCCCAACTCCTGCTCCTGGGGGAAACAGTTGCTGAGCAATGGGGTAGGGGTCAGCATCTCATACAGCAGCCACAGAGGCACAGGGTGAAGAACCTCAGGATTTCATTGGAAATGGAAGAGAGACAGATTCAGGGGTAGGGGACTGGGAAAGTAACAGTTTGGAATTGTGCCTGGAGAGTTCTCTGCTTGAAAAAGTGACATGCCCATTCTGGAAGTGTGAAAGAGTGACACAACTGAGAAATTATAGAACCTTATCAGGACAACGGAGATGGTAACACTGTTTATAAGAAATACCCAAATTAAATAATCTGATGGAAGATGACAGAGGGGTTTCCATTGTAAACAGAAGAAAACTGTCAAATTCAATATTCCCACAAATTACCAATTCCCACAAATTACTAATTTCTAATAATAAAGTTTTAATTACTTGATGCTTTCATAAGTTCTTGAAATGCTATCTCATTATCATCACCTGTACTCGGTGTGCTATGTTGAATTGCTAGAAAAGAAAAACAAAAGGAAATTTTGTTTTTATAGTGCAGATAAGAAAAATAAATATTAAAAGAACGACTGAAACTGACATTTTTGAAAAGGGCACTAGACAGGGTAGTGTCGCTGGTGAGCCTTAACCCATATGCATCATTTCATGGAAGAGAATAATATGGTAGAGGACATTTATGTATCATAAGCACAACAGATAATTACCAAATATCCCAATTTTTGCATATATTATGCCTGTATGTAGAGATCCAAAGTTGATGGCATGTGTCGTCTATTGTTATCCACTTTTATTATTAAGGCAGAAGTTTCTCAGTTGAACCCAGAACTCACCAATCAGCTAGGCTAGCTAACCATTCTGTCCTTGGAATTTCCTGTCTTTGCATCCCAAATGCTGAGATTAGAGACTGGCTCCATGCCTACCCAGTGTTTATGTGGATTCTGGAGATCCAAGCTCTGGTTTTGTTCTTGTGAGGACAGGTGCCTTGTCCACTGAACCATCTTCCCAATCCCTAATTACAATGCCTACAAATAAATTTCCAATTATATTTTGCTCCCATAAATTCTTTTTTTTTTAATTTTTAATTTTTTTATTTATTCAATTGTGTGTGTGTGCGTATGTATGTGTGTGCGCGTGTGTGTCTGTGTGTGTGTAGAACCACGAACGAATTCGGGAACCACCATGGACGCCTCCACTTCCTCCGCCCCGGGATTCACAGGCTCCGCCCTACCAGGGCCAGAAACGCAGTCCGCCCCCTCTTCTGCCTGGCGTCTATACGTGGGATCTGGGATCCGAACTCAGGACCTTCTGCCTGCAAGGCAGAGGCTTAACCCCTGAGCCACCTCTCCAGCCCTCCCATAAATTCTTGAAACAATTTCTGGTCAGCAAAACTTGTTTTCTTTGTGTCTGGTGGAATAGCTAGAAAAATATGTGTGTTAACAGTTGAAGAGAAATATGCTAATATGATGAAGAGTAAAAGAGCAACTGTTTCTTGGTTAATTTTTTTTTTCACAGGATTAGGGAAACAAGACTGGGCAGCACTCTATTGCTACAGAAATATGTTGCTGAATAAGGCATTTCTGTTTCCAGTGATGAGACGTGATTCTTTATCTCAAAAACTTAAAGCCAAAGAAAGATTAAGAGAACATATTTGGCAGAGACCTTGTTCTTCCTTAGATTTATAGGGCCACAGGCTTCAGAAATATCAGTAGAATCCTAGTTCAGCAATATGGAAAGATGGTTTTTCAGGTAGAATAAGGACTTGGGATGAAAGTGCTCCTTGCTAAGTGGGAGGCACCAGCAAAGGCACATGCTAAAGAACTGCCATTGAATCTTGTTGATATTAAAAAAGTACATTAAGTTCTGTAGCAGGGGCTGTGTTCTGAACTGGGCTTGGAGAACTGTCAACTGCAAAAACTGGGCTACCCACTCTAGCAGTGTGGAGAAAACACCAATTGAGTAGATGGGAGGCTAACCTAGAGGGCAACAGAACAGAACTGGTGACACTGTTTGTGGGGACTAAGTAAAATACATTATCTCATGGAAGAGAATAGAGGGTAGAGTTGAAGAGCTTATTACCAACTACAAATTATAGTTTCTAACCATAACATTTCAATTACATTTTTGTTCCAGTTGTTCATCTGATTTCTGGTCAATGAAACTTGTGCTCAGGACATTTGAATAATGATCTAGAAAAGAAGACACTTATTTTAAACAGTGAAAATGATAAAATGACCAATATTAAAATTATGACTACTATTCAGTTAAACTTTTCCAAAAGAACTAGAGGAACAAGAACAGGGAACACTATCTTGCTGTGAAAGTGTATGTGACAAAATATTTCTGCTGCCAGAGATGTGACATATTACTGTATACTTTAGAAGCACAAGGAAGGGTAAGCCTGAGAAAGCACATTGGCAGAAGTCTTAGTCCACATTTGGTTTCTAGGTACACAACCTTCAAAACAATTTTTAGAACCTTTGTTGGCAATGTGGCAAGTTAATTCTTCAGGTGGAACTAAGAGACAGTTTCAGTGCAAAAGGTAGCATCAATAGAGACAGTAATAGAGACACGGATTGAAAAGCTACCTTTGGATCTCTGAGAATGGAAATGTACAGAGAAGATTTCCAAAAGGAAGGGTTGTGGGAAAGTCATTGTTCTGAACTGGCTTGGAGTGTCTGGAAAAAGTAAGTTAACCTGTTCTGAGAATGTGGAGAGAGCAACAGCAATTGAGTAACCAAGGAGTCTAACCTAGAGGGCAATGGAGGAGGTAGTGCTGCTGGTAAACATCACTGGAAATAATTCGTTAGAAAAGGTTAAATTATGTATATAATATACAGCATAAATCAATACCAAATCCAGTATTCCCACAAATCACGAACTTATAATGAATAAATTTTAATTACATTTTGTTTGTAGAAGATCTTGAAAGAATTTCTCGTCAGCAAAATTTGGTCTTCTGCCTGCTGCCGAACCATCTTTAAAAAAAAAGATTTATTTTTAGCAAAGGGATTGACAAAAATGACAAAATAACAAACATTAGCATGATAAGTCATAACTATTCAGATGGAGTTTTCTGAAAGGTCCAGAACAGGAGAAAACTATACTGCTGCAGAAATATATGTGATGAGTAAAATATTTCTGCAGCAAATGGCATGGCTATTACAGTAGATCTTGAAAGCCAAAAGGAGAGCAGATTGAGATAGCAGATAGAGGGGGTTTGGATTTTCCTCGGTTTCAGGGCGCTTCAGGCTTCAGAAGCATCAGCAGAACCTTCATCCATTAATGTGGGAGACTATTTCTCTAGATGGAATAAAGAACTATGGAGTAAGACTTTCGTGAGAGGCAGAGCTGGTGACCGCGGGCTGGCAACAGCAGGTGCACAGACTAAAACTCTGCCTTGGAATCTCACTGGGAATAGAAAAATACAGCAACAAGTTCTGTATCAGGGCCTCTGGGAAGGTCATCATTCTGAACTGGACTTAGAGAGATGTCTGATACAAAAATTGGGACTACTATTATTCAACTAACACCAGTTGAATAATTAGGGAGATGAGTTCAGAGGGCAATAGAGTACCACCATTGGTAAGGATTACTATAAATACACCTGATAAAAGAGGATTTATTGGAATAAGCAGAAAACATTGTTACCAAATCTAATATTCCCACAAATTGCTAATTTCCTACTCAAAGCCTTTCAATTATGTTTTTGTTCCAATGGTTCTTGAAACAGTCTCTGGGCAGCAAAACTTGTTTCCTTACTATTGGTAGAATTGCTTTAAAATAAAAAGATGACTTTTTAAAAAACACAGCGGTGATGTTAAAACAAAATTAAAACAACATTCAAATGACAGGTAACTACTAGTGTTGGATCTTTCAAAAAGGAGTAGAGGAATGAGTATCAAGAACTATGATGCTGTAAAAATAAGCAATAAAGTATTTCTGCTACCATTGATATGACTTACTATGGTAGCTCTCAAAAGGTCAAAGTCAAGAGGCAAGGAGGATTAAAAAGGGCATTGGCAGGAGTCTTGGTCCTCTTAAGTTCTTAGGGTCCAGAATGACAGAAACAGCAATAAAGCATCTGTTCAGCAATCTGCTAGTGTTTTCAAGGTGAAACAAAGCCTTGGAGCAAAAAACGGCTGAGTAAGAGGTGTCAGTAGCACAGGCACAGCTGAAGAGCTGACTTAGGATGTTGGTGATAGAAAACTACAGGGACAAAGTACAATAGTAGAAGCTGTGGGAAAGTCAGGGTTGTACAATGAATGTGGAGAGTTGTTAGCCACAAAAACAGGGCTTCTCCACTTTGGGAGTGAACAGAAAAGACAACCAGTAGAATAATTAGGCAGTGCAGTCCAGATAGCAGAGATGTAGACACTATTCATAAGCATTATCTGAAATCCGTCCTAATGGAAGATGAAAGAGGATTTGTCTGCCTAAGAAGCAGGAGAGATTACCAATACCAGTATTCATACAAATTGCTAATTTCTAATCATAATATTTAAGTTACATCTTGATTCCATAGGACCTTCAGCTACGTCCTGCTCAATGAGACTTGTTCTTTTGATGCTGTGCCAAGAATCTTAAAATAGAAACCACAGACATTACTTTTTAGCAGTAGAGATGACAAGATAAAATGTGCAATATTAAAATGACAAATAAAGGGCTCTATTGATTAATTAACAATAGTTTCCTTTAAAATATTCCTGTTGCATGTGATGTGATAGGTATATTATTGTAGCTATCAAAGCATAAAGCCTAAGTAAGGGAAGGCAGGACTGAGAGAGTGCATGACAGGGGACTTGGTCCTTGCTACATTTATAATGGCACCAACAGAACATCTATTCAGTAATGTGAAAGCACAGTTCTAGACAAGCATTTCCAAACTTTGGATATTTCAATAAAATATTGTCTTCTTATGAAGTAAAATTACAAAAAAGTATCAAAAATCACACAATGCTTTCAGTAAGTTTACAGCACAGCACTGTGTTGCACTGAATAAACAGTGTAAGAATCAATTTGGGAATGTCTGAGTAAAACAAGGAGTGGTTAGTTAAATCTCCCTGGAAGAGCGGTTAAGCAAGAGGTGGAAGTAGCAGAGGCCAAGGCTCAGAATCCCGTTGCTAACAGAGATGAGTACAGAGAAAACATCACCAAGAGCTGTAGGAATGTCAGGGTTATAAAAGGGACTTGGGAAATTGTCAGCTACAAAGTTAATGCTGCTGGACTATAGAAGAAGCAGCCCGAACTGAGTAATCCAATCTAATATAGACAACAGATAAGGTGACAGTTAATGAGCATTGTTGGGTGTCTGTCATTTTGTACATGAATATAGATGATTTCTTTGCATTATGAAGCAGAAATGGTCCCTACTAAATCAAGTGTTCTCACAAAGTAATAATTTGTAATTATGAAACTTTAGTTACATATTTTTTCCAGGTGTTCTTGAGATGTATGCGCTTCAATAAAACTTGGTCTTGAAGTTGCAGGAAAAACTTTTAAAAAAGGACATTATTATTAATAGGGAAGAAGACAAACTGATAAAATGTCAAATATTACCATGTTACTACTCAATTGGACTCTAGCAAAAGGGTCAGGGGAATGACAGAGGGAAACACTGGAGCAATATACGTGACAAAATGGTTCTGTGGTTAGTAACACGACTTGATTCTCTCCAAAGGAAAACTAGATTGACAAAGCAGGGGTTTTGGTCCTCTTTAGGTTCAGAAGGCGCAGGCTTTAGAGACTTGGGTAGAGCCTCATTTTCAGATGTCTGTCATGGGAAGTAAACTTGGAGACTGAGCTGCTGAACAACAGAGGTGTAGGGTAAAATCCTTCCCCAGTAGCTTAAGGTTAATAATAGAAAATAGAGACAAGTTCAAAAGAGGGGACTGAGGGAAGTGGAGGCTCTGAATTAGGTTTTGGAGGGTGTTCAGTTATAAAACGTGGGCTACTCTGCTCTAGGAGTACAGAGAAGAAAACATCAATTGGATTATTGGGTAGTGAGATTGAGTCCATCATTTGATGGAAGAGGATTTGTCTGCATAATAAGCAGAAGAGATTATTGCCAGATACAGTATACACACTAAGTGCTAATTTCTATTCATAAAATTTCCCTTACATTTGGGATCCAGAGGGCCTTGAAATAAGTTTTGTTCAGCAAAACTTGTTTGCTTCACCCTATGGTGAGGATCTTGAAAAAAGAAATAACAGACATTTTAAGCAATGGAGATGAGAAAAATAAAGTTGACAACTACGTATCTCTATTGTTTCAGATAACTACTGCAACAGAAATATTTCTATTGCACGTGGTGTGACATGTATGATGTTGTAACTATGAAAAGCCCAAAGCCAAAGAAAAGGCAAGACCAAGGAAGTAAATTGCAGGGGTCCTGGTCCTTGCTAGATTTGTAAGACCACAAGCATTAGAAGCACCAATAGCCCATCTATTCAGTAATGTGAAAAAAAGGTAGTTTGCTAGAGGAATGGCCAACATTTTGATATTTCAACAAGATATTGTCATCCTGGGCAGCAAGGTTATAAAAAAGTTGCAAAATCATTTAATGTTTAAAGGGAGTTAACAGTTTGGCATCGTGCTAAGTAAATAGCTATGACCAGCTTCAGGTTGGGCAGGTTTGAGAACAAAAGTGCTGGAAGTCAAATCTCCCTGGGAGGCAGAGCTGCCAAGAGGTGAAAGTAGAAGTCCAGCTTCAAAATGTCATGGACAGCAGAGAAGCACAGAAAAGATCAACAGCAGGAGCTGTGGGAACATCAGGGTTATAAAGTGGACTTGGAGAATTATCAGTTGCAAAATGAGGGGTGCTGGGGTGTGGATGGAACAGCCCCAAGTGAGTAGTTCAGTCTACTATAGAGCGATAGATATGTAGATGCTGTTCATGAGCACTGTTCATAGTCTTAAAATTTTATACATGAGTAGAGATGATTTATCTGAAGCAAAAGAGACCCTCATCAAGTTCAGTATTCTCACAAGTTACTAATTTGTAATCATAAAATTTCACTTACATATTGGTTCCAGATGTTCTTGAGATGTGTACACCGCAGCCAAACTTGTGGTTGCTGAAACATTAAAAAAAGACAATTATTTTTGGCAATTATTTTTAACAGTAAAGAACACAAAATGATAAAATGTCAAATATCTCCATGACAACTACTAGTCAATTGGGCTTTCACAAAAGGACCAGGTGAACAACAGTGGGAAACTTCTCTAGTGTTTTGAAAATTTATGTGACAAAATATTTCTTCTCCCAGTTACATGACTTATTATTCCAAAGGGAAGTTGGGCTGGCACATTAGAGGGGATTTGGTCCTTTACAGGTTCAGAAGGCACAGGGTTCAGAAACATGGGTACATGGGTACAGCCTGCTTTTCAGAATCTGGCATTGGAGGAAAACCTGCAGACTGAGCTGTTGAGCAACAGACACATAGGCTGAAGTTTTTCCCCAGAATCTCTGTTAAGAGTAGATAGAGGCAAGTTCAGCAAAAAGATCTGTGGGAAGTGCTGGTCCTGAACTGGGCTTTGGAGTGTTATCAGTCACAAAACGGGGATGCACTCTACTGGGAGTGTAGACAGTACATTACCAATTCAGTAACTGAAGTCAGATCTAGTGGAGAGCTGAGATGGTGATACTATTTATAACATTATTATCCCAACCCATCATTTGAGGGAAGACTACAGAGGATTTGTATGCATAATAAGCTGAAGAGATCATTAACAAATCTAGTATTCACATTAACTACTAATTTCTAGTCATTAAATTTCAGTTACGTTTTAGTTCCATGGAGTCTTCATATAAACTCTGGTCAATGAAACTAGTTCTTCTGTGTTGAGGATCTTAAAAAGAAGAAACAAACAACATTAATTTTTAGTAGTGGAAATGACAAGATAAAATTAACAATATGAAAATAATTATTCAGTTCTACTGCTTCAGAAATAATTGTTGTAATTCAAATATTTCCCTTGAATGTGATGTGACATATATTATTGTGGCTATCAAAAGCCCAAAGCCAAAGGAAGGGTAGGAATGAGAAGGTGAATTGCAGGGGTCTTGGTCCTTGCTAGATTTGTAAGGCTACAAGTCTCAGAGGCACTAACAGAACATATGTTCAGCAATGTGAAAGGATAGTTCTCTATACAGACATGCAACCTTTGGATATTTCAACAAGATATTGTCCTCTTATGGAGTAGAGTTACCAAAAAGTCACAAAACTTTAATATTTTAAGTAAATTAGGATTTTGGGTTCGGTAGAATATATAGCTATCCTCAGATCAGTTTGAGCGGATCTTAGTAGGGCAATGGAGTTGGAAGTCACATCTCTCTGAGAGTCAGAGCTGCTAAGCAAAAGGTGGAAAGAGCAGAGACCCAGGCTCAGAATCTCATTGCTAACAGAAAAGTACAGAGACAAGATCAACAGTAGTGGCTGTGGGAAAGTCAAGATTATAAAGTAGGCTTGGAGAATTGTCAGCTATGAAGGGGTGGGGTACTGGACTATGGAAGGAGCAATGCCTAATCAGAATTAGAGTGTAATATAGAAAGCAAAAGATATATTAATACTGTTCATAAGCATTGCTTGGAGTCTATCATTTCATACAAAAATACAGATGATTTATCTGTGTTGTGAAGCAGAAGATATCCTTACTAAGTCCAGTATTCCCACAAATTAATAATTTGTAATCATGAAATTTCAATTACATATTGGTTCCAGATGTTCGTGAGATGTGTGTTTTTCTCCAAAACTTGTTCTCCTTGTCGTTGCTAAAACAATAAAAATACATTATTTTTAACAGTGAAGAAGACAAAATGATAAAATATCAAAACTACTATCATGACTACTACTCAGTTGGACTTTCCTAAAAAGTCCAAGGGACAATAGTGCAAAATATTCTAGTGTTTTAGAAATATATGTGGTAACTTATTTCTGCTTGCAGTGATATAACTCTTCACTCAACAGGAATGTACTGAGAAAATATAGTGGCAGAGGTTTTGGCCCTCTTTAGGATAAGAAGGCACAGGCTTCAGAGAAATGGGTGTAGCCTCCTTTTCAGTATTTTGGCATTGGAAGTAAGCTGAGCAGCAGAGGCACAGGTGGAAATTCTTCCTTAGGATCTAAATATTAACAGAACACAGATGAGTTCAGAAGCAGGGACACTGGGAAGTACAGGTTATGAACTAGGTTTTAGAGAGTCATCAGTTACAAAAAGTGGGGCATACTGCACTGGGAATAGAGAGAACACTAACAAATGAATATAATTGAAGAGTCAGATCTAGGGGCAGCCAAGATGATGACACTGTTTATAATCATCCCAAATCTTGCATTTGATGGAAGATAAAAGATGATTTGTTAGCATAATAAGTGAAGATATCATTAGCAATTATAGTATTCACACTAACTGCTAATTTCTAGTCATTAAATTTCAGTTATGTTTCGGTTCCATGGGGTCTTGACATGTCGAGGATCTTTAAAAAGGAAACAAACAACATTCATTTTTAGCAGTGGAGATGGTAAAATAAGCAATATGAAAATGATACTCAGTTCTACTCCAGAAATAACTCTTTATAATGAAGTATTTCTGTTGCTTGTGATGTGACATGTATGTTATTGTTGCTATCAAAACACCCAAAGTCAAATGGAGAGTAGGGCTAATATTATACATGGCAGGGGTCTTGATCCTTGCTATATCTGTAAGCCTCAGAAAAACCTACAGAACAACTGTGTGTTTAAACTTCGGATATTTCTGTAAGAGACTGTCCTCTTAAGGGGTAGAGTTATAAAATCATACAAGGTTTTAAGTAAGTTTTCAGTTGTGCATTGTTCTAAACACACAGTTATAGTAGGGCTCAGTTTGGACATGTTTAGGTAGACAAAGGAGTAGAAATCAAATCTTCCTGGGAGGCAGAGATGCCCAAGCTCAGAATCTCATTGCTAATAGAAAATCACAGAGACAACATCTATAACAGGATCTGGGGGAATGTCAGCGTTATAAAATGAGCTTGGAGAATTGTCAGCTAAAAGGCGGGAGGTTATGGGAGTATAGAAGGAGAAGTCCTAACTGCATAATTTAGTCTAATTCAGAGAACAACAGCTTTGTTGATGTTGTTCATAAGCACTGCTCAAAGTCTATCATTTCTTAGATGAGTATGGATGATCTATCTGCATTATGAAACACAAGAGATGCTTACTAAATCTAATTCCCACAAAATACTAATTTTAAATCATAAAATTTCAATTACATATTGGTCCCAGATGTTCTTCAGATGTGTGTGCTTCAGTCATACTTGCTCTTGCGCTTACTGGAACAACTTTAAAAAAGAACATTATTTTTAACAGTAAAGAGAAAATGATAAAATTTCTAAAATTGCCATGATGATTACTATTCAATCGATTTTCCCAAAAGGACCAAAGGAACAACAGTGGGAAACACTCTAGTGAAGGATGAATTGATATGACATAAAATTTCTGCTGCTAGTGACACAACTTGCTTCTCCAAAGGAAAGTCAGATTGAGAAGGCGGCAGGTGTTTTGGTCCTCTACAAGTTCTGAGCACACAGGCTTTAGAGACATGGGTAGAGCCTCCTTTTCAGCAATCTGGCATTGGAGGGAAATCTTCAGACAGAGCAACTGAGCAACTTCAGCACAGGCTGAAATTCTTCCCTAAGAGCTTAAGGTTAACAAAAGTAGAGGCAAGTTCAGCAGCAGAAACTGTGAGGAATGCTGTTATCAGTTATAAAAGAGGATTTCAGTAGTCTAGGAGTGTAGTTATAAAAGAGGATTACAGTAGTCTAGGAGTGTAGAGAGAATACCACCAATTGTGCAACTGGAGTAATTTCTTGATGGTAGCTGAGATGGCAACATTTTGCTTATAAGCATTACCTCAACTCCATATTTGAGGAAAGATGACATGATTTGTCTGCATAATAATCAGAATACTACCTTAGTATTTACACTAGTTTGCAATCATAAAACTTCACTTACATTTTGATTCCATTGAGGTTTGAAATAAGCTCTGCTCAGCCAAGCTTGTTCTCTTGATGCTGTGATGAGGATCTTTAAAGAGGAAAAAATGGACATTAATTTTTTAACAGTGAAGATACAAAATCAAATGATCAATTTCCTTCAGAGATCAATGTTTCAACTCAAATGTTTCTATTGTGTGTAATGCGACATATGTTATTATAGCTATCCAAAATCCAAAACTAAAGGGAGGGCTGGGTGAGAAAGTACAAAGCACGGGTATTGGTCTTTACTAGATTTGGAAGGCTATAGCTTCAGAAGCACCACCAGAACATCTATTCAGTAATGGGTTAGTTCCCTAAATAGGCATGTCCAAACTTTGGATATTTCAATAAGATACTGCCATCTTTTGGAGTTACAAAAACAATCTCAAAAATCTTACAGATTTTAAGTAAATTCAGATTTTTGGGGTTGGGCTGAATACATAGTTATGGTGGGGCTGTTTGGTAGTTCTCAGTAGAACAAAGGAGCTTGAAATCAAATCTCCCTGGAAGGAAGAACTACTAAATAGGAGTGGAAGTAGCACAGACCTGGGCTCAGAATCTCATTGGTAACAGAGTCAAGCACAGAAAAACATCACCAGGAGCTGTGAGAACCTTAGGGCTTCTAAGGGAATTTAGAGAATTGTAAGCTACAAAGAGAGGCTGCTGGAATATGGAAGTAACAGCCCCAAATGAGTGATTTAGTCTAATACGGAACAACAAATGAGGTGAGTGTTTGTGAGCAATGCTGTGTCTGCCATTTTGTATGTGAATAGAGATGATTTCTCTCTATTATGAAGTGGAAGTGATCCCTACTAAATCAAGTGTTCTTACAAATTAGTAACTTGTAAGCATGAAATTTCAATTACATATTGGTTCCAGGAGTTCTTGAGATGTATGTGTTTCAGTAAAACTTCGTCTTTTAATTGCCGGAACAACTTTAAAAAAAAAAAGGACATAATTAATAACAGTGAAGAAAGAAGACAAAATGATAAACTGTCAGGTAACATCACATTGATTGCTACTCAATTGGACTTTAACCAAATGACTAGAGGAATAACAGTAGGAAGCACCCTAATGCTGCAGAAATAGATGTGACATAACATTTCTGCTGCTAGTGACAAAGAAAAGTCAGAGTGAGAAAGCACATTGCCAAATAGGGTTCAGACATGAGTAGAACCTCATTTTCAGATATTTGGCATTGGAGGGAAACGTGGAGAATGAGCTGCTGAGCAGCAGAGGCACAGGCTGAAATTCTGCCCTAAGAGCTTAAAGTTAATAGAAGGTAAAGACAAGGTCAGAGAGGAGGCAGCTGAGGGAGTAGAGGTTCTGAATTAGGTTTTGGAGGATGATCAGTTGAAAAAGTGGGCTATTCTGCTCTAGGAGTGTAGAGAGGAAGCCACCAATTGAATAATTAGGGCATCAGGTCTAGAGGGCAGATGAGGGGGTGACACTGTTGAGAAGAATTACCAAAAGCCCATGAAATGATGGAAGAGGAAAGATTTGTCTGCATAATAAGCAGAAGAGATCACTGTTAAATCCAGTATTTGATAAGTTCTAATAATAAAATTTCCCTTACAAAAAATTTCCCTTACATCTTGGATCCACAGGGTCTTGTGTTAAGTTCTGTTCAACAAAATAATGAGAAGAGATCATTCCCAATACTAGTATGCACACCAATTGCTAATTTCTAAAAATAAAAATTTCAGTTAAGTTTTGGATCCACATGGTTTTGAAATTAAGTTCTCACCAGCAAAACTAGTTTACTTCACACTGTGGTAAAGATCTTAAAAAAAGATCATATTAATTTTTAGCAGTGGAGTTGACAAAAATAAAATGAGCAGTACTAAAATGGAAGCTCCTGAACTCCAGTGCTTCATAAATAACTGTTTTTCATGTGATATGACAAATATTATTGCAGCTATCAAAACTCCCTAGCGAAAGGAATGACAAGATTGAGAAGGTGCATTACAAGGATCTTGGTTCTTGCTACATTTGTTATGCCATAGCTTCATATTCACTAACAGAACATTTGTTCCATAAATTGAAAGATAGTTCTCTAGATAGGCATGTCCAAACTTTTGATATTTCAACAAGATATTGTATTCTTGTGGAACAGAGTTATAAATACTCTCATAATGGTTTAAGTATGTTTACAGTTTGCATTGGTCTGAATATGTAGCTGTTACAGGCATCAGGTTGGGGAAATCTGAGTGAAACAGTTGAGTTGGAAGTCAAATTTCTCTGCATGGTAGAATTGATAAATAAGAGGTAGGAGAAACAGAAGCCCAGGCTCAGAAACTCATTCTTAATAGAAAGTTCAGAACACCAAAGACCCTACAATGTTCACCTGGAACAAGACCAGCTAAATCTCTCCCCATCCTAAAGCTCAGGGAACTTTGCAGAAGGAGGGCAGCAAGATTGTAAGAGTCTAAAGATGGGGAGGACCACTGACAGACAAGATACTCCATTTAAGCCTGGACTGTGGCAGCCAGGCTATTACTAGTGTGATTTGACTTTGCCTGACCTGTACAATAGCTAACGTGTCATCAAGCCCTCAAAGACTAGCATAGATCTCAGGAGAAGGGTTCAGGCAGTAGGATCCTTAGAGGTAAGGGATTAGACAGATATGACATAGTTCCCATATTATTGGGTGTCCCAAGAAGGTTCCACAAGGTATACCACTGATCCCTCACTAGTGTAGATGACTCAGAGAGAAGTTCAGCACCCTTATAAGCAGATGATCTGGAGGGCGGAAGGGAGCAGGTGGGAAACACTAAGAGAGGACAAGGGAGGAGAGGTACCTAACCATTGAGCTTGTATAAATAGGTAAAAAATAATAAACAGTAAAAAAGTAAAAACAACAAAAAAAAAGTTCAGAGACAAGATCAACAGCAGGAACTGTGGGAAAGTCAGAGGTATAAGTTAGCCTTGGAAATTTTTCAGCTGCAAAAGGAGGACTACTGACTGGAGTGTGGGTGAAACAGCCCCAACTGAGTTATGGAGTCTAATACAGTAGGCAAGAGATATGTTGCGCTGTTCATGAGCATTTCCTAGGTCTTTAAGTTAGTGGGTTTTTTGAACAAATAAGCATCCTTTGTTATCAGTCACATTGATCAATGGCATAACGAGGACAAATCACTGGAAGGTACTTATTCATAGCAGGATGTGTCATAGATATGGGGTGATTTCTGATACATTCCCTTTCTGTAATCCAGCCCTCCATACACATAGTATCTATCATTCATGAGTGATTATAGATGATTTATCTGCTTATAAAGCAGAAGAGATCCTTATCAAATACAATATTCCCATAAATGACTGGTTTCTAATAATAAAACTTGAATTACATATTGGTTCGTGAACTTCTTGAATTTTTTGCTCCTCCGTCAAACTTGTTCTGCTTCCACCGATTGGTATAACTTAAAAAAAAAGGGGGGATGATTTTTAGCAGTGAAGAAGACAAAATGATAAAATATCAAATTTTAACCTGGTGACTGTTACTCAGTTGTGCTTTCCCCAAAAGCTCAGGGGAACAACAGTAGCAAACATCCTAATGTAACATAAATGGAGGTGTCATAACATTTCTGTTTGTAGCTTCATGACTATAAATCTTAATGTTACTAGAAGAGAGTCAAATTTAGCAGCAGAGACTGTAAGAAGTGCAGAGTCTGAACTAGAAATTAGAGTGTTATTAGTTGCAAAACTTATTCCCCCTGCTAGGAGTATAGAAAGAACATCACTAGTTGAGTAATTACAGAATTAGATTTAGGGGACAGCTATGAGGTGGTGACAAAGCTCATAAGCATGACCACATATATGCCATTTGAGGTAAGATGACAAAGAATTCGCATAATAAACAGAAGAGATTATTACCAATTTCAGAATTCACACTAATTGCTAATTTGTAAAAATAAAATTTCACTAACATCTTGATTCCATACGTTTCCATAAGTTCTTTTCAGCAAAGCTTGTTCTCATCATACCGTGAGGATCTCAAAAAGAAAAACAATGTTAATTTTTTACAGTGGAGATAAAATAACTAACATGATAACTCCATGCTCTACTGCTTCAAAGATAACTGTTTCCATTGAAAATATTTCTTTTGCATATGATGTGGCACATGTAACAATCAAAAGCCCCAAACCAAAGGGATGGCATGTCTGAGAAGGTGCATGGCCTCACTGGAATGGAGAACTCAGAGGGAAGTTTGACATTAACACAATAGGATGCTCCAGGGAATGGGAGGGGGGAAAGGGGAGACACTGGGAAAAGGGGAGAGTGGGTGATGAAAGGAAGGGGAAAAGGGGGGAGGGTGTAAGGGGGACTGGGGAGGGTAGAGGGAGGGAGGGGAACACGGTACCTATTAAGCTTGTATGATTGGGGAAAATAAATAAAAAAAGAGAAAGTGCATGGGACAGATTATGGGCCTTGTTAGATTTGTAAGGCTACAAGCTTTACAAGCACCAATATAACATCTATTCAGTAACGTGAAAGTTCTTTACACAGGGTATGTTCAGCATTTTGATGTTTCAACATCAAATTGTCATCTTGTATAGCTGCAAAAAAGATCACAATGTCTTGTAATGTTTTAAGTATGTTTACATTTTTGTGTTGTGCTGAATACATAGCAATAATGGGTTCCAGATGAGGAAGGTCTGAATAGAAGAACAAGGAGTGGCAAGTCAAATGTCCCTGGACAGCAGAGTTGTTAAGAGGTGGAAGCACCAAAGGTCCAGGCTCAGAATCTCATCGCTAACAGATTGAGTACAGAGAAAACATCACCGGGAGGAGCTGTGGAAAGTCAGGGTTATAAATTGGCATGGAAAATTGTCAGCTACAAAAGGAGGGCTACTGGAATGTGGAGGGAACAGCCCCAATTGAGTTACTGGGTTTAATACAGTGAGCAACAGATATATTGAGCTGTTGATGGCAATTTTCCTGAGCCTATAATTTTATGCATAACTGTAGATATTTATCTGCCTTCTATATCAAAAGAGATCATTGATCAATCCAGTATTCCCATAAATTACTGATTTCTATTCATAAAGTTTCACTTACATATTAGTTCCCCACGTTCTTGAGGGGTTTGCTTCTCCATCAAACTTGCTCCACTTGTGGTTGGAACAACTTTTTAAAAAAAGAACATGATTTTTAACAGTGAGGAAGGCAAAATGATACAATACAAAATATTAACATGATATTGGCTAATCAGGGGAGCAACAGTGGGAAATACTCTAGTACAGCATAGATGAATGTGGCATAATAGTGCTATGACTTGTTACTCCAATGGAAAATCAGATGTGGAAAGCACATTGGGAGGGGGTTTGATCTTTTTTAGTTTCACAGACATGGGTAGAGCCTCTTTTACAGTGATCTGGCATTAGAGTTAAACCTGGAGACTAAACTGTGAGCAGTAGAGGCACTGGCTGAAGCTCTTCCCCAGTTTACGGTTAATAGATGGAGGCAAGTTCAGTAGCAGAAACTGTGGTAGTGCAGACTGTGAATTAGACTTTGGAGGATATCAATTACAACAGGGGAATATACTCTGGTAGGACAGAGAGTATACCACCAATTTAGTGATTGTGGAATTGGATCTGGAGTATAGCTGAGATGGAGACACTGCTCATAAGCATTGCTCAATACACCATTCAATGAAAGTGGACAGAGAATTAGTCTACATAAGATATAATTACAAATTATGGTACTCATTCTGACTGCTAATTTCTAATCATAAAATTTCACTTACATCTGGGATTCACAGGGTCTTGTAAAAGGTTTGGGTCAGCAAAGCTTGTCTGCTTCGCACTGTGATGAAGACCTTAAAAACAAAAAAAATTCATTAATTTCAACACTGGTGAAGATGAAATGGGCAATATTAAAATGACAACTACTGACTTCTACTGCTTCATAAAGAACTGTTTCTATTAAAGTATGTCTATTGCATGTGATGTGACATGCATGATATTATAGCTATCAAAAGCCCGTAGCTAAAAGGAGGGCAGTGTGCAGAAAGTGCATAGCAACAATCTTGATCTTTACCAGATTTTTAAGGCCACGAGCTTCACAAATACCAACTGGACATTTACTTAATGTGAAAGATAGTTCTCTGGACAGACGTGTAATATTTTAATATGATATTATTGTCTTATTTAGTCCAATTACATAAAAAGTTTTTGTCACAAGTTACATTGCTTTGATTAAGTTTATTTGTAGGTATCACAGGTGTCAGGTTGGGGAGGTGTGAGTAGAATGAATTGAAAGAAAAATCTCTAATAAGGAGGTAGAAATAGCAGAGGTTCAGACTCCGAATCTCATTGTTAACAGGAGAGTAGAGAGACAAGATCAACAGCAGAAACTGGAGGAACGCCAGGATTATAGAGTGGACTGGGAGAATTGTTAGCTATAAAAGGAGGGGCTGCCAGAGTGTTGATGGAGCAGCCCCAACTCACCAAGACTAACGCAGTCAGCAACAGATATATTGAGCTGTTGGTTGCATGCTTGTAGATGATTTATCTACCTTATACAGATACTTCATAAATCCAGTACTCCCATAAATTACTAATTTCTATTCACAAAATTTCACTTACCTATTAGATCCTGAACATCTTCAGACATTTGTTCCTCCATCATTCTTGTTCTACTTGTTCTGACTGAAAAAACTTTAAAAAGAACATTATCTTTAACATCAAGGAAGACACAAGGATAGAATATCAAATATTAGCTTGACCACTGCTGCTTAATTGGACTTCCCTAAAATGACCAGGGAACAACAGAAAACAATCTAGTGCAGTATAAATGGGTATGATGTAATAGTCCTTCTGCCAGAGACATGTATCATTATTCCAATTGTAAGTCAGACTGAGAAGGCACATTGGCAGAGGTTTTGGTCCTTCAGGTTCAGAGGACACAGGGTTCAGAGACATGGGTGGAGCCTCCTTTTCAGCAATCTGGCACTGGAGGACCTGGAGACTGAGCTACTGAGCAGCAGAGGCACAGGCTAAACTTCTTCCCTAGGATTTTAAGGTTAACAGAAGGTAGAGATGAGTTCAGCAGCAGAGACTATGCTGGTTTAATTGGGAATTGGAGGATTATCAGATGCACAAAATGGGCTACATGACTTTGGAAATGTAGAGAGAACATCACCAATTGAATAATTGAGGACTAAAATCTAGACTGTAGTTGAGATGGTAACATTATTTATAAATGTTACCCTAAATCCACTATTTGAGGTAAAATGACAGGATTTGTTTGTATAATAAGCAGAAGGGATCATTACTAAACATAGCATTCACATTAATTATTAATTTGTGACCATAAAATTTTAATTACAGTTTGGATCCATAGGGTTTTGAAAGAAGTTCTTGTCAGCAAAGCTTGTTGTTTTGATGCTATGGAGAGGGTCTTGAGAAAAGAAACAATGATTAATTTTAACAGTGGAGGTGACAAAATAATGAGAAATATTAAAACGATTACTACTCAGCTCTAATTCTTCAGAAATAACTGTTTCAATTGAAATATTTCTGTTGCATGTGGTATGACATACATGTTATTATAACTACCAAAATCTGAAGTCTAAGTGAGGGCAGGACTGAGAAGGTACATTATATGGGTCTTGTTCTTTGCTGGATTTGTAAGGTCATAAACTTTAGAAGAACCAACAGAGCATCTTTTCAGTAATGTGAAAGGACAGTTCTCTAGACAAGTGCACCTAAACTTTGGATGTTTTAATAAGATACTGTCATTTTTTTTTACAGTAGTGTTTTAAAAAGTTACAAAATCATGCAAGGTTTTAAGTTTAGAGTTTTGTATTTAGTTGAAAACATAGTTTTGATGGCACTTAGTTTGGGCAAGTTTGAGTACAACAAAGGAGTTAGACATCAAATCCTTCCTCTCTCAAAAAAGTAGTCAAGTCTCCCTGAGAGGCAGAGCTGCTAAACAAGAGGTGGAAGTAGCAGAGACCAAGGCTCAGAATCCCATCGCTAACAGAGACAAATACAGAGAAAACATCACCAGGAGGAGCTGTGGGAATGACAGGGTTATAAGGTGGGCTTGGAGAATTGTCAGCTACAAAGGATGGGCTGCTGGAGGGTGGAAGGAGCAGCCCCAACCAAGTAATTCAGTTTAATACTGACAGCGACAGATACGTTGATGCTGTTTATTAATATTGACTGCAGTCGATCATTTTATACATGAGTATAGATGATTTATCTTCATTATGAAACCAAAGAGATCTTGTTAAATCCAGTATTCCTATAAATTACTAATGTCTAATCATAAATGTTTAATTACATATTGGTTCCAGATGTTCTTCTGATGCTTGATCCTCTGTCAAAGGTGTTCTGCTTGTGCTGGCTGGAACAACTTTTTTAAAAAGTACATTATTTTTAATAATGTGAAGAAGACAAAAGGATAAAATGTCTAATATTGGCCTGATGACTGCTACTCAATTGGGATTTCCCAAGAAGACCAGGGGACCATCAGGGGGACATTCTAATGTAGCATAAATAGATATGACATAATATTTCTGCTGCTAGCGACATGACTTGTTACTCCATAAAGAAGTCAGAGTGAGAAAGCACATTGGCAGGGACTTTGGTCCTCTACAGGTTTAGAAGGCACAGACTTCAGGGATATGGGTAGAACCTCCTTTTCAGTAATCTGGCATTGGAGGGAAACCCGAAGACTGAGCTGTTAAGCAGCAGAGGCATAGGCTGAAATTATTCCTTAGGATCTTAAGGGTAACAGAAAATACAAATAAGTTTAATAACAGGAACTGTGGGAAGTGCTTGTGTGAACTAAACTTTGGAGGGTTATAAGTTACAAAATGGGACTCTCTCCACTGGGAGTCTAGAGAGTATACCACCAATTGAGTAACTGTGAAGTTGGAACTAGAGGACACTACTACTTTCTAATCATATAATTTCAGTTACGTTTGGCTTGTATAGCATTCTTGATATAAGTTCTCATCAGTAAAACTTATTCTCTTCATACTGTGATTAAGCTCTTAATGAAAGAAACAAAAATTGATATTTCATAGTGGCAACCTCAAAATAAGCAACATTAAATTATCTACTACTCAGCTCTACTGCTTCAGAAATAATAATTACAATTAAAACATGTCTTTTGTATATGATGTAACTTATGTGTTATTGTAGCTATCAAACACCCAAAACCAAATGGAGGGAGAGTCTGAGATGATATATGGCAGGGGTCTTTGCTAGATTTGTTAACGTCACAAGCCTCAGAAACACCACTAGAACATCTGTTGTTCAGTAATGTGAAAGACAGTTCTCT
Source organism: Typhlomys cinereus (assembly GCA_023101885.1). Lineage (NCBI taxonomy): Eukaryota > Metazoa > Chordata > Mammalia > Rodentia > Platacanthomyidae > Typhlomys > Typhlomys cinereus. The sequence continues at coordinate 442,334 of JALPQD010000267.1, forward strand.
AGATAGACATGTCTATCAACAAGCACTTATGAAAAAAGTCATAAAAATGTTTTCAGTAAGTTTACAATTCTGCATTGGTCTGAACATGTAGCTCTCACATAGACCTCAAGCTGGGCATATCTGAGTAGAACAAGAAGCTGGAACAAATCTTCCTGGGAGACCCAGCCACTAAACAAAAGGTGGAAGTAGCAGAGGCCCGGTTCAGAATCCCGTCACTAACAGAGAATTACACAGAAAAGATCAACAGTAGGAGCTGTGGGAACGCCAGGGTTATAAAGTGGGTTTAGAGAATTGTCAGCTATAAAAGGAGGGCTACTAGAATGTGGAAGGAGCAGCCCCAACTGAGTAACTGAGTTTAATCCAGTGATTAGCAGACATGTTGATACTGTTCATAAGCATAGACTGGCCTCTATTATTTCTTGGATGAGTATAAATAATTTATCTGCATCACGAAGCAGAAGAGCTTCTTACTAAATAAATCCCGTATTCCCACAAGTTACTAATTTGTAATCATAAAATTTCAATTACATATCAGTTCGAGGCGTTCCTGAGATGTTCGCTCCTCCCTCAAACTTGTTCTGCTTGAGGCGAATGGAAGAACTTTAAAAAAAAAAAAGAAAAATATTTTAATAGTGAAGAAGTCAAAATGTGAAAATGTCAAATATTATCATGATGACTACTATTCAATTGGGGTTTCCCAAAAGGATCAGGGGACCAACCGGGACAAATAGCCTAGCATTTTAGAAATTTATGTGACAAAATGTTTCTGCTGCTAGTGACACAGTTTGTTATTCCAAAAGAATTGGCAGGGATTTTGGTCCTGTGTAGATTCAGAGGGCACAGTCTTCTGACATATAGGTACAACCTCCTTTTCAGAATCTGGCATTGGAGGGAACCCTGGAGACTGAGCTGCTGAGTAGCAGAGACACAAGTTGAAGTTCTTCCCCAGGAGCTTAATGTTAATAAATTCAGCAGTAGGAACTGTGCTAATGCAGGTTCTGATCTAGGCTTTGGAGGGTTATTTGTTACAAAATCTGGGATACACACACAAAATCTGGGGTGTGGAGAGAATACCACTATTTGAATAATTGGGGAGTCATATTTACAGGACAGCTGAGATGGTTATGTTGTTCATAGGCATTGCCCCAAATCTACCTTTTGATGTAAGACTACCCAGGATTTGTCTGCAGAATAAGTAAAAGATATCATTACCCATTCCAGTATTGACACTAATGTTGCTTTGTAATCATAAAATTTCACTTACATTTTGGTTCTGCGATTTCTTCGTGTAAGTTCTCCTCCACCAAACTTGTTCTCTTGATGCTATGTTGAGGATCTTAACAAGGAATCAGTCAGCATTAATTTTAAGCAGTGGAGATGATAAAATAAAATGATCAATATTAAAATGACTACTACTTCAGCTCTACTTCTATTTCAAATGGCCAACCATAATGGAGAGCACCAGTAACCTAGCAAGGGTTACTCAGAATCAGGCCAACCTGATCTCTCTCTATCTTATGGCTTTGGGAACCTCGCAGAAGAAAGACGGTGAGATTTTAAGAACCTAAAGATGGGAAGATTCACCACTGGACAAGACATTCCATTCAAGGCAGGACTGCTGCATCTAGGATGGAAATGCTCCTATCAGTGGGGTGACCCAAAGAGAGGCAACTTGGTATGCCACAAGAGGCCTGAACTTCCACAAAAGCAGACAAGCTCAAGGGAACCCTGGGGTCCATAGAAACAGCCAGGTAGAAGGGTGGGGGGATGGATTAATTAAGGAAGTGAGAAAATTGGGAGGGAGGGGGGATAGAGGGAAGCATGGATAAGTACTTGATATGCTTGTAAAACTGGAAAAAGAATATAAGAAGAAATAACTGTTTAATAAAACACAAAATATTTCTGCTGCATGTGAGGTGACAAGTATGGTACTGTAACTACCAACACTCAAAGCTGAAAGGAGGGCAGGACCGAGAAGGTACATAACATGTGTCTTTGTTCTTGCTAGATTTTTAAGGATGAAGCTTCAGAAGGTACAGCAGAACATCTGTCCAGTGATGTGATAATTCTCTACACAGGCATGTTCAACCTTTTGCTATTTCAACAATTGTTGAAAAGAGTTATAAAAACTTACGTAAATCTTATAATTGGTCAGAGTAGTTTCAAGTCCCCACCCAAAAAAATAATTGTATACATTTTTGCCATTGCTGTTGGTTGCCCTCCAGAAACTGAACATAAGACCCTATTACTAAGGACCAGGGAATAATAGCAGGAAATCCTCTAGTGCTGCAGTTATGTACACGACAAAGTATCTCTGCTGCCAGAGACATAATTTGTTACTACAAAGGTAAGTCAGACTGAGAAAGCACATTGGCAAGGGTTTTGGTACTGTTTTGGTTCAGAGGCACAGGCTTCAGAGACATGGGTTGAGCTTCCTTTTCAGAATATGACATTGTAAGGAAACCTGGAGACTGAGCTGCTGAGCAGCGGAGGCATAGGCTGAAATTCTGCCCCAGAATCTTAAGGGTAACAAAATACAGACAAGTTAAACATTAGGGACTTTGGGAATTGCTGGTTTTGAATGGTCCTGTAGAAGGGTATCAGTTATAAGAGTGGGCTACAGTGCTTTGGGGGTTTAGCTAGAACACCACCAACTAACTGAGTAACTAGGGGTCATATTTCAGTGTCAGTCAAGATGGTTATACTGTTCATAAGCAATAGTTAAAATCCACCATTTGATGGAATACAATAGTTGATTTTCTGTATTATAAGCAGTATTTGTACATATTACTAATTTCCAGTCAGGACATTTCAATACATTTTGTTTCTGCATATTCATCATATGGTTTGTGGCCAGCAAAACTGTTTTTCTTTGTGCTTTGTGAAATAGCTTTAATGATATAAATTTATTTTTAACTGTAATGACAAAAATTTTAAAATGACAAATATTAACTGGACTTACTGCTACTACCCTGCTGTGATTTTCTAAAAGGAAAGAGGGAGTATGAGTAAGGAGCATTATACTGATGCCGAAGTGTACGTGGTGAGTAAAATATAGAAAGTTACAAAGGTCTCTGAGTGACATGGCATGCTACTATAAATGTCTCAAAAGTCCAAAGCCAAGAGAGAGCTAAAAGGAGAACATGCCATTGGTAGTGGTTTTGGTCCCTGCTAGTTTCTCAGTGACAGGCTTTAGTAGTGTTAGCCTTCAGGTAGGTTTCATGAATATTCAGTAGTTTTTCAGGTTAAAATGTCCCCGAGAAACCGAGCTGCTGAGCAAATGGAGGCAGCAAGAGAGGCACATGCTGATCTGCCTCAGGATGTCAATGGTAAAGGTAAGCATGGAGCGACAAGCTAAGTGGCAAGGGTTCTGAGGATTCTGCTCTGGACTTGGGGGGATTATTATCCAAAACTTGGACTTCCCTGCTCATGGGAATTTGGAGAAAACCACATAAACTGAGTAGTGATGGAGTCTAATCTAGAAGGCAACAATGTCACTGGTAAATATTACTACCTCCCCCCAAAAATCTAATAGACGAGGATAGTGGATTTCTCTATATTCTAAGCCCAAATTATCATTATCAATTCTCCTAAATGAGTAATTTCTAATGATAATATATCAATTACCTTTTGTTTCCTGAGATTCTCGAGTCAATTCCTGGTCAGCAAATCTTGTCTTCGCTGGTGCTCCAGATGCTAAAAGAGAAAAAAAAATTTGTTTTGCACAGTGAAAAAGCAGAATGATAAAGTGTCAAATATTAAAGTGGTGATCACTCCTGAGGAACAAGGAGGTAGAGAATTCTTTGTTGCTGCAGAAATATATGTGGTAAATTATTTCTGAGGCCAGTGACATGTGTTACTGTACATCTCAAAAGTTCAAAGGGCAATAATGATGGCCATGACTGAGAAAACACATTGGCTGGAGTCTTGGACCTCGTTTACGTCCACAGGCTTCAGATACATCAATTGAAATTCCTTTTGACAGTGTGGGAGGATAGTTCCTTGGAACAAGAGTTGGGGATGCAAATTCTCTGAGCAGTACTTTTGGTGATCAAGTGTTACCAGCAGCAGAGGCATCTGAAGACTTGTCTCAGGACTTCACTGATATTCAGAAAGTACAGAGACAAGTTTAATAGCAGGAGCTGTGGAGAAATCTGTATTATGAACTAGGTTTGGAGAATGTCAGTCATAAAAACGTAGGCTACTTTGCTCTGGAGTGTGGAGAGAATTAATGCCTAAGTAAGCCTTTTAATCCAGTGGTCAGTAGAGAATAGGACACAGTTTGTAAACATTACCTGAAGTATGTCATTTGATGGCTAAAGATAAGAGGGTTTATGAGCATTGCCAGGAGCAGAGATCATTACTGAACCCAGTCTTCCTACAAATTGCTGATTTCTAATTGTACTTGCATTTTGGCTCTGGGTTTTGTTGGAATGACTTCTGCTCAGTAGCAATGTTATTTGTTCTCCTTGGTTGGACAAAAGCTTAAGAAATGGAGCAAGATTATCTCAGTTGGATTCAATGTATTGTCTCATGGCCAGGAGGAGAGCAATATAGCACTCTCAATAAAGGGCGTGTAGAGGACACTCTGTGGTTATCAGCTAGAGGACAATTTTTCTTCCATGGTATATCTGAAAATGTGTGGAGCCATTTCTGATTGTCACAAATGTGACAGTGTGTTTTTGACATTGGTAGGGGCCAAAGAGACTGCTAAGCATTATCCCATGTTACATAGAAAGGATTGTGTAGCTATAAAATGTCAACAATGCTAAGGCTGAGACACATTACCAGAAAAAGCTGTAATGGGGAGGAATGATGATGGCATTTATATATCTTGCGTACTTAAACCTGTACTTTAAGTTTCGTTGAACAGAGCTTTCTTCTGTAGGAAGAGAATAACTATACCATGCTGAATGCCAAGACTTTTTCTCTGTACACAACACAGACCAGCATAGTGACTATTCTGGAGATCCCTCTGGACCATAATGGCAATGATAAAACCATGTTAACCATGTTCAGAGACCTCATCTGGGGGAAAGGTTACTGTTGCTGTTTGCTTGCTTTGTATTTTGTTTTGTTTGATTTTTGCCATGCTGGAGATGAATTACAAGTCCTGGCACACACTAGAGAGGTGGTCTGCCACTGAACTACATCCTCTATCTTTTTGAGTATTAGAGACAGGGTCTTGCTGTGTATCCTTGGCCTTGTCATCCTCCTTGCCTTAGCCCCCTGGTAGTTGGGATAATAGGTCTGCATCAGCGGGTGCAGTTAACAGTTGGGAACTGTTATCTCCTCTCTTCTCCTTCCTTTTTTCCTTTCTCCCCTCTCTTCCCCTATCCCTACTTTCCCAGCTATCTCTTCAGTTGTCAAGGATCTATTTTCCCATTTATTTTTTTTTTCTTGTTTAGAACTTTAAACTCCTTTTCTTCCCAATTACACTTAGCCTTCTTTTTGGGCCCACTTACATCACTACCTTTCTTTCGTATTCTCTCCCCTCTGTTTCCTACTCATTTCATTTTTTTAGTGTGTGTGTGAGAGGGGGCACTGTGTATCCCTGTGGAAGACCAAGGGTGACTTTGGAAATCATCCTGGATTGCTTCTATCTTCTTGCTTCACTCTGGGATTTCCCTGGCTCTGCCCACTAGAAGTGCAGGCTGCTGCTGCTGTTTCTGTCTGGTGATTTTTATGTGGGATCTAGGATCTGAACTCAGGACCTTCTGCTTGTGAGGCAGAGTCTTAACCCCTGAACTATCTCTCCAGCCCCCAACTCATTTCTTAAATAAATTTTTCCCTCCTTCTTTCTTCTTTCACTTTATTCTTTTCATTATGCACTATGATTTACTCATTGACTCCTCTTTGCAAAAGCCTATTTCACTATTTTACTCTTTTCATTATTTGCTTCAGTGGCTTTTTTTTTTTTTTGAGATAGGATATCACTAAGTAGCCTTGGCTATCCTGGAACTCATTAGGTAGACCTGTCTGGCCTTGAAGATGCAGCAATACTCCTACCTCAGCCTCACATTTCTTTTCTACTACCATTTGTTACATGTTTCTTTCTTCTGTTTTATTCCCTTTGTATCATTTCCATAATCTTTCCTTTAACTTGTTTTTTTTTTTTAACATTTCTCTTATATTTTGACATTTAAATCTTGGTATAAAGTTTTCTTGTAGGCTTCTCATTTTTTAACTTTTTGTTCTATTTCTGTTTCCCTTTGTTTCTTTCTATCTTAATCTACTGGCTTCTTTCTACTTGTGTAATACTCCTTTTTTTCCTGTTTCTATTTATGTTCCTCCTTTCTTCTTCTCTCCCTTCCTTCCTTCATTCAAACCTTCTTCCCTTCATTCTGCTTTTTCTTCTATTGTTTCATTTGTTCTACCCATTCTTTTATTATTTTTTATTACATTTTTTGCCTAATCATACAAGCTCAATCGGTACCCCCTTCTCTCTCACCCCTCCCTTTCCCCGTTGTCCCCCATTGCATTTTCCCTCCTTCCCACTCCCTCTCTCTCACCCTTTTCCTTTCTTCCTCCTCTCTTGGTGCTTCCTGCTTTCTCCTTCCCCTCCTCCAGAGCATCTGTTTATGTGGGTGCTGAATTTCCCTCTGAGTCGTCTACACTAGTGAGGGTTCAGGACTCAGTGGCATAGCTTGGGGGTCTTTCTTCAGCTGCCTGCTAGGATGGGAACTCTATTGACTATTTAACCCCTTGCCTCTAAGGATCCTGCCTGAAGCCTTCTACCCTGTGATCACTGCTAGACTTTGGGTTGTTGACAAGTCAGCCATTGTACAGATCAGGCAAGGTCCAATCACATTGTGGCTATATCTTGGCTGATTCAGCCCTGACCTGTGTGGAGTATCTTGTTTATCAGTGACTATTTTTAGGCTCTTACAATCTGCTGTCCACTCTTCTGCAGAGTTCCCTGAGCTTTAGGATGGGGAGAGATTTGGTTGGTCTGGTTCCGGTGTCCTACTCATTTTTATCTTCTGTGTGTACATACTGTAATCATGATTGTGCATGTGTGTGTGTTGTGCATGGTAGTGGAGGTCAGAGATTGGCAGCAGGTATCTTCCTCTATCACTCTTCACCTTACATTTTGGGAGTACATTTGGTGGAGTACATTCAGTTAGACTGGTTGGACAGAAAGCACCAGGGATTCTCCTGTCTTCATCTCCCCATGCTGGGATTGCAGGTTCACAGTGGCACACTGCTGTGCCCAGCTTTTTACACAGATTTTGGAGACCCAAATCAAGTATTCATGCCTACAAGGCAAGCATTTTGCCCACAGAGTCATTTCCTCAGTCCCCTGTTCTTGAATATTTCTCATTTATCTCTATTCCTAATTCTCTGAATTTATTTCATCTAGTTCTTTATAATGGATTATACATTTAACTATCTGAGCCGTTTACCTACTTAACCATCTGCTCACAGTTACTGCACTATTACTGCCTCATGCCTGCGATCCCAGTTTACTACTGACTCTTTTACTCTCATATTCTTTTGCACAGTATTGCTCCCAGTGCACATTTCTTTTCAAATCTCTCTCCCCCTTGGAATTATCTGTCTTTCTCTTTACCATCTAGCTGTCAACCTTCTATCTATATTTTTTTTCTAAAATATTTTGAGATATTGAGAGACAATAAAGAGAAATAGGAAAAGATACAATCAGATATGTCACCACCCTGAGGGACAGTGTTTGCTAGACAAAAAGAAAGAGGGAGCCCCTATATTCTAACCACTAGTGGATCATTTGTGCCCTGACTGGCACCCAAGCACTAAACAGTGTTTGTGTTCCAGAGGTAACCCAGTTGCTTGCACATGTAGGGAGACATGGGAAAGGGAGAAGAATGGAAAGGGCGCTCTTGTAATCCTCCTTTTCTTCCTTCTGCCTGTAAAGCTATGTGTACCTTTCCTGTGTCTGTGTGTTTTGTCTTCCTATTTTATGCTTTCCATCCTTCATTTTCACCTAGCTGTCATACATTAATCATCTGTATTTTACCCAATGCCTGATGTTCTTTGCTGCCTTCATTCCTCTCTACAACATCTCTCCCTCCCATTTTCCTTCCTCAGTTCTTCCTTCCCTTCCTTTTTCCTCCATTTGATTTTGTCTCTTATAATCTTCCTTTACCCTTTCTCCCTTCTTTCTCATTTTTTAGTTAAAAAAACTTGGTTCCCTCTTGCAGACTGATTCCTGCTCTTCACTTATTTCTGTCACCCCCCATTACTACTGGCTTTTATTTTATATATCCTACTTATTTATCGTACATCTAACACATCTCTATTTGCTAAATCGTCTTCTGGCTACTATCCTTTTCAGTCGCAATCATTTCTTTGTTTCTATTTTTCTGTTTTCTCTTCTTGACTATTATTGTGCCTCACTTTTGGTGCTTTCTCTCTCTTACATTCTCTGTTCCTTTACTGATTCATCCTTTATAAACCCCTCCCTTCCGTTGCTGCTTTCCTTCATCCCCAGTTTATTTTACTTTTTATGCCTTATTTCACATATTGAAAATTGCCTCATACTTTTAGATCTCTGATCATTCTTTTTCTCTCATGCTTTCAGGAGAGATATTGTCTATTGACTGGTCCCACTTTAACATTTTTTTCTCTTCCACTTTCTTTTCTCTCTCTCTCAAAACATCAATTTTGCTTTGTCTAAATCAATCTTTTTATATCCTTTTTATATTAACTTCATTTTAAATTGTCTTAACCATGTGTTTCCATCAACCCCCCATCCCTTCTCGCCCTTTCCATTCTTCTCCCTTTCCCATGTCTCCCTACATGTGCAAGCAACTGGGTTACCTCTGGAACACAAACACTGTTTAGTGCTTGGGTGCCAGTCAGGGTACAAATGATCCACTAGTGGTTAGAATATAGGGGCTCCCTCTTTCTTTTGTCTAGCAAACACTGTCCCTCAGGGTGGTGACATATCTGATTGCATCTTTTCCCATTTCTCTTTATCATTGGCCCATGCTTTCAAACCCTTTTTACCTTCTGTGGAACGTTTTCTTACAGGCAACTAACTCATTTTCAACCTTTGTTTACTTTTGGATCTTTTGTTCCTCCACTTACTAGCTCAGGCTGTACTTGGATTGCTGATCCTTCTTCCGTGTATGCCGAGTGTCTTTCTCTGTAGCTTTCTTCTAAGTTCTGGAATTACAGATCTATAACTCCATGCCTGGCTCTATTTTTTTTTGTTTTTGTTTTTCTTCCAGCTTATCTCTACTGTAATTCCTGCCCACCCAGCCATTATCATTAACCTGTTTATACTTCTCTACTTTCAACAGCCTTCTTTTAAGATATCCTCCACTGCCTTCTCCCCCCTTGTTCTAGCTCTATAATCATTGTTTTCTAGCTCTGCTTCTTTCTACTTGCTCCCTGACATGTTTTTTGTTCTTGGCCTGTCTGATAGCTTTCCCTCTCCCTTTTCTATTTCCTCTGCCTACTTTCTCCTTTACTCCTTTCTTCCCACCTATACTGCTTCCACTTTTGTCACTCTAGCCACACTCTCCATTAATTTTATATTTCCTTCCTAATCGAGATCTTCTCTCCCCTCTCTGCTATATCTTTCTTACCTTTTTCCTACACTTTATTCCTACAGATTTGTACTTTCTTTTCTTTCATCCATTCCTTGTTCCCTCTTTCCAACATCATCCTTTCTTTCTTTTCCTTCTTCACTCTTATTCTGAATCTTCATTTTATATTGGTTTCTTTCCCTTGTATTCTGTCATATTTTTCACATTAATTTCTACTATCTACCTACCTACCTACCTGGCTGTTAGCCTAGTTCCCAACTCTTTTCTATTTCTTTTATCATTTGTTACTTTCTTCCCACTTATCTTTCTACTTTATTATTGTTTATTTATCCATCACACCCTGAAGACCTCTCCCATTCTATTTTTCTTCTATTTAGACTTCTTCCTTTGTCCTCTATCATTTCTGCCTTCATTCCTCCACTCTGCTTTTTAAAAATTGGTCACTTTAAGCGGTTCTCACTTTATTTTGCTCATTCTTTTTCAATCTTTCCACTGGCTTCTGTGTGTGTGTGTGTGTGTGTGTGTGTGTGTGTGTGTGTTTAGAGAGAGAGAAAGTCTTTCTCTGGATCTTTCTATCATGTAGCTATTTAGCTAGCTATCTTTCAATAGCTACCTCATGCTTATCTTTAACATGTTTACTAAATTATTTCTTTTGAAAGATTTCAACTATTCATTATACTGAATTTTCTTTAACTTCTTTTTTCAACATCTTCTCACTGTCTCAAGCTCACAATTTCCTAGAGACTTTTCCCTTACAAATTTTCCCTTTCTTTCCTCCATTTCTGCTTCCCTTCATTTTTTTCCCTTGATGAACTGAGGTTTTTGTTTTGGACTCTGATTTCCCTTTTGTCATTCCACTTTCTTCATTAGTTCCTTTCTTTTCTTCCTACCCATCTTTTTAAATTTTTTTATTATTTATTCAATTGTGATGTATTCGTGTGTGTGTATGTGTGTATATGTGTGTGTGTGTGTGTGTGTGTGTGTGTGTGTGTGTGTAGAACCACAGACGAATTCGGAAACCACCATGGACCGCCTCCACTTCCTCCTTGTTTCATTCTCTTATCTTTCTCCCTGTTTTTCCATGTTGCCTTCCTCCTTTTTTCCCTCTTTTAACTGATTTTTCCTTTGATACTTTTTTATTGGCTTCCCTTTCATTCTGCTTACCACTTTTACTGGAAAATGAATTTTACATTTTTTTTCTTCCATCCATGCATTTAAATACCCACTTCCCTTCTTTCTATCTGCCTATCTCACATCTATGTTGTCGTCAATCACCAACCTATTCTTTTGTTGTCTTTTTCTACTTGATTACTACTTTTAAAATCAATCCTTTATCATAAAACAATACTTGTTACCCTGGTTCCTCTCTCTTATGTTCCCTCTTTTACCTGCTGATTTACCCTTTATAAACCTTTTGTGTTAACTGAAAACAACAACAAACCATAATTCAGAACACCAGAGATGCTACATTAATTACCTGGAACCAGACCAGCCAAATCTCTACCCATACTAAAGGTCAGGGAAATTTGCAGAAGAAGGGGCAGTAAGGTTGTTTAGCCTTTTTGCACTGGACAGGATCAAGGCAGACTCACTGCTCCTCAGGTAAGACCCCTAGAACACGCTCCCATACCTCAGGTCACCCGATCATCCCACCAGCCAGCCAGAGCAGCAGCTAGTCTGCTCTAGCACTGATGAAGGCCCCTAGGCCATGCCCCAGGTCTCAGGTGATCTGCCAGACAAACTAGGCACACTGCCCTTTGCCCAGACCTGACCAGGGTGGTCTCCCTACTCCTCAGAATTCAACAGAGTCCAAAGAAAACCCAAGCAAAAATGCCATACATCTGAAGTCCTTTAAAATCATCCCATTACATGGGAGATATTCTTCACATCCAGCTCAAAGATAAGTAAACCCTTTTACCATCTTGTTCTTTTCAATTATTAGTCACTGTAGTTTAGCTTTTCCATATAGCCACCACCAAACGCATACAACTTCAGGAACTATACCATTCACCCTCACATATCAGCAAGATAGTAAACCAAAAAAGTGCACTACCATACTAATCTTCACTCCCTGTCTACTAAACCTGACTTAATTGATGTACTAACAGTCTAATAGTGTCATCTAGGAAATAACACCAATACCAGACAACCATACCCAACTCCAAGGAAAACACTAGTAATAACAGTTCAAGAGTAGTAATACCATCTAATTCAGTTCAGTCAAGAACACACAGAAACTGAAAGAAGGTCTTAACAGATAAAACAATGCCCAGGTCACAGCACAAATCCATGAGAAACAAAAATCAAGACAACAAATCTCTTACAGAAAGAATGATAGATTCCAAACAGAACTCACAGAAAATAGCGAATAAAGCCATACCCAAAATAATGATTTTCAAAGCCTGATCTTTGCCATGATCGATACTATGAAAGAGGAAATCTGGGGCTGGAGAAGTGGCTCAGGGGTTAAGCCTCTGCCTTGCAGGAGGAAGGTCCTGAGTTCAGATCCTAGACCCCACATATAGACGCCGGGCAGAAGCGAGGGTGGCCTACGTTTCTGGTCCTGGTAGGGCAGAGCCTGTGAATCCCGGGGCAGAGTAAACAAGGAGGAGGTGGAGGCGTCCATGGTGGTTCCCGAATTCGTCTGTGGTTCTACACACACACACACACACACACACACAACTGAATAAATAATAAAAAAAAAAAAGAAAGAGGAAATCCAGGAGGAGTTAAATAACTGCATCAGCCACTTTGAACAGGAACACAACAGGCACTTGGAGATGAGAAAAACAGTTGAAGAAACAAAAATAGGCATAGAACAGTTAAAACAATCTCAAGCAGATTTTAAAACTGAACTAAAAGACAAGCTATCTTCAACCCAGAACTCAACGGAGTCTTAACAACAGAATTAATTAAGCAGAAAATACAATATCAGATCTTGAAGACAAAGTGGAAGAACTACCCAGCTCAAAGGAGAGGTTGTTAAAGCCAAAAAGATACTTGAGAGGAATATTCAAGGGTAATGGGACATCTTGAAGAAGCCTAACATGCTCATTCATGAAATACCAGAAGAATCCCAAAATACCACACCTGAGGAAATTTATCAAATTAACATAAAGGAGAACTTTCCTCATCTAAAGAAAGAGAGGCCCACCCAAATACAAGAGGCATTCCACACCCCAAATAGATATGACCAAAATAGAACCTTGCCATGCTTGCCATGGCAAATAATAGTCAAAAGGTACTTGAGCTTGAGGAAAAGAACAAGCATATCCAGGAAGACAAAAGGGAAGTATAATATCACCAAAATCTAAAAGACAAATAATACACTTATGAAAGCCACTAAACATAAAAATTGTCCAGAATTAAAAGTAATTTCTCCATTATAACGCTAAATGACAGTGGAATTAACTCACCAATCAAAAGACACAGATTACAAACTTAGATTAGAAATCACAACCCATCCATCTGCTGCTTTCAGGAAACACATCTCACCACAAAAGATAGGCACATTCTAAAAGTAAAAGGATGATCAAAAATTCTGCAAGCTAATGGAACCAGGAAACAGGCAGGGGTAGCTATTATGCTATCTGACAAGGTGGACTTCAAAACAAAGAAAACCGTAAGAGACACAGAATGATACTATATTTTAGTCACAGGTACAATTCACCAGGAAGACTTCACAATACTGAACGTATACACACCTAATATGGGCTCCTCCACATTCATTAAGGAAATGCTACAACATCTAAGGAAGAAAGCAACCCCAAGGTGATAATTCTTGGGGATTTCAATACTGCCCTCTCAATGTGGTATAGATCAACAGGTCAAAAACTTAACAGACATACATTGGAACTTAATCAAACTCTTACTGAAATGGACCTTACAGATCTCTATTAAACTTTCCATCCACGCACCAAAGAATATATATTTTTCTCAGCAGCCCACAGAACTTTCTCAAAAATAGAACACATATTGGGCCACAAAAGGATTCTCCACATATACAAGAAAGTTGAAATTCTAGCCTGTACCCTATTAGACCAACATGATCTAAAGTTTGACACATGCAACACAACAGCAGAAAATACACTAACTCCTGGAAACTAAACACTATGATGCTGAATGAGAACTGGATTCAGGAAGAAATTAAAAAGGAAATTCAAGATTTCCTGAAACTCAACCATAATGAAAATACAACTTATCAAAATCTTTGGGACACAATGCTATACCAATAAAATCCCAAAGCAATTCTTTAAAGAAGTTGACCAAATAATCTCAAAATTCATATGGAGGCACAAAAGACCCAGGATAGCAAAGACAATCCTGAGTAACAAAAACACTGCTGGAGGTATTACCATACCGAACCTTAGTCTATATTACAAATCCATAGTTATAAAAACAGCCTGGTACTGGCTCCAAAATAGACACACAGATCAATGGATAAGGATTGAAGACCCAGATATAAGCCCACAAAATTACAGCCATTTGGTTTTTGACAAAGGGGCCCAAAGAATCCAATGGAAAAAGAACAGCATCTTCAACAAAGGGTGCTGGCAAAACTGGATCTCCACATGCAGAAGATTAAAGCTGGACCCGTACTTGTCACCATGTACAAGACTTAATTCCAAATGGATCAAGGACCTTGATATCAGGCCAGAGACTATAAAAACCATAGTTGAAAGGATAGGGAACTCCCTCGAGCTGATTGGGCTAGGCCAACATTTCCTAAACAGACATCCAATGGCACAGTCACTGCTACCAACTCTCAACAGTTGGGATCTTGTGAAATTAAAGAGCTTCTGTTCAGATAAAGAGATTATCACACGAGCTCAAAGGCAACCCACAGAATGGGAGAAAATCTTCACTAACCACATATCTGATAGAGCTCTATTGTCCAGAGTGCACAAAAAACTTAGAAAATTAAACACCAAGGAAACCAATGGCCCAATTAAAAATGGGCCCTGGAACTTAAAAGAAATTTTACCAGAGATGAAATTAAAATGTCTAACAAATATCTTCAAAAATGCTCCACTTCTTTAGCTATCAGGGAAATGCAAATCAAAACTTCCCTGAGATACCATCTCACCCTGGTCAGGATGGCAAAAATCCACAATACAAACAACACCAAGTGCTGGAGAGGATGTGGAGAGAGGGGAACCCTGCTACATTGCTGGTGGGAATGCAGACTCATACAGCCATTCTGGCGAGCTGTCTGGAGATTCTTAAAGAAATTAAAGATTGAAATGCCATATGACCCTACTATTCCACTTTTGGCAATAACCCCCCATGCAGCAGAGGTTCGCCTCGATAGCACCAGCACGACTATGTTCATAGCAGCACTGTTTACAATAGCAAAGTCATGGAATCAACCTAAATGTCCAACAGTTGACGAGTGGATAAGGAAACTGTGGTACATCTATACAATGGAGTACTACTCAGCCATCAAAAATGATGAATTACTGCAGTTTGCTGGGAAATGGATGTCATTAGAAACTATATTAAGTGAAGTATCCCTATCCCAGAAAGTTAAGCGCCGTATGTACTCCCTAATAGGTGGCTCCTAGTACCAAACTCACCCAGCCCACATTGAGACACTCAAGGGTAAATCTATGTAATATGGTAATTGCAAGGATTGTGAACAGGAGGGATGGGGTTGGAGAGCCACACCAGACACAAGGAGAGAGGGGAACATGTTACAGCAGAGAAAATCGACCTCCAAGGAATGCAAGGGGTACATACAGTGCCCATCAGGATGGAGTGAAGGACATAGCAGGAGCAGCAAAACTGCAAAAGAAAATCAACAAACCACAATCCAGAACTTCAGAGACTCTATATCATCCACATAGAACTAAGCCAGCCTAATCTTCCACCATCCTGAAGCTCAGGGACATCTGCGCAATGTCCAACACACTATTGACCTCACAAAGTCTAACATCGGCTAAAAGCACCAAGATCCTTGGAGGCAAGGGATTGATGGCCACAGTAGTGTTCCTATGCTTAAGGGGAACACAAGAAAGGGTTCAGGGAAATGCCACTGGGTTCTTTTACGTCATCAGAAAGGAGAGCCAAGAGGAGAGTTAGGCATACACAATAAAGGACTCTCTGGGAATTCGGGGGGAGGTACTGGGAGATGGGGAGGGAGGGAGGGGGAGCAGGGGGTTCGGGGGAACTGGTCTACCTATTAAGTTTGTATGAGCGGAAATGTTATAAAAAAGAAACAGGTGGGAAATGGCGGCCACCTGCAATTACAGCCCTGGTAGATGGATCCCGGGAATCCCAGCAAAAAGCAAAAAGTAGGTAGAAGCAATCCAGGATGGTTCCTGAAGTTTCCCTTGGGCCTCCACAGGACACACAGTGCCCCCCATCTCTCTCTCTCTCTCTTTCTCACACACACACACAAAGTTAAGAAAACACACCAAAAATTTCTTTTTATCAATACCCCTTTCAATTGGCTTGAGTTTCTCACTGACTTCTCCTTTTCAAAACTCCGTCAAACAACATCTTTCCTCTTTCTTTTTGTCTTACTTTTTCCTACTGACTTAGCCTTGTAAAATTTTCCTTCCTAGGGAAGAATTCATGAGACCCTACCTTTCCCTGAGGAACTACTGACAATTTGGGGAAGGGATGCCAATTTCTTCAGTAGTACAGTATTTCTCAATAAATTCAGAGACACACATCCACACTAAAAAGGTGGAGAAGAACTTGTTGGGAAGAACATTTCAGAGGAGATGAGAAATGTTAATGCGGGCTGAAAATGACTAAATGAATCACCCCCCTCTTTTTACTTTTACTACATCTTTTCTATTTAGCTTTGTTTCCTTATCTTGTGTTTCTCATCCCTTTCCTTTCTCTTCCCTGTTTCTCTTAGCCCCATTTTCCTCCCCCTTCCTCCTTTTCTTCCGTTATTTCACCCTTTTTTGAGACTTAGTATTGCAATTTAACCTAAACTTACCTAGAACTCACCTTGTACTCCAAGGTAGCCTTCTTGAATTCTCAATCCTCCAGCTTTAGTCTCCACGTTGCTGATATTACAGGTGTGTACTACCAGACCAAGCCATCCTTCCACTTTTTTAAAAACCTGTCTCCCTTGTCACATTAAATTACGGTCCTCTTCCTTTTCCCTCTCCCCACTCTTTACCCTTTTTACCTTACTTTTTATGGTCTCTTCTCCTTTAGTCTCCCACACACTCCGTTCTTGTAAATGTACTGAAATTCCTTACTGTTTATTCAGTTTTAAGCCCCTCTCTCTCACACACACATTATTTTACTTTTCCTACTAGCCCACCATTCCTTGCCTGTCTACCTTTCCTTCTTCTCCCCTCTTCTGTCACTTTCTAACTCTGGCTTCTTTGTCTTCATCTGTCTCTACTCCCACAGGCAGATTTTGTATGAATGCTGGCTTGTATACTGGCTTCTTCTGTTCAACTTTTCTATCTCCTCCTTGTCCTCATTTCATTTTTCATATTTTTTTGTATCAACTGGCCTGCCAGGACCTCCTTCTCCCTACCTCCCACATCACAATCTTTTCTTACTTGCTTTTCACTTAATTTTTTCCATTTTTTGTGTATTTCTGTTTTGACTCTCTTTGTCAATCTGCCTTTTTGTAATATAAGTTTTTCTTTTTCTACTTTTACAAGCATATTGAATATTCATCTCAGCTTCCCTCTCTCCCCTCTCCCAATCTTTCCTTTCCCTTCATCAATCCCTTCCACCCTCCAGCCATATGCTTCTAAGGACCCCAGGGTTCACACTGGCTTGTCTACTCAGGTCTTCATGGTATATCAAATTTCCTCTTCAGGTCACCCCACTGATATGTGCATTTCCCTTCACTCATCCAGCTTTAGTCTTAAACATTTCCACTGTATGTTCCCGTCTTTCTTGACCTCCTAGGTAGTGTATGGGAAGATGTTGGTATGTTAGTTATTATGCAGGTCTGGGAAGGACAAGTCCCACTGCAGTGAGCTCCCAAATGCAGCCAGTTTTTCTACCTGGTTTCACCTTTCTAACTTCTCTTGTTTTCTTTTCCTCTGTCTTTCTTGTTTGTGTTGTATCCTACTGGCTCTTCATTAAACACAGTATATATTAATTATAATTAAGAAATATATATCTTAGCGATAACTTCTTATAACTGTAATGCATATTATATATACATGTATATATGTGTATTTACTTTCTTTAACTGTAACTCTAAAAAGTGCCTTCTATATCACCTGACATAGGCAATGTGGGCTCCTAGAACTTGCTTCTTCACCATGTAAGCAACTGGTGATTTTATAAAGACACGAGTATTTACTTTATTGATGTGCAGTTTTCATGTAACTACTTTGTTTTTATTCTCTCTCTTACCTGTATCATCTTGTCTTTTGGTTCGTTGTCTGATGTCATAGATATTTTGTTGTGGTATTTCTGCTTTATCATCATCAATTTGCAGTTTTTGTAAATGGTAAAGAATTCTTTTCTGTAGCATTGTTTGTTTCTAAAATATTAAAAATACACTAAATAAATCTCGCCACTGGAAATACAAAGCAATTATTTCAAGTGTGATAGCTTTGAAATAAACCTTTGTATTTGTCTGGAAATTAACAATGAGTTTTAAGCTAGAAATGTAGTACATAATGTTTCCTTTTGTTATCCAGCATGAACTTTCCTGGTGTGTGTGTAGAAAGAGAGAGTTTTGCATGCTAAGCAATCCTTTTTTTATATATATAATACATTTTTTATTATTATTTCATAAGCAATCCTTTTTACCACTGAATCACAACTCATCTGTGTGTGTGTGTGTGTGTGTGTGTGTGTGTGTGTGTGTGTGTGTATGTATCATATATATATCATATATACAATATATCAATTTAAGTTAGCATTTGGAAACTGACCAGCCCTTCAAATTAGACTTATGTCTCCATTGGTAACCATTTTGGAGAGTTTAAGCCACTTTTGAAAATTTATATTTTAAAATCATAAAATGACAAATGTTCTTCCTGAAATAGTCTAAACTTTAGTAAAAGCTTACTACCTTTTGATTCATATCTTCTCTGACTTTCCAACGATGTTCTTCAAGTTTCGCTTCTCTTCTAACTTCTTCATCGATTTTTGTCAGAAGGGCCAGTTCTTTGGCTCTCCATTCCTTAGAAACACAAAAATACAGTAGTCAGTGTGTATCTCTTTTGTATTCTTATTATTTTTTTTTTTGTATTTTGACTGGCTGCCCAATAAGCCTAACAAAAATTGGGTTGACAATAATGAAAATCTTGTGTTGGGTTTTGAATGGATTTCTCTTTCTACCTTTCACTGGGAATTGTTGGTGGATTCTATGAAATGAGAAAAATGAAATTATTTTGCATTTTCATAGGCATGTCTCTAAAGATCTAAAAACATATTTACAAGGTTTTCTTGTGTGAATTCAGAGGGAGTACCATATGTTATTTCCTGCTTTTAATGGTACTTTGTAATCACAAATAACCCTGTCAGAATTTGGGGGAGTGAAAACACACAAGGAAACTTCTCATTGGAGCTAAATTGTAAAATTGAAGTGTAATTACAATGCATTTTTGGTTTCCACATTATTACTGAGATAAAAATGGCATAGATTTATTTTTGAGGCCTTATATCGCCTCAGATAATGTGGCGAAACTACTTATAAACAAGTCAATCATTTGATTTTCCCCAATAATAAAAATGTGTTGATCCTTACATCTCCCATTTGTTTACATATATTAAGTTTTCTTTTAATTAGCTCATGACGTTGTTGATCTTCCTTCTGTGTTGTAGTCCATCTTCCTAAGGTGTTTTCAATTTTGTCTAATTCCTCATCAATCATATGTGAATATCTAAGTGAAAATGAAAATATAAATGAACATAAATTGGATGTTTTATGACAGTATTATTTGTTTTGATAGTCCCAAACTATGTTGTTTTCTGAACTAACAGGAAATTGAGTGATTTGGAGATCTTCAAACTAACTTTATCTACTAACTCATGACAAAGTTTGTCACTGTGACTGGGAACAATAAGAAAGTGTTGAATGAGATGATTGAAAGCAGTTTATAGAGAAATTATTCATTACTCATTAGTTTGGGACACATGACATTGCAAAGATGCCCTAAATATATCATTTTTCTCCTTCT
Source organism: Typhlomys cinereus (assembly GCA_023101885.1). Classification (NCBI taxonomy): domain Eukaryota; kingdom Metazoa; phylum Chordata; class Mammalia; order Rodentia; family Platacanthomyidae; genus Typhlomys; species Typhlomys cinereus. The sequence continues at coordinate 461,991 of JALPQD010000267.1, forward strand.
GTTACCATGGATCTGAGTTTTCTTTTTTAATTAATTTAAGAGAGAGAGAGAGAGAGAGAGAGAGAGAGAGAGAGAGAGAGAGAGAGAGAGAGAGAGAGAGAGAGAGAATGCACTCGTTGCTATGTTTGCAAGTAGGCACCTTACTTGCTTGAGTTATTTCACCAGCTGAGGATCTGGGTTTTCTAAGATGAGAAATCTGTATTTTGGAGTAGTCTGAATAGCAGCTTGCTATCTCATGACCTCAGTGTCTCCAATTTCTCAGGCAGAAACTTTTGTTTCTAGTCTTGGTTCCAAGGCTCCCAATCCTTGTACTTCTTGACCTACCTTTTAAAAAAAAACTATAAGGAGCCTAAACAGTATCTAATATTTTTGTTCATTCATATTCAATTCTTTCTAGTCTTTTTGCAGATTTTGATATCTACAATGTATCTATGCATATGCACGAATTTTGAGTCTACCTGTGTTTTGATTGCTCTTGTTCTGCAGTTGTTTTTCTCCCTTTTTGCATTTGTTGGAATCCAGCAGCAGCACCTCCATCATAGGCTTTCACTGCTTCTTGCAAATTGTTTACCTGTTTTTCTATGGTTTTCTGAAAGGAAACAATTACTTTTACATATTTTCTGGAAAGAAACCTTCCTTTTATATTTTCTTAAAATTTTAGGCTTTGGTAAATGTCTTGGCTTTTGTAAACTATTGTGTTACCCTGATTTGAGGCTTATGTAGTTCTATTCCACAAATTATTTTTGTAAATGAAAGTCAGATCCTGTTTTTTATCTTTTATGGATTGCCTATAACATTTATTTCTAGATTAAAAGATTTAAAGAAACATTGTACAAAGGACAGACTTTACACAATTGTTTTCTTATATGTCCCAAATAAAATAAATTTAATATTTAACTTACTAGTTCTTGCATGTAATTCTGTTCAAAATCGATTTTTAAGGTGGTAAGATACTGCCTGTACTTATGGAATTCTTTTAAGGCACAAATAACCTACAAACCCAAAAGCAATGATAAATTTACAAAACAGTAGCAATCATAATACTTTTAGAGAAGACAGCAAGATCATTCATTTCAGTATCAATTTTGGCATCAAATCTACTTATAACACAATTATGATAACAAATTTGGAGGCAGTATATTTAGTTACTTTATCACCAAGAAAATTCTAAATATTATTTCATTAATGTAGTTCAAAGTCAAAATTACTTAGAGACAGGAAAAAGACACTACATTTGAGATAAAATACATAAATGTATGTGTGCTCAAATATTCAAAATTAATTACCTTTTTCTGCTATAAAAGAAATATTGTCAATTGAAAATAATTTTTGCAAGAAAAAAAACAGCCAACTGATTTTCCCTGACTCAAATAGTATTTTTTTCAATTTTTTTATCAGATATATTCTAAGGTGCAAGTAAAGGATGATATAGGCAACATATAGAAATATTAAGTTCCTAGGGTTTTGCTAGTTATAAGAAGAGGGCATCAACACACTTTATTACTCTCTGTGACATAACCATCTTTCTTGAGTTTCCTGTTGATATCCTTGCACTGGTAGTATGCTTTCAAATAGGGATCATCCAGATTTTTGTAAGTTGTTTCCATAAGTTGATAATATGGATCATTGAGGTTAAAACCAAGAGAAGGTTGGAAGAGCTACAAAGAAACAGAGTTGAAAGTATTAAAAATACATGGTTAAAGATCAATTTTTTGAAATGATTAGAAGGTCATCAAAAATATGCAAGTTCAAACTGAAGTGAGAGATATAATGGGTGATTCAGGCAAACCTATTTTCCTTTTTATTTCTTCTGTTCTCCAAGACTTGTTTTTAGGCTAGGGATGGCTAATGAAACCTTATATGTGAACTCTTGTGTTCAATCCTCTTGTAGTCTCATCTTCATTCCAATTCCTGAATTAGGTAGAATGTCAGGACTAATGGAGAGTACAAGGTATATTTCTGGATTCAGAAACAAAGGGGGCTGGAGAGGTGGCTCAGGGGTTAAGCCTCCACCTTGCAGGCGGAAGGTCCTGAGTTCGGATCCCAGATCCCACGTATAGACGCCAGGCGGAAGCGGGGGCGGCCTGCGCTTCTGGTCCTGGTAGGGCGGAGCCTGTGAATCCTGGGGCAGAAGGAGGTGGAGGCGTCCATGGTGGTTCGCGAATTCGTCCGTGGTTCTACACATACACAGACACACACACACATACAGACACACACGCGCGCGCACATGCACACGCACATGCACACAGTTGAATAAATAATAAAAAAAAAAAAATTTAAAAAAAAAAAAAAAAAAAAAAAGAAACAAAGGCAAAGAAGCTGAAAATGTCATGTTGCATTGGAGTAGGCAGTAAAGTTTCCCTGGCTAGTTGAAGCTGTGGGTTAGAGAAAAAGCTTCAAAGAGTGCTGAATGGGAGACAGAGGCTCATCCTATGGGCTGTCATTAAAATGAAGTTAAAGAATTGAAAACATTTCAACTCCTTTAACTTCTGTGCAATTGTAAAAATATTTTAAATTTAATAGTGAGCTAAAAAGTAAAGAAACCCACTTGCATATAATTGAGATTTAATTTACCTTTTCACTTAAATTTGTTGTGTAGAAGTCATTGGAGTTCCCTGGGATAATGGGCAGCTTGGCTCCAAGAGGTAGATCCAACAGATTAGGTGGCCCAATGTTTGGAATGGATAATTTCTCTTTGCTCTGTGAGACAAAATTAAAATATTTCTACTAGGAGATATTTATTAGCTACCACAAACAAACCCATAGGAGAATCAAAAAGGCCTTCCTATTTTCCCAAGTCACCAGCCCTATCAGGAAGGTCTCCCTGCTTCCCCAAATCTCTGACCATAATGCTAAGGCCTCCCCACTTTCCCAAGTTTCTGGGCATATCACAAGTGCCTCTCCACTTCCCCCAACCTCTGGCCATACTGTGAAGGCATCTCTGCTTTCTCCAGTTGCAGACCACATTGCGAAGACCTCTCTGCTTCCCACTGCGGCGGCCATACTGTGAAGGCTTTGGCTTTCCCTACCTAGAAGGCCTCCTTGTTTTTCCAAGTCTCCTGTCACGCTACAAAGACCTCCCCATTTTTCCAACTTGTTTGACCTACCCCCAAAGCCCTTCCTGCCTCTCTCAGCTGCTAGCCATGCCACCAAGGCCTCCCCACCACCCCCGGTAGCCGGACATACCCTGTAGGCCTCCCCGCCTCCCTCCGCTGCCTGCCATGCCTTGAAGGCTTCTCTGCATCCCTCCTTTGCCCTTCATTCTGGCGAAGGCCTCCCTGCTTCCCCTAGTTATCAGCCATACTGCAAAGGCTTCCCCACCTCCCCGAATCATCTGTCTTACCTTGGAGCCCTACCTCCTTTTCCCCAACACCAAACATACAGGGAAAGGCCTCCCCACTTTCTCCAGTGTGGCCATATCATGAAGGCCTCCCCCCTACTGTCACTTCCTGCCATACCGCCAAGGCCTCCCCACCTCCTGTCACTGCCCGCCATACCCTGAAGGCCTCCCTGCCTCTCCCAGCGCCTCTCCCAGCTGCCCACCAAACCACCAAGGCCTACCTGTCTCCCTCAGCTGCCTGCCATACCACGAAGGCTCCCCATCCATGAAGGCCTCCCCACCTCCCCCAACTGCCCACCATACTGTGATGGACCCCCATCTCCTATCACTGCCCCCATACCAAGAAGGCCTCCCACAGCTGCCCGCCATACCAAGAAGGTCTCCCCTCACCCCAACTGCCTGCCATACCCTAAAGACCCCCCCCCACTGTCACTCCTTGCCATACCCCAAAGGCCTCCCCACCTCCCCCAGCTGCCCGCCATACTGCCAAGGCCTCCCCACCTCCCCACCATACCAAGAAGATTCCCCCCCTCAGCTGCCCGCCATACCAAGAAGGTCTCCCCCCCCAGCTTCCCGCCATACCAAGAAGGTCTCCCCCCACTCCCTGAGCTGCCTGCCATACCAAGAAGGTCTCTCCCCTCCCTCAGCTGCCCACTATACTTCCAAGGCCTCCCCACTTCCCCAGCTGCCCACCATACCCTGAAGACCCCCTCCTGCTACTGTCACTGCCCACCATACCACCAAGGGCTCCCCACCTCCCCCGGCTGCCTGCCATATTGCAAAGTCCCCCCACCTCCCGGGCTGCCCGCCATACCTCGAAGGCCCCTCCTCCCTACTGTCACTGCCCACCATACCCCGAAGACCCCCTCCTGCTACTGTCACTGCCCACCATACCGCCAAGGCCTCCCCCCTCCCTCAGCTGCCTGCTATACCACCAAGGCCTCCCCCTCCCCCAGCTGCTTGCCATACCCAAACCTCCCCTGCCTCGCCCAGCTGTCCGCTATACCAAGGTCTCTGCCCCTCTTTTTTTTAAAATTTTTTATTATTATTATTATTTATTCAATTGTGTGTGTGCATATGTATGTGCGCGCGCATGCGTGTGTGGGTCTGTGTGTGTGTAGAACCACGGACGAACTCGGGAACCACCACGGACGCCTCTACCTCCTTCTGCCCCGGGATTCACAGGCTCTGCCCTACCAGGACCAGAAGCGCAGGCCGCCCCCGCTTCCGCCTGGCGTCTATACATGGGATCTGGGATCCGAACTCAGGACCTTCTGCCTGCAAGGCAGAGGCTTAACCCCTGAGCCACCTCTGCAGCCCCTCTGCCCCTCTCTTAGCTGCCCACCATACTGCAAGGCCCCCCTGCTACTGTCACTGTCCGCCATATTGCCAAGGCCTCCCCCCTCTCCCAGCTGCCCGCCATACCACGAAGCCCCTCTGCCTCCCCCAGCTGCCTGCCATATCCGAAGGCCCCTCCCCCCTACTGTCACTGCCCACCATACCCCAAACGTCTCTCCCCTCCCCCAGCTGCCCACTATGCCACCAAGACCTCCCCTCTCCCTCAGCTGCCCGCCATACCAAGGTTTCCACTCCTCCCTCAGCTGCCCGCCATACCCAAAGCCCCCCTGCCTCCCCCAGCTGCCCACCATACCAAGAATTTCTCCCCTCCTCTCCCAGCTGCCCACCATATCAAGAATTTCTCCCCTCCTCTCCCAGCTGCCCGCCATACCTCGAAGGCCCATCTCTCCTACTGTCACTGCCCGCCATACCCTGAAGACACCCTCCTGCTACTGTCACTGCCCACCATACTGCCAAGGCCTCCCCACTTCCCCACCTTCCCCGGCTGCCTGCCATATCAAGGTCTCCCCTGCCTCCCCCAGCTGCCCACCATACCGCCATACCGCAAAGGCCTCCACCCTCCCCCAGCTTCCCGCCATACCACCAAGGCTCCCCCTGCTACTGTCACTGCCCGCCATATTGTCAAGGCTGCCCCTCCCCCAGCTTCCTGCCATACGACCAAGGCCCCCCCTGCTACTCTCACTGCCAAGGCCTCCCCTCTCCCTCAGCTGCCCGCCATACCAGGAAACCCTCCCGCCTTCCCCAGTTGCCCGTCATACCCCCAAGGCCTCCCGCCTCCTTTAGCTGCCCGCCATACTATGAAGCCCTCCCGCCTCCCCCAGCTGCCCGCCATACCGCCAAAGCCTCCCGCCTCCCCCAGCTGCCCGCCATACCGCCAAAGCCTCCCGCCTCCCCCAGCTGTCCGCCATACCGCCAAAGCCTCCCCTCTCCTTCAGCTGCCCGCCATACCGCCAAAGCCTCCCGCCTCCCCCAGCTGCCCGCCATACCGCCAAAGCCTCCCCTCTCCTTCAGCTGCCCGCCATACCGCCAAAGCCTTCCGCCTCCCTTAGCTGCCCGCCATACCACGAAGCCCTCCCGCCTCCCCCAGCTGCCCGCCATACCGCCAAAGCCTCCCCTCTCCTTCAGCTGCCCGCCATACCGCCAAAGCCTCCCGCCTCCCTTAGCTGCCCCGCCATACCACGAAGCCCTCCCGCCTCCCCCAGCTGCCCGCCATACCGCCAAAGCCTCCCCTCTCCTTCAGCTGCCCGCCATACCGCCAAAGCCTCCCCTCTCCTTCAGCTGCCCGCCATACCGCCAAAGCCTCCCGCCTCCCCCAGCTGCCCGCCGTACCACGCAGCCCTCCCGCCTCCCCCAGCTGCCCGCCGTACCACGCAGCCCTCCCCCTCCCGCCTCCCCCAGCTGCCCGCCGTACCACCCAGCCCTCCCGCCTCCCCCAGCTGCCCGCCGTACCACGCAGCCCTCCCGCCTCCCCCAGCTGCCCGCCGTACCACGCAGCCCTCCCGCCTCCCCCAGCTGCCCGCCGTACCACGCAGCCCTCCCGCCTCCCCAGCTGCCCGCCGTACCACGCAGCCCTCCCGCCTCCCCCAGCTGCCCGCCGTACCACGCAGCCCTCCCGCCTCCCCCAGCTGCCCGCCGTACCACGCAGCCCTCCCGCCTCCCCCAGCTGCCCGCCGTACCACGCAGCCCTCCCGCCTCCTCCAGCTGCCCGCCGTACCACGAAGCCCTCCCGCCTCCCCCAGCTGCCCGCCGTACCGCCAAGACCTCCCCGCCTTCTCCAGGCCATACCACGCCCCTCCTTCTGATGACTAGTAATGACCAGGCATAACCTGAGCCTCCTCGTCCCCTGGGTCAGGAGGTGGGAAGCTAAGGAATCAAAAGCCTATCTTGTTATGTCCCCTCTGTGGAGGTTCCTACCCACCCTCCAGGCTAAGGACACAATGGCGGGGCCATCACTCACAGTTGTACATATTTCTTTCTTGGCCTCCACGTTGCTGGAAGCTGCCTCGGTCACAGCAGCTTCAGCAGCCTTTATGCAGTTCCTTAGGTACAAGTCCATGGCTACCCTTCAGCCCCCGAGTTGGGGGCTGAGGTAGCAGAATCTCCAGCTCTCCTCCTTCTGCGACCTTCTCGCTTCGCCTCCCGAGCAAGACTGAGCGGCTAAGATCTTAGGCAGCTGGTATTGAAACATCTAGGCGGCACACGTCACAACGCTGCGTTTCAAGCTACAGCAGTGACGTCCTCAGTAGGCGTCCTGAAGATGGTGGCCCAACAGTCATAATAGTGTTACCATACTATGCCACTGAGTCCTCACCCCTCACTAGTGTGGAGGACTCAGAGGGAGATTTGGCATTCACACTAAAGGATGCTCTAGGGGATGGGAGGGAGGAAGGGGGAGGCGCTGGGAGGGAGGGAGAGGGGGGGTGAAAGGAAGGGGGAAAGCGGGGAGAGTCCAAAGGGGACTGGGGAGGGGTGGAGAGAGGGAGGGGACTGGGAAACCACCTATTGAGCTTGTATGATTAGGGAAAAATAAATAATTGTAATAATAATAATAATAAAAAGATGGTGGCAGAATGGGTTCTGCCCCATTAAAGATCATGCCAGCCAACATTAGCCTTTTAAGCCTCAGTAGGTGGGGCCTCCAGACAAGGTTCTCTAGCCGATATCCAACAGATAGCAGTCTAAAGAGATTTTGCCCCACAGGCATCATTCCACTGGACATTACCAAATTAGACATTGTTCCAAAGCATGTTACCCTAATACACATCACCTCAATAAGTATCGCAGTAATAGACGTCATCTTTAGGGGTCATGTAGGCATGGTAGGAGTAAAAGGCCCTTTTACCTCCCAGGAAGTGCATGCGCACAACCCAAGACTTGCAGCTTCAGTGCTTTGAAGCAGGAAAGTAATCTGAAAAGGCATGGATGACATTTCATAATGTTGAAGTCAATGTCTTTCATTTACACCAGAATGTATCAAGCTGCGTTCTGATGTACGAGGGGTTAGTGTTTCTTTTCAAAAGGCGTACTGGTTCACAAATAATGAGATGATTTTTATTATGTCTACACCTACTCTCTTTTTATTTATTTATTTCTTCCACTCATACAATGTTGATAAGTACCCATTCCCCTCCCTTCTTCCACCCCTCCCTGGATCCCTTTGCTCCCTCCCCTCTTTTCACTTTTCTTTCCCCCCTTCCTCCCTTTCTCCCAGTGCTCCCCCCCCCCTCATTCCTGGAACATCCTTTAGTGTGCATGTCAAACTTCCCTCTGGGTCCTCTTCTCTGATGAGGTGTAAGGACTCAGTGGCACTGCCTAAAGCTCTTTTTTTGTGTTCCCCTTCAGTATAGAACAATATTGTGGCTGTTAATCCCTTGCCTCTAAGAATCCTAGTACTTGTGATCCACGCTAGACTTTGGGGATTTAATGATATGTTGTACACCTACTCTCTTTATAGCATTTTGTGACATCCCTTTATCCCTTTTTTATTTTGTTAAGTCATAAATTTCAGTCTAAGATGACTCTGAAGTAACTGAACTGTTACAAATGCTAGTCAAGGTGAAAGAACCAGTTGTAGAACAAGTTTTCTAAGCCAAAAGCCAAATGAACAGATAGTAGTTGGAAACATCTTCATTGGACTGAAGGGAATGTGATGCTGTACAGATCCAGGTCATTGGGGATGAGAAACACAAACCATTTACACAAATATTACATTGCCTATATATAATAATGACAGAACACACAAAGCAAGCAAAGTCATGGGATAAAAGGTCCATAAAAAGACTTTGTTGAGATAGGGTCTCACTATGTAGCTAATGCAGCTGGCTTCAGACTTATCATTCTCCTACTTCAACCTCCTGAACACTAGAAGTATAGATATGCAACACAATATCCAGTTCTTTATTTTTTTAGAATTGTTGGTGTTGTGGTTGTTGTGCTAGGGATCGAATCAAATAGCTTGGTCATGCTAGGCCTAGAAGGTAAAACACTTGCCACACAAGTGTGAAAATCCATGTTCATATCCCGAGCTCTCATGTAAAATACTTGGCAGGTGTGAGGACTACTTACAATCCCAGCACTTGAGAGGCAGAGAAGGGATCCCTAGAGCAAGTTGACTCGTCATACTAGTGGAATTGAGAACTCCAGATTTAGCAAGAGATCCTGCCTCAATATATATATATATATTTAAAAAAATAATATACGTATTTGTCCCCCCCCACCGCCCCTCTCTCCACCCCTCTCTGGACCTCCCTGCTCCCTCCCCCCTTTTCACCTTCCTTTCCCCCCTTCCTCCCTTTCTACCAGTGCCCCTTCCCCCCATCCCTGGAGCATCCTTTAATGTGTATGTCAAACTTTCCTCTGGGTCCTCCTCTCTGACAAGGTGTAAGGACTCAGTGGCATTTCCTCTGCCATTTCCTCAATATATATGATACACATAATTGACAAAGATATCATACACCAACTTCTGGACTCCACATGTATGCATATACATGTACACACACACCTGCAGAAACATGTGCACCCATACACTTACAAACATTCATACATATGTGAAAAGATTTTTATACACACGAATGCATGCCATACACGAAGAAAGAAAAAATAAAAATTTTGCTTTACTGATATGTATTCAACAGTTTAAAAGATCTATGCCTACATATATTTATGTATTCTTAAAAAATAACTTTGAGGGAATCCTAATAAACTGCAGACTGGTATACTTGAAATGTAAATCATATTTATGGATACTTGTTTATGTAGTGATGTTATATTATAATACAGATCTGAAAAGTCCCCAAAAGGCATTTGTTAAAGGTGCTTTTGAGAAGTGGTAAAACTTTAGGAGGAGGGCTAATGGTAAAAAGTAGGTCACAGGGGCATTGTCTTGAAGAATATACTGATATCCTGGCCCTCTGTAAGACTTCCTGATCATTATGAGGGAGGTGAGCAACATTCTTCCACCGTATGCTCCTGCCATGATGTACTGCCTCACTACCAGCTGAACAGCAATAGAGCCAGGTGACTGAGGACTTAGCTCTGAAACTATGATCCTAATAAACCCTTTTTCTTTTAAGTTAATTTATTTCAGATATCTTGTCACAATGACGGAAAGCTAGCACAAATAGTAGTGTAAACTGTCACATACTATGAAAACAGATTTATGATAGTGGCATTCCTAGGAAGAAAGATATGAAGTTATGAAGGGATATGAAGGAAAGGTTGACTTCTTTTTACATTTTGTTTCCTTTCTTTTTAATATTTATTTATTTGTTTATTTATTTAGTGTGTCTGTGTGTATCAGAGGGCACTGTGTGTCCCTGTAGAGGACCAAGGGTGATGTCAGGAATTGTCCTGGATTGCTTCTACCTCATTTGTGCTTACTCTGGGATTTCCCAGGCTCCGCCCACCAGGGCTGGAAGTGCAGGCTCTGTCATTTCCACCTGGCATTTTTCTGTGGACCTGCATCTGAACTCAGGACCTTCTGCTTACGAAGCAGAATCTTAACCCCTGAGTTATATTTTCAGTCTATTTGCATTTTATTGCTAAAAATATCAACACCGGACATGAAAGCAGAAGGGATACAATCTGCAGGGAGAAAAGGGACAAGCAACAAGCAAGAGTGGGAAAGAAATACAATGGAGAGTAATGGCATGAAATATGGACAAAGTACATATACACCATAGATATGAAAATGTTATAGTGAACCTCACTATGCTGCATAGGAAATAAACCGAATTTAGAACCATTAAAAAAATCAAGCTTGGGTCCTCTTTTACATTTCCTTGTTTCCTTATTATTTCTCTCCTTATCAGTTGTAGAACAATTCAGTCCTAAAAACTGCAGTAACTCTATATTGGACAGAGCCTGGCCGGATTTCATTAAAGAACCATAGATGAAGACAATTTCCAGAAGAGTCAGAGCCTAGGGGAAAGAAAGAATTCCCTAAAGCAGAGCTGGTTCACAATAAAGGATCAGAATTCAGGAGGAGAAGAAGGTGTCCATGTTTATGGACAGCACAGTGCGGGTTATCAATGCCTTATGGTCAATGAGATTGTTTACATAAGTAATTTAACAAGGGATTTAGAGGATTTAACAAGGGATGAGAGGATTATCATTGTGTGGGACAACTTGGAGTGTCAGAGCCTGCTATAAACGTCCCAGGATAACCTTAAAAACTAACACGAATTAGGTAATAAACCACAGAACTGTATTGTGTGTTGAGGCTTAAAGTATTATCAGGGCCCTTCTTTTTCTGAAACATGTAGGGGCATCTTTCCTCGCTTTTTGCTAAACTGTGGTGATTTATCAGCAATCTTTGATGTTCTTTGTCTCGTAACTAACTGCATATTCTAAACTCTGCCTTCATGGTCAAAGCAGGAATCTCATCGCTCAGGATTTCTGTCTTCCTGTGGTTGTCTTTTTTAAAAGACACAAGTCATATTAGACTAGGGGGTTTACTCTTTTCCATTATGACATCATTTTATCTTAACCAATTATATTTGCAATGGTTAAGTGGTTACATTTTGAGATAATGGGATTGAACACTTCAACACCTTTCTTTTTTTTACATAGAAGTATTTATTTAGTTTGCATATGTTCACAATTTCCATAAATATTTCATTATGATTGTTTATGCAATGCACTTTAAATTTATGAATACTTTATCTGCTCATTAATGACTTGATTTTAAATCTTCATTTCAAATCCTTTTTCCTTGTTGAAGGCCATCTTTTTCCATTTCTTTTTATTATTATTATTATTATTATTTATTCAACTGTGTGTATGTGCGCACGCGTGTGTCTGTGTGTGTGTGTATGTGTGTGTCTGTGTATGTGTAGAACCACGGACGAATTCGCGAACCACCATGGACGCCTCCACCTCCTTCTGCCTTAGGATTCACAGGCTCCGCCCTACCAGGACCAGAAGCGCAGGCCGCCCCCGCTTCCATCTGGCGTCTATAAGTGGGATCTGGGATCCGAACTCGGGACCTTCCTCTTGCAAGGCGGAGGCTTAACCCCTGAGCCACCTCTCCAGCCCCTTTTTCCATTTCTTTAATGAAGGTCTGTTATTTGGCTTCTGGCACCTCTGACAGCTTTTCTCATGATACAGAAGGCGTTTTCCTTCTTCTGGGCACACTCACTACTGGGAGCAGACTAAGTATCTGACTGACTTACCTTCCTTGAGGATTTTTTAAGTCACTTTTACTTTAAAAAAAAAATCCTGTTTGGTATCTTGCACACTACTTAGGGATAATTATGGACTTTTTATTTAAAAATATGATTCATATATATTTTGCTTCTTTTTTTATAAACTGTCAAAGTTTTATTAATATAAGCACCTGTCTGGTGCCAAAATAATAAAGATAATTAACAAACTCAGATTTCATAACTTTCTATACTACATTAGTTCAAATACATGGCTCCTCTGGTATCAAGTTATCCTTAGTAAGTGGATTTCCTACTGAATTTGAAGCTAAACAGAATTTCAAATTATTAACTTAAATGAGTTGGGTAAGAAATAGTGTTCAGATAGTGTTAATCTCCATTAAGATATTTTGTTGAATATTTCCCCCATCTTCAAAACATGAGAATAGAACAAAAGTTCAAACAGGCTGCTGCAGCATGACACATCCATAGTACTAAATAAATGCCTAAAACCCATTATTAACATACACACCACCTCGACTGTGGTTCCACTAATGCCTGAGAGTGTCAGACCCACCCAAATCCATAGGTAAAAGAACACATTCACAGGGATGGCACCTAGCCAAAGACATCAGGGATAATCACAGTCATAGCAGGCACAGAAACGTTCTCCCTGGTTGTCTGCCATCTTGTTTTAGAAGGTTAAGAAATTTAGTTGTATGCTTTTTTAATTGTAATCTAGTGTTGGTTCTGCTTCTTCTTGCTTCTTATTTTGATGTGTTGTCCGAGCTGCTTGCGGATCATATTAGGAATCCCATCAATAATCGGATAGACTATTCCCAGCTCTTCATTAATCAGTTCACTTGTTGATGCTTCATATCGCAGCGGCTTCTTGGAGAGCGAACACACCATGAAGTCCAGCAGCCCCGGGCCCGAGGTGCGCGACGGCTCCCCGGTGGCCTTCCCGCCATCCGCGGAGGAGCCCGGCCGCGACGCGCGCAGGCCCCGGCCAGACGCCGCGGACGGACGCGCCCGTCACAGCGCGGAGGCCAGCAGGCCGCGGCCGCGCCCCGCATGGCCGGCTCGTTCTACTAGGCATGCAGCGGGCCGCCCAGCTACTTCCGCTGCGTCCTGTTGGGCCGCCGCTTCGCGGACGCCCTTTTTCCTCTGTATATTTTGCTTCTTTAATTCATGAATTCATGTTCAGTAAACAAGGGAGAAAATTCTGTCATCTCATCAATTATTTCCTTTCTGATAATTCGTATTCATAGGCCTAATGGATTTTCCCTTGTTATCTTAGCTATTGTATAACTCATGTTGCTGCTTGAACTGGGCTCATCAGCTGAGTCTATATATAACTTTTAAACAGTCTGAAGTTTCTTTTCTTTCAATTAAAAATATCACCACACCTTGTAGTTCAACTTGGTTCCTTCCCTAATTTGCTCATGAATCTACTGTTTTATTATGCTATTGGTGAGATAAACTCATTGCTTATTTTTTTATAGTTTATTTCTCATGGCTAGTTTTATCTTGTATCTGATATTTATAGTTATGAAATAATATTGCTTAATCATATTTGAGGGAAATCTTGGGCCTAAATTAGAAATGTGTCTTTTTGTTTCTGCCAGGACCTACAAGAGTACTATAAAGGAAGGGCTTCTTAATTATTGCCTAGGACAATATTTTGGATTCACAAATCTCGTTTTTGGTTTGAAGCAAAAAACACATACTGTTCTGCTGCTACTAATATTTGCCATCTGGGAAACCCCCAGTCTGTTCGTATGCATGAAACATTATTCATGATTCCCAGCTTAAAATATATATGCTTCTAGAAGATTACTCCAATTTCTTTTTAACCTACTCAAAGATAAATTTATTCTGAATCGAATTATTTTCCAGTATGTAGTCAAACATACAGTTGGGAGAAAAAGTCTTATTTAAAATTTTTAAAATTCAGATACATTAACCTAAGAAACCATATGATATAATCTCTCACTGAATCTAACCTCTCTGGTGAAGTTTCTTAGTTCTTGATCAGAACAAAGTTTGTATTAGAAAAGTCCAACAGGGCACACTTATCTCACATATTGTTGCCTTACTTGGTAGAAATTTTTCCAGGTGCTCAATTATTAGAGATATTGTAATTAATATTCTTATCAATATATGATTCAGCTTGAACTCCTATAAAAATCAATAATAATGATTTATTACATGCTATTCGCACCTCGGTATATAACTTTATTTTGGAAACCTGAATCACCTATCATGTGAGCAGGGTTAAACATGACAGCTGGCGATTTCATTTTACTTAGAAATATGCCTACTGGACATTATTGCTGCAGAGCTCACTGCTACCATCTTAGATGCAGGTGGAGTATTTACATCTTTATTTTCATAGTTGTTTATCAATGTTCTCTGGATGATCAGAAAGCTCTTTGTGCCTTACCCTAATCACTGAAGTAATGAAAGGAGATACCTACAGCAAGGACTACAACTGCCAATGCTGCAATCACACCTATGTTTTGCTGAATTTTCAAAACTGTTGTTGTTTTAATTGGTTGCTCTAGCTGTCCATCATCTATGCTGTTCAATGAAACTTCACTATTCAGAGAAGTCACACAGGCTGTGCTTACTTCCTCTGCAATTTCCACATCTTCGACTTGAACTTTATGATCTACCATCTCTACAAAATGGTCTCTGATTACTGCTGCAGATTCGTCACCAAATTTATAATCACATAACATTACAGAGGATTCAGGAATAGGCACAAAAACCTGGTGAGGTAGGATGTGGAACTCTTTTTCAGAATCTTTGTTTTCTGGAACTTCATTCAAAAGCAGATCTTCAAAGAGTATTTCACAACGATCAGCAACTGTGTTCAAAATCTCTCTTCAAAGCCTGCACAGCATCTTTCACCTTGGGTCTGTGGCTGTGAATGTAAGGTATGCACTTCATAGCTCCCTTAAGGTTGACAGAGCCACTGCAGATCTGGAGGGTTCAACACCTTTCTTAAAGGACACAATCCAAGAATAACAGTGTGCTCTTCAGCCTTTCCTCCAAAATAAGTGCCCTTCACACCTGTAAAAAACATTCATCCCATTACAACACTTGCCAAGTCTTAAACCCATTTTGCCATCAATCCGCAATCTAACTAACACCAAATTAATGGGTGAGACTTATGGTGTATTCCAACCTGAGACAAAGTTAGATATTTGAAAGCTATAATAAAAACCATTACTGGCTTCTTACATACAAGGGTTGGATAGATGCAGAATAAACATTTCTGTTTTTAAAGGTATAAATTAGAAAGGAAAAGAATGTTAGTGATCTAATATAGTTGTATTACAGTGAACTAACTTGGATTAGGCTTTAAAGTTTCATGATTCTTTGTGCTATGTTCAGGAATCCAATTCTTTAGTCCCTGCTGAACCAGATCATCCATGGCTGTGAAACTTACCCGTTTCACATGTGCAGATGGCAATTCAGTCTCCTGAACTC
This sequence comes from Typhlomys cinereus, assembly GCA_023101885.1. NCBI lineage: Eukaryota > Metazoa > Chordata > Mammalia > Rodentia > Platacanthomyidae > Typhlomys > Typhlomys cinereus. The sequence goes on from JALPQD010000267.1 coordinate 477,330, forward strand.
TGGTCAGAGGTCCATCTTATTCAGGCTTTGAGATCCACTTTGCTCTAGGGAACCCAAGAAGAGTCGTGCATGCTTGTTAGGATTACGTAGCTAGTTAGAAATTAGCATATTTGAAGATCCTTGAAGATTGACTCTCTTCCTCATAAACTGCTTGAAGTCTGACCTCCCATGTTCTTGGTGACAAACTAATTTTTTAAAAATTACTTATTTACAAAAGGTATGGGGGAACTTACTGCAGTCTTATGGGACAACTTGAGTAGAATTCTCTATTTCTTTTCTCCTGGAGGAAAGAGACTGGCAAATAAATAGTATGACTATTGGCAGAGAGGTCACTGGAAGAAAAACTGCTTGAATATTGGGTGTTCCCCAAAACTGCTTGCCCCAGTGTGGCAAGGTGGGATACTCAGAGTCTTACTGCCATATTTGGGATCATAGTCCCAAATATTGTCCCAGAAATGAGAAACTGCTTGACTCCAGTTAGCCTCCAACTTAAACTATTATCATTAATGGGGTGGGCGGGGAGCCTTTGGAAGATTTTAAAGTTATAAGTAGGATCATAAACTTTCTCCTTCATGGCAGGATTCTTTCCACTCTGTTCTATCTCGTTTTGGACAATTGGTCTCTGACTTTTTTCAGGTTATGGACATCAGTGAGATTCATGACCAAAGGTTTTGCTTAAGTTTATGCTGTTTATATGTATGTAATAATTTACTCTTTGGGTCATAAAATATATCTATTTTGACAAGTCAAATCCTGTGCTGTTCTTGTGGAAATCCTGTGCAGTGAATTCATGGATGGAACATCCTTGTAATAGCCAACAAGTAATGTCTGGCTACACTCCTGCCTTTTTAGGTTCTTACAATATTATCACCCCTATCTTCTGCAATATTCCTTGAGCCTTGGAGTAAGAGTAAGGAGAGGTGGTTTAAGTGTCCTATTTAGGACCAAGAAGTCAGAAGTCACTAATTTTCTACACTTTGGCCAGTTGTGATTTTCTGTAATAATCACTTTCTCTTGTAAAAGGAAGCTTCTAGGTTGAGTGCTGAGTGCTCCTCCAATCTATGGATATAATGAAATATGTTTAAAAGGCAGTTTGATATGGTGTCTTTATAGTCAAAACTTAATAGTTTGTACTTTCCCGCAGGGCTTGCCTATGTCCTCTTCTTTCATAGGTTCTTATCTTGATTTATAGTACCAGGAATGTTGTTCCTCCTGAAAAATAGGCCTTAAATCCAATCAAAAAGCTATTGGTTACCTTTGTCATTAATGTTGTATAATACTGTATCATATTAATCAATCTATTAATATTTCACCATGGAAGGGAAAAGATCTCAAGAGGTCCCACACCTCCGTGAAAAGACTCTGAGGGTTAATGCTGATGGGGAGGGAAGATGCTTTTCTCAGTGGTATATCTACTGATACACAATTCATGCTTTAGCAATTACTCAGTCACATGCCATCAAAGGCAATTTAGATGAAACTCAGTAGACCACACATGTGAAAAAACATGAAAATAGGAGGGAGAATAGTAGGGAAGAAGAAGGGTTGTAAAGAGAAAAGGAGAGGGGAATGGGATTGGAGATTAAGATGTGAAAATATCATAAATTCGCTATATATAAAAATAGAAGAACAAAAAATTTTTATTTATTTATTTTAACATTTTTTATTATTATTTCCGCTCAGACAAACTTAATAGGTACACCGGTTCCCTCCCTCCCTCCTCCTCCCCCCAAACCCCCTGCTCCCCTTCCCCTCACCCCTCCCTCCCCATCCCCCAGTGCCTCCTGCCCCAATTCCCAGAGAGTCCTTTAATATGCATCCCTGACTCGCCTCTGGGCCCTCCTCTCCGATGACGTACAAGGACCCAGTGGCATTTCCCTGAACCCTTTCCCGTGTTCCCCTTAAGCATAGGAACACTACTGTGGCTGCCAATCCCTTGCCTCCAAGGATCTTGGTGCCTTTAGCAGATGTTAGACCTTATGAGGTCAATAGTGTGTTGGACATTGCGCAGGGCATGCAAAGTCCAATTATGATTGCTTCGGCCCTACCTTGTGTGGAGTATCTTGGAGATCATTGCTCCTCCCATACTTTTGCTCTTACACTCTTACTGCCCCCTCTTCCGCAAATGTCCCTGAGCTTCAGGATGGGGAGAGATTAGTCTGGCCTAGTTCTAGGTGGTTGATAAAGAGTCTCTGAAGTTCTGGATTGTGGTTTGTTGATTTTCTTTTGCAGTTTTGCTGCTCCTGCAATGCCCTTCACTCCATCCTGCTGGTCACTGTATGTCACCCCTTGCAGTCCTTGATGGAGGCCTATTTTCTCTATTGTAACATGGTCACTTCTCTCCTTGTTTCTGGTGTGGCCCTCCAACCCCATCCCTCCTGTTCATAATCCTTGCTATACTGTAGGTAATACATAGATTTACCTATGAGTGTCTCAAAGTGGGCTGGGTGGGTTTGGTACTAGGCACCACCTATTAGGGAGTACATACGGCACTTAATTTTCTAGGTTTAGGATACTTCATTTAATATAATTGTTTCTAATGACATCCATTTCCCGGCAAATTCCAGTAATTCATCATTTTTGATAGCTGAGTAGTACTCCATTGTATAGATGTACCACAGTTTCCTTATCCACTTGTCAACAGTTGGACATTTGGGTTGATTTCATGACTTTGCTATTGTAAACAGCGCTGCTATGAACATGGTCGTACTTGTGCTATCGAGGCAAACCTCTGCTGCATGGGGGGTTATTTCCAAAAGTGGAAGAGCAGGGTCATATGGCATTTCAATCTTTAATTTCTTTAAGAATCTCCAGACGGCTCGCCAGAGTGGCTGTATGAGCCTGCATTCCCACCAGCAATGTAGGAGAGTTCCCCTCTCTCCACATCCTCTCCAGCACTTGGTGTTGTTTGTATTGTGGATTTTTGCCATCCTGACCGGGGTGAGATGATATCTCAGGGAAGTTTTGATTTGCATTTCCCTGATGGCTAAGGAAGTGGAGCATTTTTGAAGATATTTGTTAGACATTTTAATTTCATCCCTAGTAAAATTTCTTTTAAGTTCCAGGGCCCATTTTTTAATTGGGCCATTGGTTTCCTTGGTGTTTAGTTTTCTAAGTTCTTTGTGCACTCTGGACAGTAGAGCTCTATCAGATATGTGGTTAGTGAAGATTTTCTTCCATTCTGTGGGTTGCCTTTGAGCTTGCGTTACAATCTCTTTATCTGAACAGAAGCTCTTTAATTTCACAAGATCCCAACTGTTGAGAGTTGGTGGCAGTGACTGTGCCATTGGATGTCTGTTTAGGAAATGTTGGCCTAGCCCAATCAGCTCCAGGGAATTCCCTATCCTTTCAACTATTGTTTTTTATGGTTTCTGGCCTTATATCAAGGTCCTTGATCCATTTGGAATTAAGTCTTGTACATGGTGACAAGTACGGGTCCAGCTTTAATCTTCTGTATGTGGAGATCCAGCTTTGCCAGCACCATTTGTTGAAGATGCTGTTCTTTTTTCCATTTGATTCTTTGGGCCCCTTTGTCAAAGACCAAATGGCTGTAATTTTGTGGGCTTATATCTGGGTCTTCAATCCTTATCCATTGATCTGTGTGTCTATTTTGGAGCCAGTACCAGGCTGTTTTTACAACTATGGATTTGTAGTATAAACTAAGGTTTGGTGTGGTGATACCTCCAGCAGTGTTTTTGTTACTCAGGATTGTCTTTGGCATCCTGGGTCTTTTGTGCCTCCATATGAATGGGGGGTGAGGAGGGAGGGGTTGGGGGAGGGTGAGCAGTGGGGTCGGGGGGAGGATGATGGAGGGAGGGAACCAGTGTACCTATTAAGTTTGTATGAGTGGAGATAATAAAAAATATTTTAAAAAAAGGTTTATGTCGTTACCCTAATCCCCTCCCCACCTACCTTCCTCTTTTCCCACTCTCCCCTTCCCTCTTCAATCCAGCCATGTCCCTCCCACTCTCCTATCTCCCTCTGTGTATGTATCATAGGGCTCCCTTTGGAGTGCACGTGTTGGTAAGGGAGTCATATCTGTTTTAATATATGTGGCTCTTCAGTGAGAACCTCAAAATTTTATGGCCTCCAGATTTTACCCAATCCCAAACCTACTTCCACATTTTTAGATATTTGCGACAGCAGAATCCCTCTTCCCAACTCTGTTAGTGTCCTAAAACCGACATAACAAAGCAAAGTAGTACGTAGTGGGTACTCCAAAGGAACAGAAATGCCACGTTTTACAGTTCTGGATAGTATAAGTCTGGAACTGAGATGTCAGTCAAGCTATGTGATCTCTGAAACCTGTCCTCCTGACATTTTCCAGATTTCTGGCAGTTTATAAGCAATCTTTGGCATTCATTCTTTTACAACTGCATAATTTCAATCTCTTTGTTTGTTTGGACTCTCCTGTCAAGTTGTACTAAAAATTGTAACTGGAAATTATAAGCCAGAATAAAGCCTCTTGTTTCCCCAAGTTGTTTAGTTGTGAATTTATTAGCAACATGCAGGAAAATTGTAACACTCTCTCTCTCTCTCTCTCTCTCTCTCTCTCTATATATATATATATATATATATATATGACTGTAGGAAAGACATATATATATGTCTTCATAAAACCATCTTCCTATAAAGACACGACTGACATAATGACTCACCCTACTCCAATATGACCCCATCTTTTTTCTTTTTTTTAATTTTTTTATTATTCAATTGGTGTGTGTGTGTGTGTGTGTGTGTGTGTGTGTGTGTGTGTGTGTGTAGAACCACGGGCGAATTCGGGAACCACCTTGGACCACCTCCACCTCCTCTTTGTTTACTCAGCCACGGATTCACAGGCTCCGCCTTACCAGGACCAGAAACGCAGGCCGCCCCAGCTTCCACCTGCATCTATACGTGGGGTCTAGGATCCGAACTCAGGACCTTCTGCCTGCAAAGCCAAGGCTTAACCCCTGAGCCACCTCTCCAGCCCCTTTTTTCTTTTTTCTTTTTATATATTTTTTTCCTACAGTCATACAAGCTCAATAGGCACCCAGTCCTCTCCTTCTCTCCACCCTTCCCCAGTCCCCCTTGCACCCTCCCCCCCTTTCCCCCTTCCTTTCACCTCCTTCCTCCCTTCTCCCAGTGCCTCTCCCTTCCTCCTTCCCACCCCCCCCGGATCATCCTTTTGTGTGAATGCCAAACTTCCCTCTGAGTCCTCCATTCTAGTGAGGTGTAATGACTCAGCGGCATAGCCCAGAGCCCTTTCTTGGGCTCCCCTTTAGTATGGAACACCATTATGACTATTAATCCCTTGCCTCTAAGGATCCTAGTGCCCATGATCCATGCTAGACTTTGGGGGGTTATTGACATGTCAGTCATTGTGCAGGTCATGCAAAGTCCGATTATGGCTACTGTGACCCTAACTTGTGTGGAGTATCTGGCATATCGTTGGTCCTCCCCATCTTTAGGTTCTTACAATCTTACCACCCCTCTTCTACAAGTTTCTGAGCTTTAGGATGGGGAGAGATTTGGCTGGTCTGGTTCCAGGTGGTTAATGTAAGGTCTCTGGTGTTCTGAATTATGGTTTCTGGTGTTCTGAATTATGGTTTGTTGTTGTTTTCAGTTTTGCTGTTTCTGCACCACCCTTGGCTCCATCCTGATTGGTATCGGAGGTCACCTCCTAACCAAAGATAAAAGGCTGCTTAAATGAAGATCTTAATATAAGAGGAGATTCAAAGGTAGATGGAATAGGAGTAGGAGACCACAGTGAAGGGTCAAGGGATTGGTCAGTGTCCCATTTGCAGGATGGTTACATCTATCTGCCAGTCTCTATACCCTCCCTGATTGGTGAGCTCAAACTTCCCCAGTCGCCAGTGACCAGGAAGGAAAGTGATAGTGAGCTTCACCAGACGTCTTGCTACTTACTTGCAATACTTGATGGTGACCTATTTTCTCTACTGAAGCATGATTCCCTCTCTCCTTATCTCTGGGAGGCCCTCCTTCCCCTTCCCTCCTGTTTATAACCTTTGCAATTACTGTAGGTATTACAGAGATTTATTTTTGAATATATCACTAGTATCCATGTATTAGGGAGTACATATGGTGTTTAATTTTCTGTGTCTGGGATACTTCACTCAATAAAATTTTTTCTAATTCCACCCATTTCCCGGGAAATTTCATTAATTCATCTTTTTTGATGGCTGAGTAGTATTCCATTGTATAAATGTACCACATTTTCCTTATCCATTTGTCAACTGTTGGGCATTTGGGTTGATTCCATGACTTTGCTATTGTAAATAGTGTTGCTATGAACATGGTCATGCTTGGTCATTGAGGTGAATTTTTGCTGATGGGGGATTATTCCCAGTAATGGTATAGCAGGGTCATATGGCATTTCAATCTTTAAGTTTTTTAAAAATTGCCAGACTGATCACCAGAGTGGTTGTATAAGCCTGCATTCCTGCCAGCAATGTAGGAGAGTTCCCTTCTCTCTACATCCCCTCCAGCATTTGGTGTTGTTTGTATTGTGGATTTTTGCCATCCTGACTGGGGTGAGATGATATCTCAGGGAAGTTTTGATTTGCATTTCCTTGATGGCTAAGGATATGGAGCATTTTTTAAGATATTTGTTAGACATTTCAATTTCGTCTCTGGTAAAGTTTCTTTTGAGTTCCCAGGCCCATTTTTTAATTGGGCCATTCATCTCCTTGGTGTTTAGTTTTTTAATTTCTTTGTGCACTCTGGATAATAGAGCTCTATCAGATATGGGGTTAGTGAAGATTTTCTCCCATTTTGTGGGATGCTTTTTTTGCTCCGTTTTCAATCTCTTTATCTGAACAGAAGCTCTTTAATTTCATAAGATCCCATTTGTTGAGTGTTGGTTCTAGTGACTGTGTTATTGGATTTCTGTTTAGGAATTGTTGGTCAAGTCCAATCAGGTCGAGGGAGTTTCCTGCACTTTCAACTAGGGTTTTTATAGTCTCTGGCCTAATATTGAGGTTTGATCCATTTGGAATTAATTTTTGTGCATGGTGACAAGTACGGGTCCAATTTTAATCTTTTGCATGTGGACATGCAGTTTTGATCCATTTGTTGAAGATGCTGTTGTTTTTCCATTGCATTTTTTGGGCCCCTTGTCAAAGATCAAATGGCTGTAATTGTGTGGGCTTATATCTGGGTCTTCAACCCTTATCCATTGATCTACTTACAATATGACCCCATCCTGATATGATCTTACCAGAAAGGGAGGGCATAGTCTGGCAGATAGAAGGTAACAATTTTGCAATAGGAGACAGACCCACCCCTCACCGCAGTCTCCTACTCGTATTCCATCTACCTTTGAATCTATCCTTATAATAAGACTCTATTTTAGCAGCTTTTTATCTCTGGCCAGGGGGTGACATCCAATACCCATCAGGATGGAGCCAAGGCCATTGCAGGAGCAGCAAAACTGAAAAAAAAATCAACAAACCATAATTCAGAACATCAGAGACTCTATATTAACTAAATGGAACTGGGCCAGCTTAATCTCTCCCCATCCTGAAGCTCAGGGAAATTTGTGGAAGAGGGGGCAGTAAGATTGTAAGAGCACAAGGATGGGAGGAGTCAAGATATGCAAGATACTCCACACAAGTTAGGGCCAAAGCAATTGTTATAGGACTCTGCATGATCTGTGCAATGACCAACTTATCATTCACCCCTCAAAGTCTAGCATGGACTAAAGACACTAGGATCCTTAGAAGCAAGGAATTAACAGTCACAACAGTGTTCCTATACTTAAGGGGAACACAAGAAAGAGTTCTAGGAAATGCCACTGAGTCCTTATACCTCATCATAGAGGAGGACCCAAGGAAAGTTTGATATACACATTAAAGGATGCTTCAGAGATGGGGGAAGGGGGCACTGGGAGAAAGAGAGGGAGGGGGGAAAGGAACGGGAAAAAGGGGGGAGGGAGCAGGGAGGAATGCAGGGAGGGAGGGGACGGGGTGCCTATTACGTTTGTATGAGCAGAAAAATAAATAAATAAAAAACAATATGACCCCATCTTAATGATTTATCCTTGTAGCATTCTGGAGCACTAGTGGTTAGGACTTTGAAATATTTTTGTTTTTTAAAAAGTATTTAATTTCCTTGGGGCTGGAGAGGTGGCTCAGGGGTTAAGCCTCGGCCTTGCAGGCAGAAGGTCCTGAGTTCGGATCCTAGACCCCAGGTATAGATGCCGGGCGGAAGCTTGCCTTTCTGGTCCTGGTAGGGTGGAGCCTGTGAATCCTGGGGCAGAGTAAAACAAGGAGGCGGTCCATGGTGGTTCCCGAATTCACCCATGGTTCTACACACACACACACACACACACACACACACACACAACACACACACACACACTCACATTTGCACACGTGCACAATTGAATAAATTAAAAAGTATTTAATTTCCTCACATTTCATATGGAAACATAAAAGATCCAGAATTGCAAAATAATCCTGAGTTATAAAATCTCCACTGGAGGTATCACCACAGCAGATGTTAAACTATGCTGTAAAGCCATAGTAATAAAGACAGCATGGTATTAGCTCCAAAAAAGAGATACAGACCAATGGATTAGAATTGAAGTCTCAAATATAAACGCACTTACCTGATCTTTAACATAGGTGCCAAAAAATCCATTGGAAAAAGGACAGCATCTTCAGCATAAGGTGCTGGACAAATTGTCTATCTACATGCCCAAGAATGAAACTGGACTCTTATTTGTCTCCCTACGTGAAAATCAACTCCAAATGGATCAAAGCCCTCAATGCTAGACCAGAGACTATAAAATTCCTAGAAGAAAAAGTAGAGAATACCCTTGAACCGATTTGCTTTGGTCAGCATTTCCTCAATAGGACCCCAGAGGCAGAGGTTAAGTCCAACATTGAACAAGTGGAACTACATGAAATTAAAAAGCTTTTGCTTAGCCAAAAGGCAACCTACAAAATGAGAAAGCATCTTCACTAACCACACATCTGCTAGAGTGCACAATATCAAGAGTATACAAAGAACTTCAAAAATTAAATACCAAGGAAGTAAGCAACTCTGTTAAAAAATGGGGTATAAAACTGAAAAGAAACTTCTCATAAGACAAAATTCAAATATTTAACAAACATCTGAAAATATTCTACTTCTCTAGTTATCAGAGAAATGCAGATTAAAACCACCCTGAGATACCATCTTATTCTAATAAGAATGGCTAAGATTCAAAACACAAACAACAACAAATGCTGGCATAGATTCAGGGAGAAAGGGACCCTTATACATTGCTGGCGGAACTGTAAACTCAAAAAACCCTTTTGGAGATCAATTTGGAGATCATCATTTTTTTAGATACTGTTTATTTTCCATCCACCTTCTTTCCATTCGCTTTAAGTGTGTACAGAACAGTTAGGACCATTCAGTGGTTGTTCCCACGCATTCAGTGGCCTGAGCGGTGGGAGCCAGTGGCGGACCAGTCTTCAGTAAACCGCTGAGCACGCCAGTCCTCGGTTAGGAACTGCTGGTTGAGCACAGAGAGCATCTGTACGCCCTCCGACCAGTCAGCCACCTCAGGCTGCGCAGCTGTGAACTCAGGCACAGGCGCGATCCACTCACCCTGAACTTCGTCACAGCCTTTTCGGCAGTGGCCTACTCTTCCTTCTCAATCTCTTCAGGATCTCTGCAGAAGTAGAGATCAGGCATGACCTCCCACGGGTGCTCCCAGGAAATGGTGCCTCGCATGAGCAGACCTTCCCTGGTCAGCATCCAGCACGTCAGATCCACCGTGTGAGCTTCCTTGCTGTTGCATGGGATGGCCATGTGCACGTAGTGCAGAGGAGAATTCATGTTGCACAGAGCAATGGTGGGCAGGTGGTCATAGGGCGCCTCTGTGAGAGGCTGGTGGTCAGCCCTGGGGGCGGTCACTACCAGAACACGAGGCTCTAGGAAGGCCGCTTGGATCTGGTTAATGAAGGTCACAGTAGTGAAGCGGCCAATGCTGGGAGTGGCTCCCGTGGCAGCGGTAAACTTCAGCACGTCACGCTGGCTGGTGTTCCAGAAAGAGACAACGCTGAAATCAGCCGGGTTCTCAATGACGGCAATAGCAGGAGCTGCCGGCAGGAGCTTCTTCCAGGTCCTCTTTAGATTGATGATGTGGATGCCATCGCTTTTCCTTTTACAGATGTACAGCTCCATCTGGAAGTCCAGGTTGGTGCCACCCAAGTGCGTTCCTGCTGAGGAACTTGAGGACTTCCTCTTCCATTTTCAGGACATCCAGGACTCTGAACATTGTGAATCCTCCTTTAAGTTATGTGGGGAATCAAGAACAATGCCCTATGGATCCCTGGATGGGTAGTGTGGAAAGCAGAGGTTCTTAAAAAGTTGAAAATTGAAATTCTATATGACCCAGCTCTACCACTTCTAGGAATATTCCCAAAGAACACCACTTCTTGCATCAAAGTCACGTGTACAACCATGTTCATAGCAGCTCTTTTCACAATAGCAAAGAAGTGGAACCAACCTAGGTGACCAACGGTTGACAAATAGTTAATTAAAATATGGTACTATATATAATGAAATATTTTTCAGTTGTCAAAAAAGATGAATTAATGAAATTTGCCAGTAAATGGATGGAAAAGGAAGAAATAATAGAGTGAAATATCCCAGATGCAGAAAAACAGACACTATATGTTCTCCCCTATAAGTGGATCCTAGCATGAAACCTTCAGTTTAATGTAATCAAACAGAAACTCTTATAACACCCACAAATGCAAAGGAATTCAAACAGAAGCATTTGTGTGTGTGTGTGTGTGTGTGTGTGTGTGTGTGTGTGTGTGTGTGTGTGTATGTGTGTAAGAAGATCCCAAAAAAGAGCAGAACCAAAAGAACATAGATAAACAGTTGAAGAAAAGCTTGTATTTAAGAAAAGTCTTAAAAGGAGAGGGAAGAACAGGAATAGAACATAGTAGAGAGTGGGATTAGTCTCCAGGTAACCAAACACCTACTTACTAGCCCCTACCCCCCCATGACCACACGCAGTACTGTAAACCAGTCTAAACGGCATTGGGCAGGGAAAAAACCTGACAGTAGACAGGATCAAATGTCTCAATACTAACCACAAAGTTTCCATCTAAACACCTCTCATTTTATGTTTAGATAACAAAAGTTCTCAACAACCAAACAAGACATTGCCTAGTGCAATGGAAGAGCAATGAAATAGACAATAGCAACCAACCAGAATGCAAAGTACCCCCATTCCTGAAAGGTTCATCTGGAATCAGGCTAGCCAAATCTCTTCCCATCTTAAGGCTCAGGGGAACTTGTGGAAGAGGGGGCGGTAAGATTGTAAGAGCCTAATGATGGGAAGGTCCACTGCTGGATGAGATACCCCACTCAAGGCAAGGCTGCTACATCCAAGAACTCACTGCAAAATGAGACTTCTCCTTACCAGACCTTCACTATGACTGACACATCAACATTCCCTCATAAACTAGTGAGGATCTCAGAAGAAATAATTACATGTAGGGGGAACCTTGGGGGCTAAGGCTAGACTGGTGAAGGGGAGTGCCCCTACCAGTGTGTCTACCCAAGGAAGGGCCACATAATCTGCCATAGAGGACTGAGCCCCCCCACGAGAGCAGATGATCCAAAAGGAACCCTGGGTCCCGGAGGGTGGGAGGGAATGGGATGGACTGATAAAAGAGGAGAGGGTGCTTAAAAAGGGGGGGGAGGGAAGGAGAGGGGGAAGGATGGAGCAGGGATAATCACTCATTATGCTTGTAAAACCAGAAAATATATTTAATTTCATCTGTCTTTGAGAGAGGGAGGGGAAAAGGGAAAGAGAGAGACAGACAGACAGATAAACAGACAGACAGACAGACATGTATTCCATATTCCATGGAGTACAGGCCAGAGGACAACTTTTGCAAATCGGTTCTTTTTTTGTGGATTTCTGGGGGATCTAGCTCAGTGTACCTTATTTGTCAGCCTTACTCACTGATCCATCTCACTGTCCCACATATTTCCAAACCCACATTAGACCCTAAACAGGTGAGGTAAGTTGCCAAGCTTGGGAATTGGAACAGGAGCAGGATGAGGAGGTGATGGCATGCATGTAAGTGGTGTGATTCTGAGCAATGTCGGCTGAATCGCCAAGCCTGGGAAACCTCGGGAATGGAATCTGAGCAGGAAGAGGAGGCATCTGTGAGAAGGCTTCAGTTTCTGGGCAGGGTGACCCAGTCACGGCTCTACATGGAGGAAGGGCTGGGTTAAGAATCTTCTGTGCTTATTAGAGCCTCAGTGAATCATCCATACAGAAGGAAGGACTTATCCTGCAATGCAGAGATCCAAGGAAGGTGAGGTCATCGATTGTATGTGTAGCTATCTTGGTTTGGATCATCAAAGTCATTATGGAACATTACTGAGACAACTGGAATAACTTCAGCACCCCTGAAAATTGTGTTGATGGAGGAAAAATATCTTTGCTCATATTAAATATTGAAGGATTTGGGTGATTTTGGCATCAAACTGACAGGTAAAAAAATGTCTATGAACTGTACTTGCAACTGTTTTTTTTTTGCACATTTCAAAATAGAAGTAAGTAAAAACTAAAGCAAATGTTGCAAAATAGAATCTTAGATACTTGGCTAGTATGCTCACAAGTGCGTATTAAAAATACTCATAATAATTTTCCACTTGATTATAACGTTCAGAATAAAAACATTCAAAGAGCAAAGATAATACATGCTTGTTGTAGAAAAGTAAGATTGCAGACTGGAGAGATGGCTCAGGGGTTAAGACTCTGCCTCACAAGCAGAAGGTCCTGAGTTCAGATCCCAGCTCCCATGTAAAAACGCCAGGCAGAAATGGCGGCCTGTACTTCTGGCCCTGGTGGGCAGAGCCTGGGGAAATCCCAGAGTGAAGCAAAAAGGAGGTAGAAGCAATCCAGGATGATTCCCTAAGTCATCCTTGGTCCTCCACAGGGACACACAGTGAGTGCCCTCTGACACACACACACACACACACACACACACACACACACACACGCACACACACACACGCTCACACACACACGCACACATGCATACAAAAATAAAAAAAGGAAAATAAGGTAACAACTCATGAATTTGACAACAGGCAATGTTAACACTGTGTATTTTTCTTTAATAATAAGAAGAGAATGATAAAAGAAAGTAAGCTTTATAATATAAGCCTTCAAAAGGAGAATGATTTTTAAAGTACAGGGAGGTCATTTTTAATTTGTTACAGCTCAAATTCAAGTGTTTTGATTTGAAGTGTCTGACCACTTGTCAGTCATCATTTAGTCACTAGAGGGCGCACATTTATCAAAGACCAAAAAAAGCTGGCAACAGTCCTGCAATGGTTTTTGGAACAACAGCATAAAAAATGTTTCAAATAAACTCCCATCCATCTTCTAAAGCATCAGAATGATATTCTGGTTCTTAATTTATCATACATCTGCTTCTTTTTTATTGTGGAATCTATTGTTGCTTACATCATGGCTGTCAAAATATTGGATTTTCCCATTTAAACCTAATTCTCCTTTGCCTCCAGTGGCAGCATAAGCCTTCTTGGACTCCCTAGGTCCCCCTCACGATTTTCTCGTACCCCCAGAGAAACAGAACTGTCACAACTTATTTACCAGTGTTCTGCTCTAGATGTTTTCCCTTCCCATTATAGCTATGAAACTTTTTTTATACATTAATTTTTTCCTTTTGTAAGTTTGATGGCTTTTCAATCAAAAGATCAAAACTTACTTTTCTTCTTTTCAAGTCAAATTAATCCACATATTAAGGTGTGAATCACAGTGGTAAAAGGGCCAGTTCCCATGAGGAAATATTTCGGGCTAACTGTATTCCTCCGGGAACTTTGGCCATCAAACTTTGGCCATTGCCAAAGCCAAGAAAGTATCAATGCACTGATGGCATGGTGATTATGTCATTGAGACACAGGGTGTCAGAGATAAGAAAGACTTTGCTATATTTGGTGAGCTAGGATTCTTCAAGTATTAAATCAGAATTTCACTAAGAAGTTTCAAATTGATAGTAGAAGAAACTGTGTCTACTTAAATGTTGATGTTATAGTTAGATACAGGCATCAACTTGATGATTGAGGGTTTGAGCTCTGGGCACATTTGTAAAGAATTGGTAGTTGAGTTAATCCCAGAGTGAACCTATAGGAGATTGTTTAGTGGATGGGGAAGGCCCAGACCATGGTGGGTAGGACTAGTCCCAAGGCAGATGAATAAAATGAAGGGAACTGTTTAAGAAAGTGGGCATTCTTGTGTATACTTGGCCAGACATGCTGGTCTGGCAAGTAAAGATCATCTCTCTCTTGGCCATTATGTGAAGGTGGTGTGGCCAGTTCCCTTGACCCCGGTGTTGCAGTGGTTTGTCCTGTTAAGCTGTACTAAGAACTGTAACTGGACTATCATAAGAGAATAAACCCCTTGTTCTCTTAAGCAATTTTGTCTTGATTTTATCAGCAACCATGAAGACTAACTGCTGCCATTGGCCTACTTTATTTGGTATCTTAGCATATTTGGTATATATACCATATACCATATTTGGTATCCTAGCACTGAGTTTAAAGGTTATCTTGTTTCACTGATTGATAATATTTCATATTTACTGAACACTTACAGAATGGTCAGCACCTTGTGTGTACCATCTGATTTAAAAGTGTAGTTAAACAGGATTGTATTCTCATTTTTCAAGTAAGGGACAGAGCTCCAGAAATTTGCACTGATTTTATTACTTAAACTAGGTCTGCTGGACTCCAGGACTGATTGAATAACCATAAAAACCATATATTTCTCAATATGGCAACACATATACTAAAACTGGAATGATAGAGAGAAGATTAACATGGTTCTTGCTCAAAGATGACATGCAAATTCGTGAAGCATTCCATGTTTTAAAAAACATATAACTTTGTAATATAGGTGGTAACACTATAGTTTTGCTCCCTCTTCAGACCTCTATGTGTCTACATGTGTAAATGTGTATATGCAAATGTTGTAGATACTCTTTTTTTGCTGCTATAAATCAATACTCATATATCACTTAAGGTAAGAAAGAAAAGATTTACTTGGCTTATGATTCCAGAGAGGATTGTATTCCATGGCTGGAAGCAGAAGCTGGAGGTGTCCATTTAGGACCATCAAAGACATGAAAATAGAGAACAAGAGCAAACAGCAGAAGCAGGGTTGGGCTATCAAACATCAAAGTTCAACCCTTTGTAGTCTGCCTTCCTCCAGCAAGATTCCACCATCTAAGGATGGTACAAGTTTCTGAAACACTGACATCAGCAAATAATTCAAAGACATGAGCCTGTTGGGTGCAACTCACATTCAGACCATGACAAAAAGTAAGTCCAAAAGTGTATACGGACCACACACAATCTTTGAGCTAAGCGAATTAGGAAATTTGCATTGGCTACATGCTGTTGTCAGAGTAAATACAAGACAGTGTGGAGGATAAGGAAAGTGGGCCAGTGTTGCTGAAGGGGAGTGAGAGGGAGAGAAGAGTAGAAGGAATAAGGGTGGAGGGAGCAGATTTTAAAGAGATTTATGACCACTTGTGAGGTTCTTACTCTGAATGAAATGTAGAAACATTAAGGGTAAGATTTAGCAGGATTATTTCAGATGTTGTGTTGAAACCAGGCAGGTGGTTAAAGGTTGCTATCAGGAAGTCAGTAAAGAGGCTTCATTGATTCTTGAGGCCACTGTAACAACATTATGAACTGGATAGCTTGAAATGATAGGAATGCATTGTTTCACAGATCTCGAGGCTGGATGTCCTTCTGCAAACTGTGGTAGAATCCTGCCTTGCCTCCTTTTGTCTTCAAATGGTAACTGTTGACCCACTGCATCCTATGGCTTCCAGTTGGGGTACTGTGATCTCTGTCTCTGTTTTCATGTGGCTTCTTTCCTGTGTGTCTCTTGTCTTCGCATGGTCATATTGCCTCTGTGCTTCTGTCCTTTTCTCAAAAGCACAAATGTTGCTTTTGAATTAAGGATCTACCTTCTTCAATACAATCTCATTTTACTTTATTCAATTACCATTAACTATCATAGGCTCCAACATGTATTTGGGGGGTCATATTTTAGCATATAACAGAAAGCTATTGTAGTAATCTAGACAAGAGATAAAGGTGTCTGAGCTAGAATGCCTCAAAGAGTAAAAGTGGTGGTGTGAATTGATCTGGTTTGAGCCCAAAAGTAAAGCCCAAAGGCTTACGTGAGGAATTGGCAGAGGACTTGAAAGAAAGAGAATAATCAAAGACAACTAACTATAAGGTGTCTGGTTCTGTGAAAGAAAAAGTTAGCAACAACTTCAAATGGAAAATAGGTGAGAGTAGATTTAGGTAAAATCATGGTTTGGTTTGGGGCAAATGAAATTTGAAATGCCCATTAGACATTTAAGTGATTACATCCACTAGCAAGTATGTAACATGACCCTGCACTCCAGAAAAAGATTTAGAGCTAGAGACCAAAATCTAAGAGTGATTTCCAGGGGACCCAAGACTCTATTTGTGATTTGGTTTATGAAGCTCCAAATGAAGCTTGTTCCAGCACTGACTGGTTGCTGCGACACACATGCAGAGAAGTTGAGGAGTTGAATGACCTAAGTTCAGGCCCCCTCCCTTCCTCTCCCCTCTTTCCTTCCCTTCCTTCCTCCTTATCTGCATCCCTCCCTCCCTCCCCTTCCTCTTTTCCTTCCTTCCTTCCTCCTTCCTCCCTTCTCCGGAGAGGGACAAAGACTTGCTGTGTTTCCCAGACTGCTCTTGAACTACTGCAATCAAGCAATCTTGTGATTTCACAAGTATCTAACACTACAGACGTACATCACCAAGCTTGGCTGGCCTTTTTATTTTCATTGTCTATTAATTACTTTAAAATAGTACAGTCACATTTGTTTTGTAAAAATGATACATGGCTCTTACAAAATATTTATGTAATGGAGAACATACAATGAAAAATTTAAAAAACTCAATTTAACTCTCATTGACACTCGGTGGACACCATCTCAGCCCCATCTATGAATTTTTGCATTTGTAATTATTTTGCAGGGTCTTGAGTTTCTTAAAATAATACCATGTCATTGTTACAAGCAGTTTCAATACTCTAGATTTGTTCTAGTGCCCGATTTTGTGAATGAGGAAGTTCAGTCCTAGGGAAAGGAAGGAAGACTTGTCCATGGCCATTCATTCAGTTACTCTATGAGGATCTTAGTTACGCTCTTCTCTCCTGTCCAAACCCTGGTCCTAGGAATGAAGCCCAGAGCCTCATACATGCTAGGCAGGCACTCTGTCATTGACCTTTATTTCAAATCCTTGGTGGGCTTTTGTTTATGCATGTGTTTTTAAATCATGCTTACATGTGTTTGGTACACTAACTGTGACATAGTCATGGCAATCATGTATTCACAGGAGCACTGGTTACTTACAATGGGCCTATACAAGACTGGCCTGGGACTCAGTGAGATCACTCATCAGGTAAAGACACCTGCCTGTAAGTGTGCCAACCTGATTTCAATTGCCAGAGCTCACATGGTGGAGGGGGAGGACTGACTTTTGAAAGTTGTCTTGTGATCTCCACATGCATGCCATGGCACATATTCCCTGTGTTCTCTCTCTCTCTCTCTCTCTCTCTCTCTCAATAAATATATAAAATATATTTTTAAAAATGGTTCAGAAATAGGTAATTATGGGTGGGAGAAGGGCTCATGAGGCCTTACCTTTTACTGCTGAACTATCGGCGGCTAACAGATTCTAGGAGAAGAGGAGACATAGTGTCCAATTGTATACCCAGTGATAAGTACAACCGGTTCCAAGAAATAGTCCAAAGACACGGTCACACAGAAGTCTGGTCAATTCACAGACTGTGACATAAAACAAAACAAAAGCTATCACCATGGGAAAGAAATCCATAAGGGCAAGCAGGGCTGGCATTGGTGGGAGGAATAAAGAGAGGGTAGGGGAAAAGTACTAGGAAGGCATTATATACACACACAAAATTGTCAAAGAACAATTTATTAATAAAAATCGGAACATTTCAAATACTCTAGATGTATGTATATAGTGTAAAGAGTAAAATTTCTTCACTTTTAATCCCCAATCCCAGAACTCATGAATATTTATTAACATATTGATGTGAATATTTTCGAATACTCTCCAGCACATTTACAAATACAGACAAGATAAAAGGGCCTGCGTGTTTATTGTTTTAAGCCCACAGTGGATGGAAATTCAGAATTCGAGGACACAGTGCTATGATTTTCACTTTCAACAAGAAAAACAATGAGGCCATATGCCAGTCCCTGTCTGGATTTAGTATCCGATGCTTGGAATGTGAGCAGATGCTAATGGCTATTAAGGAAGTTTTTGAAGGAAGGCCCATTTGTGTATATTGTAGTGATGAGAACAAAGTTGAATGAAGTGGCCAACTGAGCAGCTGGCAAGGGGGCAGAAAAGGAAACACATAACCAAACTGGTCGCCAGTTGATTGTCTCTGAATCACATCCTCTAGGGCAGTGTGAGACATTGCTATTATCTGGGAAATGAAAGCAACTCTAGCTCTAGAGTCTTATAACCTTTTGATCTCAATTTCTACATTAGTACTTTGCAAACATAGATAAATGAACATAAGGAAACATCTGGGAAAATACTCTGATGTAGCCTAAATAATATGGATTTTTATGTTTTATGATTTTTTATAAAACTTGAGAACTTTTTATATGCTGACAACATGAGTTTATGTCCTTGCCCATCCCATCTCCATCCCCTCCCACCCTCCTCCTCTTTCGTCCTCCCTTTCCTTCACCAATCTTTCTATGTCCCTCCAGTCTTCCTGTTCCTCTGCATGTGTAGATCACAGGACTCCCTTCGGGGTGCCTGTGTGAATATGGAGCCAGGTCTCTGTGGTATTAAAGTCAATCTGTTTTCATATTTTGTTATCTTTATAGTTTTTGTTAGCATATATTAGTTACACATGGTAATGGGTTTCACTGTGACATTTCCATACATGTGCATAATGTATTTCCATCATATTTACTTCCATTACCTTCTTTTGTCCTCTTTCCCTCACATTGATCTCCTCCCCTTACCACCTAGTACTCCCCCCCCTTTCTACTTTCATGTTGTTTTCTTGTGACCCAATGAGTTTCATTAGATTTATTCACTGGAGCATTGGTGAGGGTCTGTTTTTAGGAGCATGGACACCTTACCAGGGGTCTACACCAATCATTAACTGCATATACCTCCTCAGGGAGAGGTAGGTCCCAATGAGCCCCTTCTTCTTCCATGGTGGGTGTCCAGGGACTCAGCCTTGTACAGCTTTTGTGCAGGTAATTGCAAAAACTGTTAATTCACGACCACAAAATCCATGCCATGTCTTGAAGATATCATTTCACAACACTCCCCCCCACACACTTATTCAAGCTCTTGCATCCCTCACCTTCTTTATTCTGTGATGTTCCCTGAACTATGGAGAGAGGGGTATAGATGTCCAGTTTAATGTTAGACATTCAACCACGTCAGGTTATTTTAATGTTTAAAACTGAGAAACTCCAAGATTTTCTCCATGTTTTGAGTCCTTAGCTATAAAACATAAGCTGCAGTAATGTATGTTTGATCAATGCCAAGACTCGACAATATTAATGCCAACCAGCTACTCTCCCATTACAAAGCACCACATGTGGTCCTTTTTCCATTGAGGCATACCAACACAGCTGCAGAAGACAGAGTCTTGATCTCTGTCACACCAACAATCAGATATTTGTTGTAATACTGTCTTAATCAGAGATAGTATGTGAAACCTCAATGTAGCTGCTATAACCAGACTTGAAATAATTAACTTTTTCTCATCTAAAAGGCCTAATAAGAACGGTCTCAGTGATAGCTGTAAAATTCCATTTCTTCCAGAAAATTACTCAGCTAGCAGATGTTCCTTCTGACTGAATGAGAAATTTCATTGAAAAAAAAAAAGAACCACCTTTTAGTATGAATACTGCACAGACACAATGTTTTAAAGGCGATGGCTATCCCTGTAGCAATATATGATTTCAATGTTCTGATTACCAGTATCCATCGTCCATGTATAGATTATAAACATCCATCTCTTTCAGCTCTCCATCAGTGAATTGCAAGAACACTTGAGTTCTGATGCTTAGAGTCCTAGAGTCCTGAGAATGCATCACGGTATTGAAAAAGTGAAGTAGGTTATGTGCTAAGGCCTTGAACTGAAAATAGAGATTGGGAAAAATAATTCTGTTGCCACTGCCAAAGAGAAGATTCAAGATCAAGAGGAAGAAGCTATTTTTATACCACAGGGCAAAGATAAGAAATTTTTTTAACATTTTTTATTATTATTTCTGCTCATACAAACTTAATAGGTAGACCAGTTCCCTCCCCCCCTCCCCCCGAACCCCTTGCTCCCCTTCCCTCCTTCCCCATCTCCCAGTGCCTCCCCCCCCAATTCCCAGAGAGTCCTTTATTGTGTATGCCTAACTCTCCTCTTGGTCCTCCTTTCCGATGACATAAAAGGACCCAGTGGCATTTCCCTGAACCCTTTCTTGTGTTCCCCTTAAGCATAGGAACACTTCTGTGGCCATCAATCCCTTGCCTCCAAGGATCTTGGTGCCTTTAGCCGATGTTAGACTTTGTGAGGTCAATAGTGTGACGGACATGGCACAGGGCATGCAAAGTCCTATTATGATTGCTTCAGCCCTATCTAGTGTGGAGAATCTTCAAATCATTGCTCCCCCCATCCTTTTGCTCTTACAATCTTACCGCCCCCTCTTCCGCAGATGTCCCTGAGTTTCAGGATGGGGGGAGATTAGGCTGGCTTAGTTCTATGTGGATGATATAGAGTCTCTGAAGTTCTGGATTGTGGTTTGTTGATTTTCTTTTGCAGTTTTGCTGCTCCTGCAATGCCCTTCACTCCATCCTGATGGGCACTGTATGTCACCCCCTGGTCAGAGACAAAAAACTGTTAAACTGGAGTCTTGTTATAATAGCACATTCAAGGGTAGATGTAATAAAAGCAGGAAACCTCGGTGAGGGAGGGATCAGTCACCCATTTGCTAAATGATCTCTTTTCATCTGCCAGACCATATGCCCTCCCCTTCTGGTGAGATCATACCCTCTCAGTTGTACATGATCAGGAACGAACATCTGTGAACTTAACCAGGTGTCACATTACTTACTTGCATTCCTTGGAGGTCGATTTTCTCTGCTGTAACATGGTCCCCTCTCTCCTTGTGTCTGGTGTGGCCCTCCAACCCCATCCCTCCTGTTCACAATCCTTGCAATTACCATATTACATAGGTTTACCCTTGAGTGTCTCAATGTGGGCTGGGTGGGTTTGGTACTAGGAGCCACCTATTAGGGAGTACATATGGCGCTTAACTTTCTGGGATTGGGATACTTCACTTAATATAATTGTTTCTAATGACATCCATTTTCCAGCAAATTCCAGTAATTCATCATTTTTGATGGCTGAGTAGTACTCCATTGTATAGATGTACCACTCTTTCCTTATCCACTCGTCAACTGTTGGACATTTAGGTTGATTCCGTGACTTTGCTATTGTAAACAGTGCTTGTGCTATCGAGGCGAACCTCTGCTGCATGGGGGGTTATTCCCAAAAGTGGAATAGCAGGGTCATATGGCATTTCAATCTTTAATTTCTTTAAGAATCTCCAGACGGCTCGCCAGAATGGCTGTATGAGCCTGCATTCCCACCAGCAATGTAGGAGAGTTCCCCTCTCTCCACATCCTCTCCAGCAGTTGGTGTTGTTCATATTGTGGATTTTTGCCATCCTGACCGGGGTGAGATGATATCTCAGGGAGGTTTTGATTTGCATTTCCCTGATGGCTAAAGAAGTGGAGCATTTTTGAAGATATTTGTTAGACATTTTAATTTCATCTCTGGTAAAATTTCTTTTAAGTTCCAGGGCCCATTTTTTAATTGGGTCATTGGTTTCCTTGGTGTTTAATTTTCTAAGTTCAAAGATAAGAAATTTTTGATCTGCTATTTGGATGTGACCCTGAGCTCAATATGGTACAACTTGCAGTACTTTTCTGAGTCCCACTCTTGAGTGCTGTGTGAGTGTGAAAAGGTGCTAATGGTGGTGGGAGATGAGGGAGAGATTTTCCACAGAGACCTGGGTTTCCCGGGGAAGGGTGGGGGTGGGGTGGACAACAGTAATGGGAGAAATATACCTTTGGGTGCAGCACTGTTAGGTTTGGGAGGAAATGAATGGTCTGAAGTTGCTCATTAGGGATATGTCAAGCTTGCTCAATACCAGCTGGGAGTTGGCCTGAAGGCAGCAAATCAGGAAGGGAAGGAGGGCTAAAGATTTCTGAAAAACGCAGCTGGTAGATGGCTAGGCAGACGCTAACCATTGCTTTTACGTTTTCTCCTCATTTCTTCACTGTTTTTCTCCTGCTCCTTCTGGGTTGATTTCACTCCTCTCCCTCATATTCATGAAATATGAGTACTAGGGATGGGATTTAGACAGTTTCTTTTAACTAGGGCATTTTTCTATAACTTTATTAAAAGGCAAATTTTGAATATATTTTACTACTTGAATGTAGTATATTTTGAAATAGTTTTTTCTTACTTCTTTGCTTCTTATTTTTTTACTGAGAATTTTTCATATATAAGCAAAATGAGCTTATGTCCTTGCCCAGACCCCATCCCCTTCTACCTTTTCTTTTTTTAAAACATTTTTATTATTATTTCTGCTCATACAAACTTAATAGGTACACCACTTCCCTCCCTCCCTTCTCCTCCCCCGAACCCCTTGCTCCTCCTCCCCTCCCATCCCCCAGTGCCTCCCCCCAATCCCCAGAGAGTCCTTTAATGTGCATGCCAGACTCTCCTCTGGGCCCTCCTCTCCGATGACGTACAAGGACCCAGTAGCATTTCCCTGAACCCTTTCCTGTGTTCCCCTTAAGCATAGGAACACTACTGTGGCTGTCAATCCCTTGTCTACACCCCTTCTACCTTTTCAACCCCCTTCTCTCCCACCTTCCCCTCCCCTCACCAATCAGCCGCATCCTTTCCACCCTCCTGTCTCTCTCTGTGTGTGGATCTCAGGGCGCCCTTTGGGGTGCCTGTGTTTGTAAGGAGCCAGGTATCTGTGGTGGTATATGTGGCTCTTCAGTGGACAAACTCACAAGTGGGGGTGTTACATTTTCCTTGTCCAGCACTTGCCCCAGAGACCCTCTCCAAGTGCAGTTGTTTCTCCTGAGATCCTCACTAGTCCTTGGGGGAATGTGTCAGCCATTGTGTAAATCTGGTGGTAGGAGTTCTCATTGCAGTGAGCTCGTGGCCGCAGCAGCCAGCAATATACCTCCCCATTTTTAGGCTTCTACAGTCCTACTGCTCTCTCACCGCTAAGGTTCCCTGAGCCTTGGTGTGGGGATGGACAGATTGTTGAACTTGAAATTTGCATAAGCGTCTCTCAATTGTCCAATCAGAGCCCCCAAACCAGGCAGCTTCTACTCTCTGCTCTGTCTCCTCTCAAACCCGATGTTTCTAGGTGAGTGTCTGCAGAGCTCTCTTCTTTGCAGGCTCCCTCTTTCTTTCAGTCTTTCCTTTAGTACTTCTCTGTCTTATTTTGACATGAAGTAGGAGTAAAGTCGTCTTTGTTCATTTTTCTTTATTGAACAGAGATGTACTTTTACTGTGAGAACAAGTGAATAGGATTTCTTCTACCTCCTTTTTGCTTCACTATGGGATTTCCTAGGCTCTGCCCATCAGGGCTGGAAGTACAGGCCACAGCCCTTTCCTCCTGGTGTTTTTATGTGGAACCTGGGATCGGAACTTAGGTCCTTCTGCTTGGAAGGCAGAGTCTTAACCCCCGAGCCATCTCTCCAGCCTGATTTCTTCTATTTCTTGCCCTTAAAACTTGCCCTTACTAATTTTTTTCAAGTTTTTTTAACCCTTTAGCTGTTCTTTATAATATAATATAATATAATATAATATAATATAATATAATATAATATAATATAATATAATATAATATAATATAATATATAATTTTGGGTGCTTTGTATTTTGCAACTTGATTAGAATGAATACTAATTATAAAAAATGAAAATTGTTGTGTGTACTCCATGTCAGATACATAATCTATGTTAACTTATTTAATAATAGCACCTCACTCACAGTGTTGTTGTGATGACCAAGTGAGCGCGTGTATATGCCCAGTGCCTTGCATATATTTAAACTGTCAATTTTGTTGTTATGACTGTTATTGATACTATTATTGCCAATAAATTATTGGTCAGTACCAGACATGGGCTACCTGGATATAATCTTTTGGTTAAGGGGGTTCCAAAGGCTCCCAAAATTTATAGTGAAAGGAGGAATATGTGGATAATTGAGCCTACTCCAGTGTTGGGAATAAAATACATTGTGTGTGTGCTTATGTGTTTGTATACATGCACATATGTGTGTAGGTGTGTGTATAAGAGAGCACTTGAGTGTATATGTGTTTGTGGAGGTTCAAGGGTGACATCAGAGAATCATACTGGATTGCTCCTCTTCCTTATTGCTTTGCTTTGGGGTTTCCTAGGTAGGCTGTGCCTTCCAGGACCAGAAATGCAGGCTGCTGCTCTGTCTGCTTGGCCTTTTTATGTGGGATCTGGGGTTTTGAACTCCAGTCCTTTTGCTTGTAAGGCAAAGGCTTTAACCCCTGAGCCATCTTCCCAGCTCCCCCTCCCACAGACGAGATCCTGATATTTAGCCTATGCTATCCCGGAATTCACTGTGTATCCTAAGCCCTAAACTTCCTTCAAAAACACAATTCTCTTTTCTTGCTTCAGCCTTCCTGGTCCTCAGCCTCAGAAATTGTGGGTACCCAGCTTGGTACAAGGCTAATTCGGAAGATGGACTTGCTGCACCATTCTTAAGTCATATGACCTTGGGTAAATCCATTAACTATTCAGAGATTCAGTTTTCTCATCTGCGAAATGGCAGAGCTAATAGAGCTTAGGTCAAATGGTTATGTAATAATACATGTGGGATAATATGTGTGAACTAACTTCAACATGGTTGTCGTCCAATAAATGTTGCTGCTGTTATTATTAGTCTTTCAGTTACCCCTGCAATGAAAGTATATTTACCCCCATTTTAAAGTTGAGCAAACTGAAGTTTTACAGGGGTCAAATAGCTTGCCCATGGAATAGTGGCAGATACAAGAAGATAATTTGAATTGAGACCCATCAGTCACAAAGACTGTGAACTTTCTACCACCACATGTTGATTCCCAGAAAGATTATCCTTCTGCCAGAAAGGAGACACACAAGGTCAGCTATCACCGAAAAATAATAACAATAACAAACCTCAGGCAAGTCCCTTAGCACTTCAGGTTTTGCTGTTCATTCCACTGGCTTTCAACTACAGGGCAAAAGAACTCAGGAGTTTTCTGCATATGGTTTCAAGGTCCCCCATTTCTTCTTTTCCAAAACCAGTTTCTTCTTTCCACTAAATTAGTGTCATTTGGATGAAACAAAGGTGTTCTGATGTTTCAGCCTTTTCATCTTTCTCTAAATAGCTACTTCTTGGCAGCTTTGTATTTTTAGGTAAATTACTCTGCCCTAAATATCAGGGCCTTAAGCTTCAGGATTATTTTGGAGCCTTAATATCTTTGGGTAGATTGAATTCATGCTGGGGTTAGATCATACAGGGAATTCTGGACAGCATTTTTCAAGAGATTGGTATGCCTTTCTCTTGACTGACACCTTTGGCTTGAGCTTTTAGGCATATGGTGTTGCTGGCTCTGGCACCTGACACTCTCCACAGCTTTGGCATTGCTGTTTTTTTAAATAGCGTGCCCTTTTAGCTGTTGCTCAGGCATACCCTGCTTAGTACTGGTGGCATATGGCATTTCTAGAATCTCACGTTTCTCATCCAGCAGAAGGGTGAAAGGTGCACATTTTCTCTTGCCATTCTTGGAGAGAGCAAGGATTCAGTAAGATTAGTATCTCCAGTAAGTTATTGGAATCATGAGTGGGAACCATCATGAATAGCACAGTTTGACTTTATTGGACAGAAAATTATTGAATGTGAATTATGAACAAACTGTTGTTTTGAACATTGCAGGAATACAGAGATCTGGATCCTGTTCTTACAGAACAAATGTGTAAGTAAATAAAAAATTTAATGTCTTTTTAGAGTTTTGAGTTTCATAAGGAAAATTGCATCCTCTCTCCAAAACAAAAAGGTCAGTGGGGAGCAAGTGTTGGTAGGGCTAGGGAAAATTTTCACAAGGAAAATGATATATGAGCTGGCTGTGGTGCAAGCTAGGTGTCCAATAAATATTCAAGTGGGATCAGATAGATAAAATATGGCAAAGGACATAAATGCGAAGGGAGCAATGTGAGCAACGTGGCAGAGGCGGGAATGGCAGAAAGAGATTCTCACGACAGAAAGTGGTATATGCACCAATAAAAGATTTATATTCGGGTGTAACAAAGAATGAATCCAGAAAGAAAGGAAATGCCAGATTGAAGATTTTGCTCTCTAATTAACAAGTGTTAGGGAGTCATTAAAGATCATCAGCAGAAAAAGGATACCATAGATTTATTTACTAAGATGATTCTAATGACAGAGCTGATGGCAAACAATTGTTGGAGAGAGGCCAGGAGAATTAGCTCGAAGACAAAGGTTTTAGCGATTAGGCACATTCGAATCTTCAGTAAAGAATACTTTGGGTAAAATTTTAGACATGAAGCTGGGTTTCAAAGATGCGAATGATGATAGGAGTGGAGGGGAGATGAGCAAGCTCCATCAAGCTGAGGATCAAGGCACTTAAAAGAAAAGTTTGTGGAATACTGGGCATGGTGATCATGCCTGCAATCTTAGAACTCAGGCAGCTAAGGCCAGAGTATCAGAGAACGGGCCAACAGAGCTACACAAGACTCTGTCTTAAGAAAAGGCTCTTGGGTCCCTGTCTCCAGAGATTTCCAGTGTTTGCCACTTCTCCTGGCTCAACGTGTGTTCCCAGAAACTGGGTACGTATTTTTTTTTTAAATTTACCAATGCCGAGCAAGGTTTGTGGAATGAATCATGGATGAATAGATGAAAGAACAAGCAGGAAATGACCTCCATGAACAAGAAGGGACTCGGCGGCCTTCCCAGAGACCCGATGCATGCGGTGGGATGCAGGCAGTATACTTTTTCAGAGATTTTAGCCCAGAAGAATCCAATCAATTCTTTGCGACTCCTGGCTCTTCAGTTGAGCTGCCTGTGCACAGTGGCACACTTGCTCCAATGAACTGCCCACGAGACAAGACCACCAGACCATTGGATGTAGCATCAGAGAAGTCACAGGACAAACCATGTGCTTCTTTGCCCAGAGTGCTCAGTTGTCGCATTTCCAGCACATTGAATCCTCAGGCCCCTGGATTTATTCTCCATAGTACAATTGCCCAAAACATCCCCGATGGCCCGGTGGACCGCCAGTACCCAAGTCCCATCCTTGGCTCTGGGCAGTGGTTCCAAGGCAAAGGCAGAAGCCTTGTAGAACAATGATGTCTCTGGTGGTCTTGGACACAGGGGACGTAAAAAGAAGAAGTGACCCCCTGGATGTTACACTGACCTGAAGATGGCAGTGACCATAGTGTTTCTCCTAAAGCCCTGACCGACTGCCACACCAGCTCAGCCATCAGGAACAACGTGGGTGCAGAGGACACAGAGTTCATGGCCCACGTGCTCACGTCTGGTACACCCAGGACTTGGAACAGCCCTCAGAACCCTGAGAAACTCAGGGACATTGCGTCTGACAGGCTTGTCCCCAGAGCCCTGGATAGCTCGGCCAGGGCTGCAGGGCCGCCTAAGGGCTGCCCTGGCACTGCCCTGAAGCAACCCTGTGCCCACTCTCATCCTTCTGAGAACTTTGCAGTTACTGAAGAAAAAATACTTGAATCCTTGGGTGAGGGAATGGCTGCCAATGGGGTTGAAAGAAGCCTTGCGAAGCTCAGGAGCGGGTCACCTCCTGACTAAAAGTCGAGCTCCGCCACCGTGCCCAGGTCCTGGGCCAGTCTGCTGTATAATTGTAAACCCTGTGCCTCCTGGCCCAAGGCAATAAACGTCCCTGTCTGTTTTCATCCGCCCTAGCCTCTGAAAAGCAGGTGGAAGTAAACAAAGGCTGATTCCAGTTTCAAAGGATCCCAGAACCATAGAAATTGTGGGTACAATGAGGCAGGCTACAGAATGGGGGCAGACCCAGGAGTGCACCCCTTCCAGAGCCACAGTAGCCATGGTAGACAACCCCTGGGGTCATAGAAAGGTGGGGAGGAGAGGGTGCTCCGCCTGAGTGGAAGCAGCAATCACCAGATGAGCCTGCTTCCTGTCTCTGAAGTACACCTCAGTCTCTTCCCCCGGGTGGCTCCCAGAATTCAAAAACTTGTCGTCAGAAATCAGACATAAAAACTGGGAATGTGCCACAGATGCCTGAACCCCCACTAGAACAGATGATCCAGAGGGAAACTCCGGACCCATAGAAACGGAAGGACAGGAGGGTGGGAAGGAAAAGGTTGGATCCACGAAGGGAGAGGAGAAAAGGAGGAAGGAGAAGGTAGGGAATTTACTCATTGTGCTTGCTATTTTTATTTAATAATAAAATGAATTTTTTAAAAGGCTCCTAACCAAAGATAAAAGACTGTTTAAATGAAGATCTTAATATAAGAGGAGACTCACCCCCTTTTTGCACCCTAAACCCGCTCCGCCGGTCGGGACGCGCGCGCGGTCCAGCCGGGCGTCCACGCCCCGCCCTAGCTGGTGAGTACCCCCCCCCTCGCACCGCCCACCAGGATCCCCAGGTCGGCCCACAGGGACCCGGCTCCGCCTCCCAAAATCCAGACGGAGCCACGCGCGGGACCCAGGGACCAGGAGGACCTCCCCCTGCGTCCGAGCCCCGCCCCAGCTGCCTTCGGGTTAAATAGCTCCAAGCGGTCGCCCCCATCCCCCCTTTGCACCCCGCCCCGCTCCACCGGTCGGGACGCACGCGCGGTCCAGCCGGGCCTCACCCCACGACCTAGGTAAGTCTCCGCCCGCCCCGCCCACCAGGACCACAGGCCAAATAATTCAGTTTAGTGAAATTGAGAGATCTTAAGAGTTAAAATGACAATGCCAAAGTCAAAGTGCAAATCCATGAGAAGCAACACTCAAGTAAACAAATTTCCCACTGAAGAAATTAATCCCATAATGTTAGACTCCAACAAGAACAAACCCATGGAAAAAGGCCAAGAAAGCCCCACCCAGGATAAAGACTTTCAAAATATGATCATTACCATGTTCAATACTATGAAAGAGGAAATCAGGGAGGAATTACATAATCGAATCAATCGCTTTGAAGAGGAACACAACAGACATCTGGAGGAGGTGAGAAAAACAGTGCAAGAAACAAAAAGTGGCATAGAGCAGTTAAAACAAACTCAAGCAGAGTTTAAAACTGAGCTAAAAGACAAGTTATCTTCAACCCAGAACGCCACAGAGAGTCTTACCAACAGAACTAACGAAGCAGAAAACAGAATTTCAGACCTTGAAGATAAAGTGGGAGTACTAACCAGCTCAATGGAAGAGGTTGTTAAAGCCAAAAAGATACTTGAAAGAAATATCCAAGAGATATGGGACACCCTGAAGAAGCCTAACATGCGTATTCATGGAATACCAGAGCAAGAATCTCAAAATACCACCCCTGAGGAAATTTTTCAAACGATCATCAAGGAAAACTTTCCTCATCTAAAAAAAGAGAGGCCCATCCATATACAAGAGGCATTCCGCACCCCAAACAGATACGACCAAAATAGAAGGACGCCGCGGCAAATAATAGTTAAAACACTCCACATTCAAGATAAAGAACTGGTGCTGAGAGCTTCAAGGGAGAAAAAACAAGTCTCTTTTAAAGGTAAACCTATTAAAATAACAAATGACTTCTCAGTCGAAACAGTAAAAGCAAGAAGAGCTTGGAGAGACATACTTCAAGTATTGAATGAGCAAAAATGTCAACCCAGGCTGATTTACCCTGCTAAACTATCAGTCATGATCGAGGGAGAAAGAAAAATCTTCCACCACAAAGACAACTTGAAGGGATACATGTCCACCAAACCAGGCCTTCAAAAAAATGCTAGAAATGATGCTCAAGCTTGAAGAAATAAACAGGCATATCCAGGAGAACAGAAGGCAAGTATAACACCATTAAAATCGAAGCAATATACTTATAAAAACTACTAAACATAATAAATGTCTGGAATTAACAATAGTTTCTCCATTATAACACTAAATGTTAATGGAATTAATTCACCGATCAAGAGACACAGATTACAAACTTGGATTAAAAATCACAATCCATCAATCTGCTGCCTGCAGGAAACCCATCTCACCACAAAAGATAGGCACGCTCTAAAAATAAAAGGCTGGTCAACAATTCTACAAGCTAATGGAAGCAGAAAACAGGCAGGGGTAGCCATTATGCTATCAGACAAAGTGGATTTCAAACCAAAGAAAATTATAAGAGACACGGATGGATACTACATTTTAGTCACAGGCACAATTCACCAGGAAGACCTCACAATCCTGAACATATATGCACCCAATACGGGCCCCTCCACATTCATTAAGAAAACCCTACAGCGTCTAAGCAAGAAATCAATCCCCAAACGATAATTCTTGGGGACTTCAACACCGCCCTGTCAACATGGGATAGATCAACAGGTCAAAAGCTTAACAGAGACACTTTGGAACTTAATCAAACCCTGAAAGAAATGGACCTTACAGATCTCTATCGAACTTTTCACCCACACACCAAAGAATACACATTTTTCTCAGCAGCACACGGAACTTTCTCCAAAATAGATCACATATTGGGCCACAAAATGAATCTACACATATACAAGAAAGTTGAAATTCTAACCTGTGCCCTATCAGACCATCACGGCCTAAAGCTGGACATCCACAACACATCAAACAAGAGAAAATACACTAACTCCTGGAAACTTAACAATATGATGCTGAATGAGACATGGATTCAGGAAGAAATTAAAAAGGAAATTCAAGATTTCCTGAAAGTGAATGATAACGAAAATACAACTTACCAAAATCTCTGGGACACAATGAAAGCTGTTCTAAGAGGTAAGTTCATAGCTCTTAATGCCTACGTCAAAAAAATGGAAACGTCAGAAATAAACAACTTAACAATGCAGCTTAAAGCTTTAGAGAAGCTAGAGCAATCTGATCCCAAAAGTAGTAGAAGAGAGGAGATTAGCAAAATAAGGGGAGAAATATCTGAAATCGAGATTAAGAAAACGATAGAAAAAATCAACCAGTCAAAAAGCTGGTTCTTTGAAAAAATCAATAAGATTGATACACCCCTAGCGAAACTAACCAAAGGCAAGAGAGAGAAAACCCAAATTAACAAAATTAGAAATGAACATCGAGTTATCACTACTGATACCCAAGAAATCCAGAGAATTATAACATCATATTTCAAAAACTTATACTCTGTGAAGTTTGACAACACAAAAGAGATGGATGAATTTCTAAGTAAACACAACTTACCTAAATTGAATCAGGAAGTTGTGAATTATTTAAATAGTCCTATAACATATAAGGAAATTGAGGAAGTAATCTCGAATCTTCCCACCAAAAAATGTCCTGGACCAGATGGATTCAGCACAGAGTTCTACCAGACATTTAAGGAGTTAATAACACCAATACTCCTGAAACTGTTCCATCAAATAGCAAAGGAAGGAACACTACCAAATTCCTTCTATGAAGCTAATATCGTTTTAATCCCAAAACCTAATAAAGATTCGCTTAAAAAAGAAAACTATAGGCCGATCTCCCTGATGAACACAGACGCAAAGATTCTCAACAAAGTCTTAGCAAATCGGATTCAAAAACATATTAAAAAGATCATTCATGGGGACCAAGTAGGCTTCATCCCCGGCACACAAGGTTGGTTCAACATATGCAAATCAATAAATGTAATTCATCATGTAAACCAGTCCAAAGTCCAAGACCACATGATACTCTCGATAGATGCAGAAAAAGCTTTTGACAAGATCCAACAGCCTTTTATGATCAAAACGCTAGAGACAGTAGGAATGGAAGGAACCTTTATCAATATAATAAAAGCTATATACAACAAGCCCACAGCAAGGATTATGCTCAATGGGGAACAATTGGAAGCATTCCCACTTCGATCAGGAACTAGACAAGGCTGTCCACTCTCACCACTTCTATTCAATATTGTACTTGAAGTCTTAGCTGAAGCCATAAGACAAGAAAGGGACATAAGAGGGATTCAAATCGGCAAGGAAGAAGTCAAGCTATCCCTATTTGCACATGACATGATCTTATACCTGAGGGATCCCAAAAACTCCACCAGGAAGCTCCTGGAACTAATTGAGAAGTTCAGCAGGGTGGCAGGATACAAAATAAATGTGCAAAAATCAGAGGCCTTCCTATATGCCCAGAATGAAAGAAGTGAAAAAGCCTTGAGAGAAACAATACCATTTATTATAGCCCCTAAAAAAATGAAATACCTTGGTATAAACCTAACTAAGGAGGTAAAAGACCTTTACAATGAAAACTTTAAACCCTAAAGAAAGAAATAGCCGAAGACACCAGAAGGTGGAAAGACCTCCCTTGTTCCTGGATTGGCAGAATCAACATCGTGAAAATGACCATCCTACCAAAGGCAATATACAGATTCAATGCTATACCAATCAAAATCCCAAAGCAATTCTTCAAAGAAGTTGACCAAACAATCTCAAAGTTCATATGGAGGCACAAAAGACCCAGGATAGCAAAAACAATCCTGAGTAACAAAAACACAGCTGGAGGTATAACCATACCAAACCTTAGTCTATACTACAAATCCATAGTTGTAAAGACAGCCTGGTATTGGCTCCAAAATAGACACACAGATCAATGGATAAGGATTGAAGACCCAGATATAAGCCCACAAAGTTACAGCCATTTGGTCTTTGACAAAGGGGCCCAAAGAATCCAATGGAAAAAGAACAGCATCTTCAACAAATGGTGCTGGCAAAACTGGATCTCCACATGCAGAAGATTAAAGCTGGACCCGTACTTGTCACTATGTACAAGACTTAATTCCAAATGGATCAAGGACCTTGATATCAGGCCAGAGACTATAAAAACCATAGTTGAAAGGATAGGGAACTCCCTCGAGCTGATTGGGCTAGGCCAACAGTTCCTAAACAGACATCCAATGGCACAGTCACTGCTACCAACTCTCAACAGTTGGGATCTTGTGAAATTAAAGAGCTTCTGTTCAGATAAAGAGATTGTAACACGAGCTCAAAGGCAACCCACAGAATGGGAGAAAATCTTCACTAACCACATATCTGATAGAGCTCTACTGTCCAGAGTGCACAAAGAACTTAGAAAAACTAAACACCAAGGAAACCAATGGCCCAATTAAAAAATGGGCCCTGGAACTTAAAAGAAACTTTACCAGGGATGAAATTAAAATGTCTAACAAATATCTGAAAAAATGCTCCACTTCTTTAGCCATCAGGGAAATGCAAATCAAAACTTCCCTGAGATATCATCTCACCCCGGTCAGGATGGCAAAAATCCACAATACTAACAACGACAAATGCTGGAGAGGATGTGGAGAGAGGGGAACTCTCCTACATTGCTGGTGGGAATGCAGGCTCATACAGCCACTCTGGCGAGCCGTCTGGAGATTCTTAAAGAAATTAAAGATTGAAATGCCATATGACCCTGCTATTCCACTTTTTGGAATAACCCCCCATACACCAGAGGTTCGCCTCGATAGCACAAGCACGACCATGTTCATAGCAGCACTGTTTACAATAGCAAAGACATGGAATCAGCCCAAATGTCCAACAGTTGACGAGTGGATAAGGAAACAGTGGTACATCTATACAATGGAGTACTACTCAGCCATCAAAAATGATGAATTACTGGAATTTGCCGGGAAATGGATGTCATTAGAAACAATTGTATTAAGTGAAGTATCCCAGACCCAGAAAATTAAGCGCCTTATGTACTCCCTAATAGGTGGCTCCTAGTACCAAACCCACCCAGCCCAACTAGAGACAGGAATTCCAAGGAATATAAACAGGAGGGATGGGGTAGGAGGGCCACACCAGAAAGAAGGAGAGAAGGGACCATGTTACAGCAGGGAAAATAGGCCTCCACCAAGGACCCAAATAAGTAATGAGACATCTGATTAAGTTCACAGACTTTTGTTCCTGATCATTTACTACTGAGGGGGAGTGATCTCACCAGAAGAGGAGGGCATATAGTCTGGCAGATAAAAAGTAACAATTTTGCAAATGGGTGATAGACCCCTCCCTCACTGTGGTTTCCCACTTTTATTACATCTACCTTTGAATGTGCTTTTATCACAAGACTCTAACAACTTTTTGTCTCTGGCCAGGGGGTAACATACAATGCCCACCAGGATGGAGTGAAGGGCATTGCAGGAGCAGCAAAACTGCAAAAGAAAATCAACAAACCACAATCCAGAACTTCAGAGACTCTATATCAACCACCTAGAACTAGGCCAGCTTAGTCTCTCCCCATCTTGAAGCTCAGGGAAATTTGCGGAAGAGGGGGCGGTAAGAGTGTAAGAGCATAAGGATGGGAGGAGCAATGATATGTAAGATACTCTATACTAGTTAGGGCTGAAGCAATCATAATTGGACTTTGCATGCCCTGCGCATTGTCCAACACACTGTTGACCTCACAAAGTCTAGCATCTGCTAAAGGCACCAAGATCCTTGGAGGCAAAGAATTGGCAGCCACAGCAGTGTTCCTATACCTAAGGGGAACACGGGAAAGGGTTCGGCAAAGGCCACTGGGTCCTTGTACGTCATCGGAGAGGAGGGCCCAGAGGAAAATCAGTCATGCACAAGAAAGGACTCTCTGGGAATTGGGGTGGGAGGCACTGGGGGATGGGGAGGGAGAGGGGTGGGGAGGGGGAGCAGGGGGTACGGGGGGAGGAGGAGGGAAGGAGGGAACTGGTGTACCTAATAAGTTTGTATGAGCTGAAATAAAAAAAAAGAATATTGAAGAAATGCATTCTTTTAATGATGACATATTTATGTGAAATTGGCTTTTTTTTGAACTGTGAATAATGCTAATAAAGAAAAAATACTTGCCCCCCCCCCCAAAAAAAAAGAGGAGACTCAAAGGTAGATGGAAGAATAGGAGTAGGACACAGCAGTGAGAACAGTCAGTCTCCCATTTGCTGATTTCATGCTTCCTCCTCGACTGTTCTCCACTTTATTCTGTTTTGTATGCACACATGCTTTTGTGTGTGTGTGTGTGTGTGTGTGCCTATGTGTCTGTGCTTGTGTGTCTGTGTATCAGATATCAGAGGGCACTATATTTGTCTATGGAGACCCAAGGATGACATTGGGAATCATCCTGGATTGCTCCACCTCCTTATTGCTTTATTCTGCGGTTTCCCAGGCTTCTCCTTCCCAGGGGCAGGAGTTGCAGGCTGCAGCCATATCTGCCTGGCATTTTTACATGGGATCTGGGGATCTGACTTGCAAGACAAAGGTTTTAACCCCTTCCAACCCTCTCAAGCAGCTTTTTAAACAGAAGGAATCTCCACCATCCTCCCATCTACTTAAGCAGAGGCATGTCAGTTCCTCAGTGTTTGTCCTTGCTGAGCGCTCCTAAGGGAGGCTCCTGGATGTGGAGTGCAGTAAGCCAGAATCAGGGTTTTCCCCATAGAAAAGATATGGTCCTTTTTGTAAATACATCTTTAAGAAACCAATTTAGGCACTTAAGTGGATTGGGAAATGACCCAGCAGAAGGACTGAAGTGAGGATTAGAGGGCCGAGTGCCAGTTATACCACAGGATCAGAAGTGGCCACATTGGGCCTTTCTTCTTTTGGCAGAAGAATGTTGACTTTTTGAATGCAACACACTTTCCCATCACTTAACTCTGTTATTTAAATAAATTGCTTTGCTCTTGAGGGACCTTCGACTCTCTGGTTCAGTGAGAAGCTGGTAGATTGGAGTCACAAGGAACTGTCAGTGTAGAATCTAACCGAGTTTCAGTGTGGGCATATTAGGGGTCAGGAGTAATTTCACATTAGTTATCACGTCTTGTCATTAGATGACATGGTATTACTATGAAGAGGAAATTGGCAGGGAGTGCAATGATGAAAGCTATAAATTGGCTAGAAGAAGTAAGAGATTTCCATGTGAAAGGGAGATGTGAACACCAAGCCTGTCTGCTGACTGCTTAGCCTCTCTGCTTCACTGTAACCTTATAGCACTTTGAAATACTACTGTCAAGGTTGCGCTATTTATAGGTTCCTTTAAACATGCTCAAGTCTTCTTTCTTTGTGTCGCAGCTGACAGGAGTTTGGTGTAATAGACCCATTTTCATCCTGGCCTAAAACTAAGATAGCGAGCTGTTCTATGGCCAAAAATTCACCTAGTGCACTTCAAAGCCAAATTTAAGAGCTGTAGGGGATTTCTTTTGCTTTCATTCCGAGAGAAAGAGAGAGAGAGAGAGAGAGAGAGAGAGAGAGAGAGAGAGAGAGAGAGAGACCTTGAACTCGAGATCCTCCTGTCTTGACCTCTCAAGCCCTAGAATTATAGGTGCACACCACTATGCGCAGAGGCCTGTGGAACTTTGCTGTTTGCTGCAACTTCATTATTGCCTTCCTTCCTTTTTAATATATTTTTTTATTTTTACAGACATATTGAATATTCATCCCAGATTCCCTCCCTCCCCCCTCCCCCATCCGCTCCCTTCCCTTCACTATTCCCTCCCTCTCCCTCTCACCCTCCTTCCTGTGTGCTTCTATGGGCCCCAAGGTTCACTCTAACTAGTCTATTCCTGTGGGGGCTCAGGCCTCCATAGTTTAACAAGTTATCTCTCTTCGGGCCACTCCACTGATATGTGCATTTCCCTTCACTCATCCAGTTTTAGACCCAAATGTTTCCACTCTAAGTTCCCATTCTATGGGTATAATAACAACTCCTACAGAGCAGTTTGATGTAATGTCTTCCTACCTATATGTTTATTGGCTGTCTTCCCTATCGATCTTTTTCCTTCCATTTTTAGGCTCTTGTTATAGTTTACAGTAACAGGGATGTATACCATTCTGACAAGCGGGTCTTAATCCACTCAGAAAGCTGTTGGTTGTCTCCTTGTTTGCCTTCCTTCTTTAATGCAAGACAAGGCACGGAGGGGCCCATTATACTAGTTCTCACACTGTGCAACCTGGGCTGATTTCCTAAGTTCTCTAAGTCTCAGTTCTTCCTAGGTAAGAGGGAGATAGCAACAGTACTCCCTGAAGCTTGTTGTGGATTTCCAGTTCAGTACTACTAACAAAGAGTAGATACTAAATAAATCATTATTGCTTAATGATACAATAATAGCTATCTAAAACAAGTATGCAATGAATTGGATGTGTGTATTTGAGTGTTTATTCATTCTATTTGTCCCAATTAAAGGGTTTTGAAAATCAATTTGTAAATGTAGGGATACAGGGGCAAGTGAAGACATACATAGATCCCACATTTTTATGTTCTTTGCATTTGAGGATTTCATAATTGAGATTTTCAACCAAGAATGAATCTAACTACCTGTGTTTTGTCATCCATAAGTAATGACATCACTATCGCTATTGATGACCTTACATTATCTCATTATGTAGCAAGTGCTGACACTCAGGTTATAGCTATGGTATGCAGACAGTATCCTGTTTCTTTAGATTTTTCTTTATTTTCTTTTTTAATTTTTTTATTAAAAATGTAATTATACATTTAAAATTTTTTTTACCAGTTCCCTCCCTCCCCCTCCTCCTGCCGAACCCCCTCCTCCCCCTCCTCCCCCTCCCCATCCCCCAGTGCCTCCCCCCCAATTCCCAGAGAGTCCTTTATTGTGTACGCGTGACTCTCCACTGGGTCCTCCTCTCTGATGACATATAAGGACCCAGTGGCATTTCCATAAGCCCTTTCTCTTGTTCCCCTTAAACATAGGAGCACTACTATGGCTGTCAATCCCTTGCCTCCAGGGATCTCGGTGCCCTTAACAGATGCTAGACTTTATGAGGGCAACAGTGCGCTGGACATTGCGCAGGGCATGCAAAGTCCCATTATGATTGCTTTGGCCCCAACTATTGTTGAGAATCTTGCAAATCGTTGTTTCTCCCATCCTTTTGCTCTTACAATCTTACTGCCCCCTCTTCCGCAAATGTCCCTGAGCTCCAGGATGGAGAGAGATTAGGCTGGCCTAGTTCTATGTGATTGATATAGAGTCTCTGAAGTTCTGGATTGTGGTTTGTTGATTTTCTTTTGCAGTTTTGCTGCTCCTGCAATGCCCTTCACTCCATCCTGCTGGGCACTGTATGTCACCCCCTGGCCAGAGACAAAAAGCTGTTAAACTGGAGTCTTGTTATAATAGCACATTCAAGGGTAGATGTAATAAAAGTAGGAAACCTCAGTGAGGGAGGGGTCCATCACCCATTTGCAAAATGATTACTTTTTATCTGCTAGACTGTATGCCCTCCCCTTCTGGTGAGATCAGGAAAGAACGTCTGTGAACCTAACCAGGTTTCTAATTACTTACTTGCAGACCTTGATGGAGGCCTATTTTCTCTGCTGTAACATGGTCCCCTCTCTCCTTGTTTCTGGTGTGGCCCTCCTACCCCATCTCTCTTGTTCATAATCCTTGCAATTACTGTGTTACATAGGTTTACCTTTGAGTGTCTCAATGTGGGCTGGGTGAGTTTGGTACTAGGAGCCACCTATTAGGGAGTACATACGGCACTTAACTTTCTGGGTTTGGGATACTTCACTTAATACAATTGTTTCTAATGACATCCATTTCCCAGCAAATTCCAGTAATTCATCATTTTTGATGGCTGAGTAGTACTCCATTGTATAGATGTACCACTGTTTCCTTATCCACTCGTCAGCTGTTGGACATTTAGGTTGATTCCATGACTTTGCTATTGTAAACAGTGCTGCTATGAACATGGTCGAGCTTGTGCTATGGAGGCGAACCTCTGCTGCATGGGGGGTTATTCCCAAAAGTGGGATAGCAGGGTCATATTGCATTTCAATCTTTAATTTCTTTAAGAATCTCCAGACGGCTCGCCAGAGTGGCCGTATGAGCCTGCATTCCCACCAGAAATGTAGGAGAGTTCCCCTCTCTCCACATCTTCTCCAGAATTTGTCGTTGTTTGTATCGTGGATTTTTGCCATCCTGACCGGGGTGAGATGATATCTCAGGGAAGTTTTGATTTGCATTTCCCTGATGGCTAAGGAAGTGGAGCATTTTTTAAGATATTTGTTAGACATTTTAATTTCATCCCTGGTAAAGTTTCACTTAAGTTCCAGGGCCCATTTTTTAATTGGGCCATTGTTTTCCTTGGAGTTTAGTTTTCTAAGTTCTTTGTGCACTCTGGACAGTAGAGCTCTGTCAGATATGTGGTTAGTGAAGATTTTCTCCCATTCTGTGGGTTGCCTTTGAGCTCGTGTGACAATCTCTTTATCTGAACAGAAGCTCTTTAATTTCACAAGATCCCAACTGTTGAGAGTTGGTAGCAGTGACTGTGCCATTGGATGTCTGTTTAGGAACTGTTGGCCTAGCCCTATCAGCTTGAGGGAGTTCCCTATCCTTTCAACTATGGTTTTTAAAGTCTCTGGCCTGATATCAAGGTCCTTGATCCATTTGGAATTAAGTTTTGTACATGGTGACAAGTATGGGTCCAGCTTTAATCTTCTGCATGTGAAGATCTAGTTTTGCCAGCACCATTTGTTGAAGATGCTGTTCTTTTTCCATTGGATTCTTTGGGCCCCTTTGTCAAAGACCAAGTGGCTGTATTTTTGTGGGCTTATATCTGGGTCTTCAACCCTTATCCATTGATCTGTGTGTCTATTTTGGAGCCAGTACAGGCAGTTTTTATAACTATGGATTTGTAGTATAGACTAAGGTTTGGTATGGCAATACCTCCAGCAGTGTTTTTGTTACTCAGGATTGTCTTTGCTATCCTGGGTCTTTCGTGCCGCCATATGAATTTTGAGATTAATTGGTCAACTTCTTTAAAGAATTGCTTTGGGATTTTAATTGGTATAGCATTGAATTTGTATATTGCCTTTGGTAGGATGGTCATTTTTACGATGTTGATTCTGCCAATCCAGGAGCATGGGAGGTCTTTCCACCTTCTGGTGTCTTCTGCAATTTCTTTCTTTAGGGTTTTAAAGTTTTCATTGTAAAGGTCTTTTACCTCCTTGGTTAGGTTTATACCAAGGTATTTCATTTTTTTAGAAGCTAATGTAAATGGGATTGTTTCTCTCAAGGCTTTTTCACTTTTTTCATTCTGGGCAGACAGGAAGGCCTCTGATTTTTGCACATTTATTTTGTATCCTGCCACCCTGCTGAACTTCTCAATTAGTTCCAGGAGCTTCCTGGTGGAGTTTTTGGGATCCCTCAGGTATTATAAGATCATGTCATCTGCAAATAGGGATAGCTTGACTTCTTCGTTGCCGATTTGAATCCCCCTTATGTCCCTTTCTTGTCTTATGGCTTCAGCTAAGACTTCAAGTACAATATTGAATAGAAGTGGTGAGAGTGGACAGCCTTGTCTAGTTCCTGATCGAAGTGGGAATGCTTCCAATTGTTCCCCATTGAGCATAATCCTTGCTGTGGGCTTGTTGTATACAGCTTTTATTATATTGATAAAGGTTCCTTCCATTCCTACTGTCTCTAGCGTTTTGATCATAAAAGGCTGTTGGATCTTGTCAAAAGCTTTTTCTGCATCTATCGAGAGTATCATGTGGTCTTGGACTTTGGACTGGTTTACATGATGAATTACATTTATTGATTTGCGTATGTTGAACCAACCTTGTGTGCCGGGGATGAAGCCTACTTGGTCCCTGTGAATGATGTTTTAGATATGTTTTTGAATCCGATTTGCTAAGACTTTGTTGAGAATCTTTGCATCTGTGTTCATCAGAGAGATCGGCCTATAGTTTTCTTTCTTAAGTGAATCTTTATTAGGTTTTGGGATTAAGACGATATTAGCTTCATAGTAGGAATTTGGTAGTGTTCCTTCCTTTGCTATTTGATGGAACAGTTTCAGGAGTATTGGTGTTATTAACTCCTTAAATGTCTGGTAGAATTCTGTGCTGAATCCATCTGGTCCAGGACATTTTTTGGTGGGAAGATTCGAGATTACTTCTTCAATTTCCTTGTATGTTATAGGACTATTTAAATAATTCACAACTTCCTGATCCAATTTAGGTAGGTTGTGTTTACTTAGAAATTCATCCATCTCTTTTGTGTTGTCAAACTTCACAGAGTACAAGTTTTTGAAATATGATGTTATAATTCTCTGGATTTCTTGGGTATCAGTAGTGATAACTCCATGTTCATTTCTGATTTTGTTAATTTGGGTTTTCTCTCTCCTGCTTTTGGTTAATTTAGCTAGGGGTGTATCAATCTTATTGATTTTTTCAAAGAACCAGCTTTTTGACTGGTCAATTTTTTCTATCGTTTTCTTAATCTCGATTTCAGATATTTCTCCCCTTATTTTGCTAATCTCCCCTTTTCTACTACTTTTGGGATCATATTGCTCTAGTTTCTCTAAAGCTTTAAGCTGCATTGTTAAGTTGTTTATTTCTGATGTTTCCATTTTTTTGATGTAGGCATTAAGAGCTATGAACTTACCTCTTAGAACAGCTTTCATTGTATCCCAGAGATTTTGGTAAGTTGTATTTTCGTTATCATTCACTTTCAGGAAATCTTGAATTTCGTTTTTAATTTCTTTCTTAATCCAGTTCTCATTCAGCATCATATTGTTAAGTTTCCAGGAGTTAGTGTATTTTCTCTTGTTTGATGTGTTGTGGATGTCCAGCTTTAGGCCGTGGTGGTCTGAAAGGGCACAGGTTAGAATTTCAACTTTCCTGTGTATGTGTAGATTCATTTTGTGGCCCAATATGTGATCTATTTTGGAGAAAGTTCTGTGTGCTGCTGAGAAAAATGTGTATTCTTTTGTGCGTGGGTGAAAAGTTCGATAGAGATCTGTAAGGTCCATTTCTTTCAGGGTTTGATTAAGTTCCAAAGTGTCTCTGTTAAGCTTTTGACCTGTTGATCTATCCCATGTTGAGAGGGCGGTGTTGAAGTCCCCAAGAATTATCGTTTGGGGGTTGATTCCTTGCTTTAGACGCTGTAGGGTTTTCTTAATGAATGTGGAGGGGCCCGTATTGGGTGCATATATGTTCAGTATTGTGAAGTCTTCCTGGTGAATTGTACCTGTGACTAAAATGTAGTATCCTCCGTGTCTCTTATAATTTTTTTTGGTTTGAAGTCCACTTTGTCTGATAACATAATGGCTACCCCTGCCTGTTTTCTGCTTCCATTTGCTTGTAGAATTGTTGACCAGCCTTTTATTTTTAGAGTGTGCCTATCTTTTGTGGTGAGATGGGTTTCCTGCAGGCAGCAGATTGATGGATTGTGATTTTTAATCCAAGTTTGTAATCTGTGTCTCTTGATCGGTGAATTAATTCCATTAACATTTATTGTTATAATGGAGAAACTATTGTTAATTCCAGACATTTATTATGTTTAGTAGTTTTTATAAGTATATTGCTTCGATTTTAATGGTGTTATACTTGCCTTCTGTTCTCCTGGATATGCCTGTTTATTTCTTCAAGCTTGAGCATCATTTCTAGCATTTTTTTGAAGGCCTGGTTTGGTGGACATGTATCCCTTCAAGTTGTCTTTGTGGTGGAAGATTTTTCTTTCTCCCTCGATCATGACTGATAGTTTAGCAGGGTAAATCAGCCTGGGTTGACATTTTTGCTCATTCAATACTTGAAGTATGTCTCTCCAAGCTCTTCTTGCTTTTACTGTTTCGACTGAGAAGTCATTTGTTATTTTAATAGGTTTACCTTTAAAAGTGACTTGTTTTTCTCCCTTGAAGCTCTCAGCACCAGTTCTTTATCTTGAATGTGGAGTGTTTTGACTATTATTTGCCGTGGGATGCTTCTGTTTTGGTCGTATCTGTTTGGGGTGCGGAATGCCTCTTGTATATGGATGGGCCTCTCTTTTTTTAGATGAGGAAAGTTTTCCTTGATGATCGTTTGAAAAATTTCCTCAGGGGTGGTATTTTGAGATTCTTGCTCTGGTATTCCATGAATACGCATGTTAGGGTTCTTCAGGGTGTCCCATATCTCTTGGATATTTCTCTCAAGTATCTTTTTGGCTTTAACAAGCTCTTCCATTGAGCTGGTTAGTACTCCCACTTTATCTTCAAGGTC
Source organism: Typhlomys cinereus (assembly GCA_023101885.1). Lineage (NCBI taxonomy): Eukaryota > Metazoa > Chordata > Mammalia > Rodentia > Platacanthomyidae > Typhlomys > Typhlomys cinereus. The sequence continues at coordinate 520,651 of JALPQD010000267.1, forward strand.
TGAAATTCTGTTTTCTGCTTCCTTAGTTCTGTTGATAAGACTCTCTGTATAGTTCTGGGTTGAAGATAACTTGTCTTGTAGCTCAGTTTTAAACTCTGTTTGAGTCTGTTTTAACTGCTCTATGCCAGTTTTTGTTTCTTGCACTGTTTTTCTCACCTCCTCCAAATGTCTGTTGTGTTCCTCTTCAAAGCGATTGATTCGATTATGTAATTCCTCCCTGATTTCCTCTTTCATAGTATTGAACATGGTAATGATCATATTTTGAAAGTCGTTATCCTGGGTCAGGCTTTCTTGGCCTTTTCCCGCGGGTTTCTTCTGGTTGGAGTCTAACATTATGGGATTAATTTCTTCAGTGGGAAATTTGTTTACTTGAGTTGCTTCTCATGAATTTGCACTTTGACTTTGGCATTTTCGTTTTAACTCTTAAGCTCTTTCAATTTCACTAAACTGAATTATTTGGCCTATGGTTCTGGGGGTGGGCAGGGACAGAGCTTACCTAGGTCACGGGTGAGGCCCGGCTGGACCGTGCGCGAGTCCCGACCAGTGGAGCGGGTTGGGGAATGGGAGGATGGTGGCGTTGGTGTAGAGCTATTTAACCCGAGGGCAGCTGGGGCGGGGCCGGGTGCAGGGGGAGGTCCTCCTCGTCCCTCGGCTCTGTGCGTGGCTCCGGCTGGATTGAGGGAGTCAGAGCCGGGTCCCTTTGGGCTGACCTGGGGTTCTGGTGGGCGGGCGTGGCCGGGGCTTACCTAGGTCGCGGGGTGAGGCCCGGCTGGATGGCGCACGTCCTGACCAGCGGAGCGAGGTGGGGTGAAAGGGTTCTTTAGATTTTTCATGCTTTGATAGGTATAACTGAAGATTAGTACCTGCATACACTATAAGATGCAGTCCTTTGTGTCTCTACCTTAAGAAATTCAAGTTCAGGAGGATTTAAATGGAGTTAGAAGTCATAAACACCACCAGTAATTGAGATACTAAGAGTCCAAGAGCCAGAACTTGAAAACCACACACTGGGGAACTCAGGATCTTCTACTTTAGTGTATCTGGTCATGCCATGATGTCCAGATAACTCAAACCAGTTTTTGGGCTGAGATCCTTTAGACTCCTTTGCACCCTCTATTTGTCCGGTGTGTGTGTGGGGGGGCGAGTGGGAGAGGTTAGCTTGATTTGTGTATGTCTCATGTATCCCAGACTGACCTTTATCTCCTGATCCTCATGCCTCCATCTGTCTTGGGATTACATGACTGGCATGACTTTATAGTACCAACACGCCTTTGTTTATCTCATGGTCTTCTTCTGATTTGCCCTACTCCCCAGGACCATGTGTTGTCACCACAACTGTGTTTCAACTTCTGATTAGATACAAATATGACAGTAGCAAGCATGTCTCATCTTCAACTTCTAATTGGACACAATATTATGATTATGCATCCCAGTCAAAGGGCATTTCCACAGGATAATAAGTGTTTACAATAGCAATCTCCTTGGGATGTTCGTATGTTTGCATTATAACTGCATGTCCTGGGCCAGCTTTCCTTTCCTCAAGGGAAGAGCATAACTTCAACATCTGCTGCTGATTTTTGTCCTGATGTTTCTCATCAGAAGCTTATGTATACATGTGCAATATTATCTGCCAATTGGCTGCCACTTGTGACTGGTACTTGTTGGGTTCCTTAACTCCTCTAATTCTCAGATCACTTAAAATGGAATTGAGAAAAATGATGTGAGAATAATTTCTGCAGGAGATTGAATTGATTATTTGTCTTCAGTTTACACCATCTTTCATCCTTCTTCCTCTTCCTTCTTTTTATCCCTTTTCTGTCTGCTTAACAGGATTTAGGTCTATAGATCTCTGCTTCTTTCTTTCCCTGTCTCCCTTTCCTCCTCTGTTCTCATGCCCTCTCCATCCGTAATTGTGAAGTTAGCTTGACAGAGTATAAAGAGATTCCACACTACCCATTGTACCATTTCTTTCAAATCTGATAGACTCTACAGCATAGGAAAAATATATCATGGAGTTCATCCAAAACATGTGTCTAAAGAGCAGATACATGTGGAATTCTAAAACCATTAAGATCTTAGTGGTACACCTTTTTTTTTATTAATTTTTAAAAAACTTTGCATGTGTCTGCATGTCTCTGTGTGTCTGTGTCTGTGTGTCTGTGTATGTGTCTATGTGTATGTGTATCTATTTGTGTGTTAGTAGAAGCCCAAGAATAACTTTAGGAATCACCCTGGGTTGTTTCTACTTCCTGTTTGCTTTGTTCTGAAGTTTCCCAGGCTCAACCTCTCAGGACCAGAAGTACAGGTCATTTCCACCTGAGATTTTTATGTGGGATCTGAGATTTGAACTCATGACCTTCTGCTTGTGAGGTAGAAACTTAACCCCTGAGCCATCTCTCTGGCCCATCCTGTTTTCTTTTTATTGAAAATTTTTTATACAGACAAAAGGAGCTTATGTCATTACCCCAATACCCTCCCCACCCATCCCCCTCTTCTCATATCCATCACCCTCCCCTCCAACCTCCCTTCCCCTCTTCAATCCTGCCATGTCCCTCCCATCCTCTTTTTTTCTCCCATTTTATTTTTTTCCTAATCATACAAACTCAATAGATTCCTATAGTCTTTTTCTCCCCTCCCTTCTCCCTGTCATCCTCCATTGCACTCTTCCTCCCTTTTCCCTTCCTTTCACTCCCTCCCTCCTCCTTCCTGCCTCCCATCCCCTGGAGCATCCTTTTGTGTGAATGCCAAACTTCCCCGAGTCCTCCGTCCTAGTGAGGGTTCAGGACTCAGTGGCATAGCCCACAGCCCCTTCTTGGACTCCCAGTTAGCATAGGAACATTATTACTTTAATACCTTGCCTCTAAGGATCCTACTGCCTGAAGCAGGGTCTCCCTGTGATCGGTGCTAGACTTTGGGGGGTCGTTGACATGTCAGTCATTGTGCAGGTAAGGCAAAATCCAATCCTGGCTGCTGCAGCCCCATCTTCTGTGGAGTATCACCTCCCATCCTCTTTTAACCCTGTGTATGTGTATGACAAGGCTCCTTTTTGGGTCTCTGGGTTGGTAATGGAGTCAGAGTTCTGTTGTAGTATATGTGACCCTTTAGTGGGCAAAGTCATAAGTAGGGAGGTTTCTCTTCCCTTGTCCAGTACCTGCTCCAGAGATACTCTCCAAGTGCAGTTGTTTCTCCTGAGATCCTCGCTGGTCCTTGGGGGGGACATTGACATTTCATCCATTGTATAGATCTGGTAGTAGAAATTCTCATTGCAGTGAGCTCCTGGGTACAGCAGCTCTGTTGTAGTTGAGTGTGTTGATCAGAAGTATTCCACACCACCTTTAGGCTCTTACAGTCTTACTGTCCTCTCTTTCCAAAGATTCAATGAGCCTTAGTGTGAGGAAAGATTTTGATGGCCTGATTAGGGCTGAGTCTTCCAGGGTCTCCAATATTCTACACTCTGGCCAATTGTGGTTTTCTTCCTCACTAGTCTTCCATTGTAATATGGTGCATCTTGGTTGAACTCTGAGAGCTTTTCTTATCTGAGGGTTAAATGAGAACTGTTTAAATGGTGCTTTAATTTTAATAAAATCCTGTTTATTTTCTTCCCTATTATTGTTATTTGGATAGGTTTACAGTATCAGATATGAGTTCCCTGGCAATACCAATGAGTCTTACATACCATTGTTGCTCCCCTGGATTCTTCTTACCAGAGTTATAACAACTTGCAGTATTCATACTGGGTGATACCCTTGATCTCGCCTTTTCACCTGAGCTGCTTGCCTCTATTTTTTCCTCTCTTACCCATTATTAAGACCTATCACCTTATTTCCATCCACTTTTGGGCTTTTCTTCCACAATGGCCTTATTCACCTACTTCCTGTTTTGGTTTTGTTTTAATAACTGATTTCTTCCTGTTTGGTTTTTTGTTCTTCTGTGGAAAGTAGGTTCCAAGAAGTGGATGAAGAAGTAAGACCTTTCAATCCAAGGGTAAGGATTTAAGGACTCCTTAATCAGGCTATACTTTATGAATCCATTCAAGTTATCGATTATTTACAGTGTGTCAACTTTTTATCTAGTATGAGACCTAGTAAGTTTAACAGATAACATTTCCCATCTCTCCTTACAAATCCCTATGTCTTCTTCGTTTTATGGAAACCTTATATCATATTCTCAACAATATTTTCTTTTTTCTCAATGCTTGTTATGAAACCAAGGACATCCCATGCTCTGGATTGAGATGTATATTCAGTCCATGTTATATTCAGTCATTCACTGCATGTGTGGCTCCAGTTTTGGTAATTGTTCAACCTTCACTTCATTGTTTACTCAGTATTTATTTTCTTAGTTCAATATAACCCTTCTGGTGACATTCAAGCCTAGAAAAGATAATGACCTAATCCTGTGTTCATATGTATTTTAATGAATTTCTACTTGATATTATACTGATTTTTCTCCTATTGAAAAATACACCATGGGGCCCTACTTCTCCATGAAGGATTATTGTTAGTTTATAGTTGCTGGGTAATTTTTCTTTAGTGGTGTAGACACTGTTAACTTGCACATAATCCATTACCTATGATGATACAAGAAATCTTAAACTCAGCGGATCATTAAAAAATAGAGAAGAGAGAGGGTTGGGAGGAAGAAAAAGGGATTTTAGAGGGGGGAGTGAGAGAGGGATAAAAGAGAGGGTAATGGAGACAAACATCATCAAAATACATGATAAACCTGCATAAGATTGTCAAGAATAATGAAAATATTTAAAAAATATAAACAAAAATTATAGCACTATTTAAGGGATATTTAGAGATCTTAGGCCAGAACCTCTTATTTTAAAGAAGTTCCAAGAAGAGGAGTGGTAAGATTATAAGAATCTGAAGTGGGGCAATAGTGGGCCAGAAATTATCTCTAATATATGACAAGACTGTGGTGTACATGACTTAATGGCAGTTATGTATATTTCCACAAGAGTTGCAGGGGGACTGGCTATCAGCATCTCACCATGAAAGGGAAAAGATCTCAAGAAGCTCTACACCTCCCTAAGAGACAGGCAAGGAAAATGCTGATAGGGAAGAAAAGGAAAATGCTTGCCACTGATCTAGGATATTTGCTGTGGCATGAGTCATGTCAGACATATGTCATCAAAGACCAATTAGGTAAAATACAGTGGGTCACACAAGTGAAAAGACTTGAAACTAAGAGGGGGTTGGGGCAGGGAGATGAAGGTTTTTAAGGGGAAAAGGAGGGGGGATGTGATTGGGGATGGAGGGGTAAAGATATCATAAATATAATATATACATAAACATTTTTCTCTCACATTTTATTTTTTTCCCAATCATACAAGCTCAATAGGTACTCTCATATTCTCCCTCCCTCCTCCCCTCCCCAGTCGTCCCCCTTGCGCTCTTCCCCTTTCCTCCTTCCTCTCACCCCCTTCTTGCCTCCTTCCCTCCCAGTGCCTCCCCCTTCCTCCCTTTCATCCCCTGAAGCATCCTTTTGTGTGAATGCCAAACCTGCCTCTGAGTCTTCCACCCCAGTGGGATAGCCCAGAGCCCCTTCTTGGGCTCCCCATTACTATGGGAACTCTATTATGACTGTTTAATCCCTTGCCTGTAAGGATTCTACTACCCAGAGCCTTCTCCCTTGTGATCTGTGCTAGACTTTGGGGGAGTCATTGACATTTCAGCCATTGTGCATGCAGGTCAAGCAGAGTCCAATTCTGGCTTCTGCAACCCTAACTTATGTGGAATATCTCTCATATCATTGGTCCTCCCCATCTTTAGGCTCTTACAATTTTGCTGCCCCCTCTTCTACAAGATTTCCTGAGCTTTAGCATAGGGAGAGAATTGGCTGGTATGTTTCCAGGTGATTGATGTTGGGTTTTCAGTGTTCTGAATTATGGTTTGTTGTTGTTTTCAGTTTTGCTTTTCCTGCACCACTTTTGGCTGCATCCTGATTAATCTCAAAGGTCACCTCCTAACCAAAGATAAAAAACTGTTTAAACGGGGCTGGAGAGGTGGCTCAGGGGTTAAGCCTCTGCCTTGCAGGCGGAAGGTCCTGAGTTCGGATCCTAGACCCCACGACATATAGATGCCAGGCGGAAGCGGGGGCGGCCTGCACTCCTGGTAGGGCGGAGCCTGTGAATCCTGGGGCAGAGTAAACGAGGAAAAGGTGGAGGCCATCCATGGTGGTTCCCGAATTCGCCCGTGGTTCTACACACACACACACACACACACACACACACACACACACACACACATGCGTGCACATGCACAATTGAATAAATAATAAAAAAATCTTTTAAAAAACTGTTTAAACGAAGATCTTAATATAAGAGGAGACTCAAAGGTAGATGGAAGCGGGGGCGGCCTGCACTCCTGGTAGGGCGGAGCCTGTGAATCCTGGGGCAGAGTAAACGAGGAAAAGGTGGAGGCCATCCATGGTGGTTCCCGAATTCGCCCGTGGTTCTACACACACACACACACACACACACACACGCATGCACATGCACAATTGAATAAATAATAAAAAAATCTTTAAAAAAACTGTTTAAACGAAGATCTTAATATAAGAGGAGACTCAAAGGTAGATGGAAGAATAGGAGTAGGACACAGTATTGGGGGGGTGGGTTCAGGGTCCCATTTGCCAGATGATTACTGTCTATCTGCCAGTCCCTAGGCCTTCCTTGACTGGTGAGATAAAACCTGTTCAGTGGCAAGTAGCCAGGAAGGGAAGTGAGAGTGTACTGACACCAGATGCCTCACTACTTACATGCAATACTTGATGGTGACCTATTTTATCTATTAAAGTGTGATCCCCAATCTCCTTTTCGGGGGGCCTTCCTTCCCCTTCCCTCCTGTTCATAATTCTTTGCGATTACAGTCAGTATTACAGAGATTCACCTTTGAAAATGTCATTAAGTGGGTTTGGAATTAGGAATACATACAGTGTCTCACTTTCTGTGTCTGGGATAATGCACTTAGTATATTTTTTTCTAATTCCATCCATTTCCAAGCAAATTTCATTAATTCATCTTTTTTGATGGCTGAATAGTATTCCATTGTATAAATGTACCACCTTCTCATTATTCATTTGTCAACTGTTGGGAATTTGGGTTGATTCCATGACTTTGGTATTGTAAATAGTGCTGCAATGAACATGGTTGTGCTTATGTCACTGTAGTGAATTTCTACTTTATGGTGGATTATTCCCAGAAGGGAGTTCCCTACCTTTTCAACTAGGGTTTTATAGTCTCTGGCCCAATATTAAAGTACTTGATCCATTTGGAATTAATTTTTGCCCATGGTGACAAATACGGGTCCAGTTTTAATCTTCTGAATGCAAATATCCAGGTTTGCCAGTACCATTTGTTGAAGATGCTATTCTTTTTCCATTGAATTTTTGGGACCATTTGTTAAAAGTCTAATGGCTGTAATTCTGTGGGCTTATATCTGGGTCTTCAACTCTTATCCATTGATCTGTGTGTCTATTTTGAAGCCAGTACCAGACTGGGTTTATTACTATGGATTTATAATATAGATGAAGATTCGGTATGGTGATACCTCCAGCAGTGTTTTTGTTACTCAGGATTGTTTTTGCTATCCTGGGTCTTTTGTGCTTCTATATGAATTTTGAGATTGCTTGGTCAATTTCTTTAAAGAATTGCTTGGGGATTTTGATTGGTATAACATTGAATCTGTATATTGCTTTTGGTAGGATGGTCATTTTTATGATGTTGATTCTGCCAATCCGGGAGCATGGGAGGTCTTCCCACCTTCTGGTATCTTCTGTAATTTCTTTCTTTGGGGTTTTAAAGTTTTCATTATAAAGGTCTCTAACTTTTTTGATTAGATTTATACCAACGTATTTCATTTTTTGGGGGGGACTAGAGTAAATGGGATTGTTTCTCTTAGGACTTTTTCACCTTTTTCATCCTTAGTGTATAGGAGGGCCACTGATTTCTGCACGTTTATTTTGTAGCCTACCACTCTGCTGAACTTATGTATTAGTTCCAGGAGTTTTCTGGTGGATTTTTTAGGATCACTCAGGTATAGGATCATGTCATCTGCAAATAGATATATCTTGACTTCTTCTTTGCCGATTTGAATCCCTTTTATCTCCTTCTCTTGTCTTACGGCTTCAGCCAAGACTTCAAGTACAATATTGAATAGAAGTGGTGAGAGTGGACAGCCTTGTCTAGTTCCTGATTGAAGAGGGAATGCTTCAGGTTTTTCCCCCTTTAGTATAATCCTTGCTGTTTGCTTGTTGTACACAGCTTTTATTATGTTGAAATAAATTCCTTCCATACCAACTGACTCTAGGGTTTCGATCATATAAAGATGTTGGATATTTTCAAAAGTTTTTTCTGTGTCTATCGAGAGTATCATGTGGTCTTGGACTTTGGATTCGTTTATATGACTGATTTGTGTATGTTGAACAAGCCTTGTGTGCTTGGGATAAAGCCTACTTGATCACCATGAATGATCTTTTTTATATGTTTTTGATACGATTTGTTAAGATTTTGTTGAGAAACTTTGCATCTGTGTTCATCAAAGAGATTGGCCTAGAGTTTTCTTTTTTAAGTGTATCTTTATTAGGTTTTAGGATTAATATGATATTAGCTTTGTAGAAAGAACTTAGAAGTGTTCCTTCCTTTGCTATTTTATGGAACAGTTTAAGGAGTATTGGTGTTAGTTGTTCTTTAAATGTCTGGTAGAATTCTGTGCTGAATCCATCTGGTTCAGGACATTTTTTGGTGTGAAGAGTGAAGATTAGTTGATTGATTTCCTCATATGTTATAGGACTATTTAAATAATTCAGAACTTCCTGATTCAGTTACGTAAATTGTGCTTACCTAGGAATTCATCCATTTCTATTGTGTTATCAAATTTCATGAAGTATGAGATTTTGAAATATGACCATATAATTCTCTGAATTTCTTGACTATTAGTTGTGATAACCATATTCATTTGTAATTTTGTTAATTTGGCTTTTCTTTCTCTTGATTTTGATTAATTCAGCTAGGGGTGTATCAATCTTATTGATTTTTCTTCAAAGAACCAGATTTTTGAATGGTAGATTCTTTGTATCATTTTCTTTATCTCAATTTCAGATATTTCTCCCCTGATTTTGCTAATCTTCTCTCTTCTACTGCTTTTGGGATTGGATTGCTCTTATTTCTCTAAAGCTTTAAGCTGCATTGCTAAGTTATTTACTTGTGACATTTCCATTTTTTTATATAGGCATTAAGAACTATAAACTTACCTCTTAGGACAGCTTTCATTGCTTCCCAGAGATTTTGATATGTGATATTTTCATTATCATTTGCTTCTAGAAATCTTGAATTTCCTTTTTGATTTCTTTGTGAACCCATTTCTCATTCAGCATTATAGTGTTTAGTTCCCAAATGTTAGTGTATTTTTTGATATTTGTTTTGTTGTGGATGTCAAGCTTTAGACCATGGTGGTCTGACAGGATACAGGCTATAATTTCAACTTTCCTGTATATGTGGAGATTGGTTTTGTGGCCCAGTATGTAGTCTGTTTTGATGAAAGTTCCATGGGCTGCTGAGAAAAATGTGTATCCCTTGGTGCTTGGATGGAAGGTTTGATAGAGTTCTGTAAGGTCCATTTCAGTAAAGGTTTGATTTAGTTCCAATGTGTCTCTGTTGACTTTTTGGGTTTTTTTCTCTTTAAGCTCTCAAGCTTATTCTCTTTGTCCTGTATGTGTAATATTTTGACTAGTATTTGCTGTGGCAAGTTTCTGTTTTGGTCATATCTGTTTGTGGTGCAGAATGCCTCTTGTATTTGGATGGGCCTCTCTCTCTTTAGATCTGGAAAATTTCCCTCTATGATAATTTGAAAAATTTTCTCAGGTGTGGTATTTTGGGAGTCTTGTTCTGGTATTCCATACATGTTAGGCTTCTTCAAGGTGTTCCATAACTCTTGAATTTCCTCTCAAATATCTTTTTTTAAATTTTTTTATTATTTATTCAATTGTGCATGTGTGTGTGTGTGTGTGTGTGTGTGTGTACTCTTTTTGACTTTAACAACCTCTTCAACTGAACTGCTTAGTCCTTCCACTTTGTCTTCAAGATCTGATATTCTATTTTCTGCTTTCTTAGTTCTGCTGATAAGACTCTCTGTTGAATTCTGGGTTGAAGGTCGCTTGTCTTTTAGTTCTAGTTTAAACTCTGCTTGAGATGGTCTCAACTGCTCTATGCCCATTTTTGTTTCTTCAAGTGTTTTTCTCATCTTCTCCAAGTGCCTGTTGTGTTCCTGTTCAAATCAAGGTGATCTCATATATGAGTCTATATAATATTAGTCTATTCTCAAAACTCCTTCGGAAGAGACTACAGATGGGAGAAATGTTAGCTATTACCAGGATCTGGAGAAGATGGTAGTTCTAGTGTTTCCCTTTCCAAAATCATTCTATTCCTGCTTCACTTCCTGTTTTCTTATGAAATTTCGGTGAACTCTTCATTGTTTAGAGTTTCAGTAAAGCGAGTGTTAGTTCTTCTTGAAGCAATCAATTTTTTAATAACTTTTTATTATTATTTTTGTTCATACAACTTAATAGGTACACCAGATCCTCCCCCCTTCTCTCCCGGAACCCACTGCTCCCCTCCCTCACCCCTCCCTCCCACCCCCCAGTGCCTCGCCCCCCAAACCCAGAGAGTCCTTTAATGGGCAGGCAACTCTCCATCTGCCCCCTCTCTGATGACTACAAGGACCCAGTGGCATTCCCTGAACCCTTTCTTGTTCCCCTAAGCATAGAACACTACTGTGGCTGTCAATCCCTTGTCTCCAAGGATCTGGTGCCTTTAGCAGATGCTAGACTTTGTGAGGTCAATAGTGTGTTGGACATTGCGCAGGCATGCAAAGTCCAATTATGATTGCTTCCGCCCTACTTGTGTGGAGATCTTGCAAATCATTGCTCTCCCACCTTTGCTCTAAAACTTACCGCCCCCTCTTCTGCAAATTTCCTGAGCTTCAGGATGGGAGAGAGATAGGCTGGCCTAGTTCAGTGGTGATATAGAGTCTCTGAAGTTCCGGATTGTGGTTGTGTGTTTTCTTTTCACAGTTTTTGCTGCTCTACAATGCCTTTCACTCCATCCTGAGGTCATTGTATGTCACCCCCGGGCCAGAGACAAAAACGCTGTTAACTGGAGTCTGTAATAAGAGCAACATTCAAAGGTAGATGTAATAAAAGTAGGAAACCACAGTGAGGAGGGGTCAATCACCCATTTGCAAACTGGTTTTTTTATCTGCCACTATATGCCCTCCCCTTCTGGTGAGATCATACCCCCTCAGTTGTAATGATCAGGAAGGAACGTCTTGTGAACTTAACCAGGTGTCTCATTACTTACTTAGGCCTATGTTCGCCGTCAACACGGCCCTCTGGCCGGGCTTCTAGAGGGGCCCGCCAATCCCATCCCTGTTCATGAACCTGCAGTACGAGGTAAGCAGAGAATCGAGCTCAGGGGGCGGGGGTGGGTACCAGGAGCCACATTGGGAGTACATATGGACTTAATTCGGGGTCTGGGATACTTCACTCAATAAATTGTTTCTAATGACACCATTTCCGGTAAATTCCAGATTCACATTTTTGATGGCCGAGTAGTACTCCATGTATAGATGTAACCAAGTTTCCTTACCACTCCTCAACTGTTGGACATTTGGTTGATTCCATGACTTGTTATTGTACACAGTGCGCTATGAACATGGTGTGCTGGTGCTATCAAGGTGAACCTGCTGCATGGGGGTTATTCCCAAAAGTGGAATCGCAGGGTCATAGGCATTTCATCTTTAGTTTTCTTTAAGAATCTCCAGACAGCTCATCATGTGGCTGTATGAGCCTGCATTCCCACAGCAAATGTAGGAAGTTCCCCTCTCTCCACATCTTCTCCAGATTTGTGTTGTTTGTATTGTGGATTTTTCCATACTGACCAGTGGGAGATATAATACTCAGGGAGGTTTTTGATTTGCATTTCCCTGATGGCAAGGATATGGACATTTTCAAGATATTGTTAGACATTTCAATTCGTCCTGGTAAAGTTTCTTTTAAGGGCCAGTCCCATTTTTTAATGGGGCTATTGTTTCCTTGGTGTTTAGTTTTCTAAGTTCTTTGCACTCTGGAATAGAGACTCTATCAGATTGTAGTTAGTGAAGATTTTCTCCCATTCGTGGGTTGCCTTTGAGCTCATGTTACAATCTTTATCTGAACAGAAGCTCTTTAATTTCACAAGTCCCAACTGTTGAGAGTTGGTAGCAGTGACTGTGCCATTGGATGTCTGCTAGGAAGTTCTGTGGCACGCCCATCAGCTTCGAGGGAGTTCCCTACCCTTCAACTATGTATTTAATAGTCTCTGGCCTTTATCAAGGTCCTTGATCGATTGGAATTGATTCATTTTTTGGAATTAAGTCTTGACATGGTGAAAATATGGGTCCATTTTTATCTTCTGCATGTGAGATCCAGTTTTGCCAGCACCATTGTTTGAAGATCTGTTCTTTTTCCAGGATTTTTGGGCCCCTTTGTCAAAGACAAATGCTGAATTTTGTGGGCTTATATCTGGGTCTTCAACCTTTATCCATTGATCTGTGTCTATTTTGAGCCGTACCAGGCGTTTTATAACTATGGATTTGTATATAGACTGAAGTTGGGTATGGTGATACCTCCAGCAGTGTTTTTGTTACTCAGGATTGTTTTGCTATCCTGGTCTTTGTGCTTCCATATGAATTTTGAGATTGTTGGTCAATCTTTAAAGAATTGCTTTGGGATTTAATTGGTATAGCATTGAATTTGTATATTGCTTTGGTAGGTGGTCATTTTTAGATGTTGATTCTGCCAATCCAGCACAGGGGAGGTCTTTCCACCTTCGGTGGTCTTCTGTATTCTTCTTTAGGGTTTTAAAGTTTCATTGAGGTCTTTACCTTGGTTTAGTTTTTATCCAAGTATTTCATTTTTTGGGGGCTAAGTAATGGGATTGTTTTCTCTTAGGCTTTTTTTCACCTTTCATTCGGACATTAGGAAGGCCACTGATTTTTGTCATTTATTTTGTAGCCTGCCACCTGCGAACTAGTCAATTAGTTCCAGGATTTTCTGTGGTGGTTTTTTGATCACTCAGATATAGATCATGTCATCTGCAAAAGGATATTGGTTTCTTCCTGCCGATTTGAATCCCTTTTTTCCTTTCTTGTCTTATGTTCAGCAAGACTTCAAGTACAATAGTGAATAGAAGTGATGACAGTGCTGAGTTTGGATCCTAGACCCAACCGTATAGACGCCGTGGCATTTCTTGTATCTGGTATTGTGGACTGTGTGAATCTCGGGCAGAGAAAGAAAGGAGAGGGTGAGATCCATGGTGGTTCCCGAAGTCGTCCTGTTTTTACACCAACAACCACCATACACACACCACAACATACCTCACAATATAATAATAAAAATTAAAAAAAAGAAGTGTGACAGTGGACAACCTGGTCGAGTCCTGATCGAAGTGGGATGCTTCCAGTTTTTTCCGTTGGAGCATAATCCGTTCTGTGGGCTTGTTTGTATACACTTTTATGTATATGGATAAAGGTTCCTTCCATTGCTACTGTCTCTATAGCGTTTGTGATCATAAAAAGCTGTTGGTCTCTGTGAAACTTTTTCTTCAATCTATTGAGAGTATCCATGTGGTCTTGGCTTTGGACTGATTTTATATATGAATAACATTTACTGAATCATTTAACTTACTTAGCAATAGTATAAATACAGCTCTGGGAAAACACCATTAAGATGATTAAAAGTAAAGATCCCTCTTTATGAAAATCTGTCAAAATGACAGGTTTGAAGATCAAATATTACAGGCAAACATTGTATGTGGATTGACAATTACTAATGGTATCATTGTCAAAATGGAAGAGTAGGCAGTTATTAGCAGAAATTTCTTAGTTTTTATGTTTATCAAAAAGTCAGCACTGGATCCTATGAGACTTCAATGAGCATGGTATCAATATGGCTATTTTGTAAAGGACCTCATGCTAGCAAAACCTGTATGCATCAAGTAGGTGAGGGAGCAAAAGTATACCTGAAGAGTGCCATACAAGTAGGTAGGGGCTTATAACAATCCTCAAAAACCTAGATCTATAACCCAAAGGAACACTGTTGGATAGTATAGTTACCTAATCTACATTCTAACTAAAATAAAATCATTGAAAATTCTCAAGTCCCAGAAAGATAGGCAACAAAATAGTCTTACAGATTCAGTGAGAAGCATAGTGGTTTGATTTTGTCTCTTGGTTTGACTAGACTTAAGAATGCCCAGTTACGCAAAAGAAAATCAACAAACCACAATCCAGAACTTCAGAGACTCTATATCAATCACATAGAACTAGGCCAGCCTAATCTCTCCCCATCCTGGAGCTCAGGGACATTTGCGGAAGAGGGGGCGGTAAGATTGTAAGAGCAAAAGGATGGGAGGAGCAACGATTGCAAGATTCTCAACAATAGTTGGGGCCAAAGCAATCATAATGGGACTTTGCATGCCGCGCAATGTCCAGTGCACTGTTGCCTTCATAAAGTCTAGCATCTGTTAAGGGCACCGAGACCCCTGAGGCAAGGGATTGACAGCCATAGTAGTGATGCGTATGCTTAAGGGGAAACAAGAGAAAGGGCTTATGGAGGCCACTGGGTCTATATGTCATCGGAGAGGAGACCCATGGAGAGTTAGGCGTACACAATAAAGGACTCTCTGGAATTGGGGGGGAGCACCGGGGAAGGGGAGGGGGAGGAGGGGGGAGGGAGGGAACTGGTAAAAAATTTTAAAATGTATAATTAAATTTTTAATAAAAAAAAAAAAAGAATGCCCAGTTACTTGGTAAAGTATCATTTCTATATGTGTCCTCACAGGTACTTGCAGAAGACTGAGTTAAAAACAAAAGATCATGTTCGACAGGGTAGGCAACATCTTCTAATTTATTGGTGACTAAAACTCAAGAGAAAAAGCATAGGAATGGAGAATTTACTTTTGTGTTTGAGCTGGGCCATCCATCCTCATTTTCTTCCTGCCTTGGCTGTCCATTACCCTGCTCCTTGGATCTTCAGACTCAGACTAAATCACATCATTGGCTTTCCAGGCCTTAAATGTACAAGTAGCTGAAGACTGTGCGACTTCTCAGCTTCTATAAACCTGTGTGTCTATTCATATAATCAACCTGTCTCTAAAGCAAAAAACTCTCTCTCTCTCTGTCTCTCTGTCTCTCTCTCTCTCTCTCTCTCTCTCTCTCTCTCTCTCTCTCTTTCTCCATCCTTCTCTCTCTTCCTTCCCCCCTTTCCATTTTTGGTAGTCATGATAGGCATGTTATTCTCTGAAGTACCATCACAAAGTGCCCCACACTGGGTGAACAGAAATTTATTCTCTCACAGTTCTATAAACTGGGAGCTATAGAACCAAGGTATCAACAGGAGCATACTTTTTTTGATGACTCCAGGGAAGGATTTGGTCTTGCTTCTTCCAAATTCTGGTATTTGAGGCCAAGCCATGATGTTTCTTGGCCTCTAGATGTAGCTAGTCACACAGCCAAATTCTCCCTATTTGTCCTTGTATTATCTTACTTTTGTGCTTGCTTTTGCATCAAAATTTTTCTTTGCCAGTAAGGACACCAGTTATATTGGGTGAAAGTCCCTCAAATGATGTCTGTTTTTAACTTGATTATTTCTGTAAAGACCTTATTAACAAATAAGATCACATTGGGATGATTAGAAATTCAGCATATCATTTTTGAGGGACACAATTTGACCGTAATAGGAGGATGCTAAAAATGAAAAAGAGAAAATGGGAGGCATTGCAATAGATAGTAGGAATAAATAGTTTGCAACTTATGAATTGGCAAGCACTTGAGTTAAAGCATCAGAGACTTGGCCTCTAGCTCCAACAATGTCTGAAACATCTTCCTTTAACAGATAAGCTTTAAAAAATAAGCTAACATCTAGAAGCCTCAAGCTTCTTAACATTATCTTTTTATAGTGTTACTAAATGTATATGTATCTTACTGTTAAAAAATGTATATGGATTTTGGCTCCAAACCCAGACACTAACCTGGCTGGACTCCCTGCTCCTCAGGTAAGGCCCCTAGACCACGCCCCAGACCCCAGGTCACCTGCCCGCCCCACTAGTAGCCAGGCTACCTTTCTGGCACTGGGGAAGGCCTTTAGGCCACGCTCTGTCCAGGTCATCTGCCTGCCTCACTAGCCACTCGCTTTTCTGCCCTGCACCCAGACGTAGGCAGACTTCCTGCTCCTCAACATTCAACAGACTCTAGAGAAAACCCAAGCAAAGGGCTAGAGACCAACACCATTCATCTGAGATCTTCTAAAATCATTCCATCATATGGGAGAGAATCTTCACATCCAGCTCCAAGATAAGTAAACCCTTTTGTGCCATCTTGTTCCTCTCAATTATTAGTCATTGT